>NW_004624748.1:468846-534236 GCF_000247695.1 Heterocephalus glaber | reverse complement strand
ATATAAAAGATGAAACAGATATTTCAAAACCAGATAATTATAACACTATTATTGCTAGCTTCAACAAAAATATCCCTCACCTCCCACTTTTAAAAAAAGTGTATTCTTAAATCTCAAAAATTACAGTAAGATCTCAAAATCTGAATTTAAAACATGTGTACTGGCCTGTTATAACTCAATTATTTTTTGTAATTTAGTTTGAGATAAAATTATAATAAATGTAAATTGATATAAAATTTACTCTATCAAAGAATAAAATACAGTGGTTTTTGGGGTATATTCAATGTTTTGCAGCCATCATTACCTAATTTTAGAACATTTTTTGTCACCCCAAAAAGTACCTATCAGCAGTCACTTCTGGGTTTTTTTGGTACCAGAGATTGAACTCAGGACCTTGCACTTGCAAGGCAGGCATGGTGCTACTGAGCTAAATCCCTGGCCCAGCAGTCACTTCTAATACCCTCTTTTCCCTTTCTCCTGGAAACTGCTAATTTACTTAATGTCTGCATGGATTGATCTATTCTGGACATTTCATGTAAATGGAGTAAAAGTAGCTGTAGTCTGTGTTACTCAGCTTTCCATTGCTGGGATGAAATAACCAACAACTTAAAGGAGAGGTTTAATTTGGTTCATGGTTTCAGCTCATGTTTGGATAGCTCCAAGCCAGAAACATTGTAGAAGGGTGTGGTGGAGTGAAGATGCTAATGTCCTGGCAGTCAAGAAGTAGACATGACTAGCCAGAGCCAGAGTGAGAGATACATCTGCCTTCAGCATGCCTCCAGTAACCCATGACCTCCAACTGGGGCCCACCTCCTGATGGCACATTCACCTGGGAACTCATCAATGGATTACTCTGCAGAGTATAGTGCCCTCATGATTCAATCACCTTCCAATAACCCCATCCCTGAACTCCTGAAATTTTAGGAGCATATTTTAGATCAAACATTTGATGTCCATTTGCTTATGCAAATTACATTCACTCCATCTTCAAGAGTGGCCAGAATCTCAATAGTCCAAGTCTAAAGTCTCTTCTAAGTCTCAAGGCAAACTCTTAGCTGCGAGCCTCTGTAAAAACATAAAAAGAAAGTTAAATGCTTCCAACATACAATGGTCTAGGGTAAACTTTCCCATTCCAAAAGGGAGGAATGAGGGCAAAGAAAGGAATCAGACCAGAGGAAAAACAAAACCCAGCAGGGAAACCCAGCCATTAAGTCCTATAGATCTATGCCCAGCCCCAGCTGGGGTGCAAGTGGTGAGATGTGAGTGCAAAAAGACCTGAGCAGTCCCACACTTGTGGCCTTGGTGGAAAGCCACACGAGGCTTTCTCTTGCACTAGCTCTGTTCACTGCCTATGACTCTTCTCAGCAAATGTTCTGTGTTCCTGGCATCTCCAACTTCCTGGGGTTTTCACTGCAGCTTAATTTTCATTCTCGTTGTTTCATCCATTGGCATACCAGGAGCTACTGGCAGAAACTGTCACCCTGTCACTCTGCAGTTCTTGGCTTCCCAGGACTTCCTCTGAAATCTGGGTGGAAGCCTCTATGATCCCACAACTCTTATATTCTGCATGCCTATGTGGATGATGCCAAGATCTGCCACCAGCTTGAGCAGTAGCCTGACCCCCTCAGAGCTTCAGTGACCTGAGTGCCTGGATGGCTGAAAGCAGGAAAACTTTCCTATGTGGCCCTGAATGAGCATGGCACCCTGAGGCTCTCTTTTCAAAGGCTTTCAAAGGAGCTTACCCATTTCTACCATTGAGCCTGCAATAGCTAGGTCTGGTCAATTCCTGAGATGTGCTCTTTCCTACTGCCTCTGTACAAAGTAATAGGCTTTTAAAAAATGGTTCTAATCTGTTTGTCAGCCACACCTTCTGTGGCCCCAACTTTACTTAGCTTCATTTCTGGCCAAACTGCAAAGTTTCCAAATGTCTTGGATCTGCTTTTTGCTCCAAATTTTCACTGTAAATCTCATTAAAAACAGCCAGCGATACTCATGCAATAGTCAAAATGTTCTATCTTGAAATTTTCTCCACCAACATTAACTAATTAATTAGATCAACATTTTAAAATTCAATCTCATACAAAGTCTTAGGACATGAGCAAAATGTAGACAACATCTTTGCCAGAATTTAACATACATGGCTTCTACTCCAGTTCCCAATAGAGTCCTCATTTTCATCTGAAACTTCATGAACCTGGCAATTACTGGTCCCATTTTTATCAGTATTCTGGTCTTCTGCCCTCCAACCAGACATGCCCATTAAGCTCTGCTTAGAGCATTCTAGAGCTTCTTAGCCCACATCTCCAAACTTTTCCAAACTCCTCCTACAAACCAGTTCCAAAGGCTTCTGAACCACATAGTCAAGTAAAGTCACAGCAGTTTTCTATATCAGCTTTCCTGTTGCTGGGACAAAATATCCAATACCCTCAACATAAAGGAGAGATTCAACTTAGTTCATGATTTCAGTTTAGTCCATGTTTGGCTAGCTCTAAGGCAGAAACATCATGGCAGAATGCATGGTGCAACAACAATGTTGACTTCCTGGCAACCAGGGAGCTGAGAGGACAGTAAGAGGAAGAATGAGAGACATACTCTCGAAAGGCACAACTCTGTCACCCATCTCCCAATGGGCACTAGCTCCTAACAGCATATTCAGCTTGGAGCTTGGATTAAAGTATAGTGCTCCCAGGATTTAATCACTTCCTAAAAGCCCCATTTATGAACCCATGACATTTTTATTAATTTATTTGGTTTTTTTTTTAGATAGGGTGTCACTATGTAGTTCAGGGTGTCCTTAAACTCATTATGTAGACCAGGCTGGCCTCAAATTCCAGACAATTCTTCTGCCTCAGCCTCTGAGTGCTGGGATTATAGGCATCTGCCACCATTCCCGGCTGTGGGAACATTTTAGATCTAAACCATGTCATAGCCTCTCCCATCTGGCTTATTTCAATTAGCATAATTGTTTCAAGATTCAATCCATTTGTAGCACATTTCAGCTCTTTACTCCTTTTTAAGAATGAATAACATTTCATTGCATGGATACATTTTGTTTATCCTTTCTTTAGTTAATGGATGTTTTGGTTGTTTCCACTTTGGGGCCATTATAAACACTGTTTTAAACATTTGTGTAATAATTATATTTAGAGATAGATTTCCAATTTTCTTGGTATACTGAATTACTAGTTTATATGGTGTTAGCCAGTTTTCCCATTGCTTTGCCATAAAATCCCACACCTACAACTTAAAGGAGAGATTTGGCTTATGGTTTCGTGGAATTCAATGTGTGATCCACTGGTTTCAAGGCAGGAAAGTCATGGTGGAACAAACATACTTAGTTCATGAAAGCCAGGAACAGAGCCAGGGAACACTGCCAGAGAGAAATGGGCCAGGGACCATTTCATGCTACCCAAATTCATGCTTCCACGACCCACTCAGAATCACACAGAAGTGTGCTTTACTAATCCCCTGGGCATTTTGTAATTCAGCAAGTTGATGTATCACAATTAACAGTCATATATGGTGCCTCTGTTTGAATTTTTGAGGAACTGTCAATTTGTTTTCCACACCAGCTGTACTACTTTACATTCCCTCCAGCAGTGTATGAGGGATTTAATTTCTCCAAATCGGCACCAACTTTTGTTCTTGTCCTTTTAAAATTAAATTATTAATATACTCATCCCAGTATGTGTGAAGTAGTATCTTATTGTGGGCTGGATTTCCATTTCCTGAATGACTAATGATGTTGAACATATTTTCATATGCTTATTAACCAGTTGTATATCATCTTTGGAGAAATTCCTTCTTAAATCCTTTACATATTTAAAAATTCAGTTATCTTTTTTTAGTTATAAATGTTATAATCTGAAGGTATATTTTCGTGGTATATGACCTTTGTCAAATACATGATTTGAAAATATTTTTTCCCATTGGGTGGATTATCTTTTCATTTTCTTGATGGTGTCCTTTATTACACAAATTTTTAAATTTTGTTGGCAAAACTTAACTTTTTTCTTTGGATTCTTGTGTTTTAGGTGTCATTTAACAGAAACTCTTGCTTCCTATAAGACCATGAAGATTTACACCTATATCTCCTTCTGAAACTTGTATACTTTTAGCTCTCAAATTTAGGTTTCTCATCCATCTTGAGTACACTGTTTAATATGGTGCAAGATGTGGTAGGTTTAGTTATTACAGCACCATGTGCCAAACAGACTATTTCTTGCCCCACTGAAGGGCTTTGGCAGTCTTGTTATGTTACAAAAAATCAAGTGAGCATAGATGTATCTATTTATTTCTGAATTCTAAATTCTACTCCAGTGAACTACAGATGGCCCCTGGCTTATGATAGGATAACTTAACAAATTTTCAACTTCATGATGGTAAGAAAATGATATGCATTTACTAGAAACCATACTTCAAGTTTTTAATATGCTGGGCCAGTGATAAGCTCTGTCATTACTCTGCTAGTGTTGGACAGCACCAGGGAGCTCCAGTTCACAGCCAACCACATGATCAAGGGAGTAGACAACCAATACTCTGATAGTGGACTGTGTTGCTAGCTCTCTTCTTCAATAAATTAGGTGTATCAAATGCAGTTTTGGTTTAATGATAATTTCATTTTACATTAAGTTTATCAGGATATAAACCCATAGTAAGTTGAAGAGCATCTGTATGTATCCATCTTCATGCCAGTACTGCACTATTTTGATTACTGTGGCACTGTAATGTTTCAAAATTGAGCAGACTTGTGGCAGATGGGTGGCACCTATCATCCATTCAAGCAAGGACATCTGTATCAGACAGGCAATATCCTTCACCCACATGCATATAAGCAGGGCTGTGCTGGACATACAGTATCTCCTGTCTTTCACAGGTGTAGCCAGACTCATAATGGACTAGTGACGCCCATTCCCTATGCAAGCAAGCAGCCCTGTACTGCAGGCACAGCAAGGCTGCAACCACCCACCAATTCCATGACATGGGGCAGCAGAGACATGGAAAAATCAAATAAATTTATCCTGTATAAGGATAATATAAAGGTAATGCCCATAGAGAGAAGGAAGCAATCAGACCCCACAACTGCAGACATTAAGCCCAACCACTCACTCCAACCCGCAACTGTGGCCTACATCCAGCACAAAGGAGAGGGCTGATAGTGCTTCCCATCTACCAGTAGGAGCAAGGACATGCCTTGGCTTGGATGGTAATCACAGTTTGAGAGGAATGGACATAGGGGCCTTCGGGAGAGGGAAGGCACCTCAAAAACCCACAGGTCCTAAAGCTAGGTGTAGAAAATTGTGACTGGGTGGATGCCAAGACTGTAGGTCTTGGAAAGAAACCACAGTCATTAATACAATTTCTCTTTAATTCATTTTTTAAAATTCTCTACTATTTTTATATTTTCTTCATTGAGTTGGGGGGGGTTGAGTTTTTTTTCCTTCGTTTTCTCTTTTAGCCTCTTTTCTGTCCTGTTAACTTTTTTTTCTCTTCCTTTCCATTTATTTTGTTCTGTTTACCATTTTTTTTGTTTGTTCTTTCCTGTAACTGTTCTTTATCAATACTAATTTCATTTTACTCAATAGAACTCCCTATCTCACTTTTCTCCTTTCTTATACCATTAATTTTTCAAATTTTGCCTTTTCATTCTCTGGATCCACACTCCCTCTACCTTCACTAGTATGACTAGTAAGCTTTTGACTCTCCAGATACTAGTTTACTATTGCTGTTGCTGTTTAACACTATTCTTTTGTTGGTGGGGACAAAGTTGTTCCATTTAATATTTACAGTAGGTCAGTATTTGGTTTTTCAGTTTATACTATAACTATAGATCTCTTTTCTATAGTTAAGGGTAGTAATTTATTGGTCTTTAGGGTTGTCAATATTCAGTTTATATTTGACATTATAATGATGCTTTTATTATTATAGCCAAGGTGACATAGCTGTTACTATTAATTGTTTTTTGTGGGATGCCAATGTCTGGATTGCTTGGAATCAACGGACTTAATAGATATCTATAGAGTATTCCACCAAGCAACAGAATATACATTATTTTCAGCAGGATGCGCAACTCTCTGCAAAACAGACCACATACTAGCCAATAAAGCAAGCTTAAGTAAATGTAAAAGAATTGAAATTAATAATATTGTGCCCCATTCCTGGAAAATTGGGTACTGTGCCAAATATACTGCAACCTCCCATCTCAAATAAACAGAGGTGGTTGGAACCTAGGATGGAGGCAATGGCCAACAGTTAGCCATGCTCAGAGGATACCACTGAAAAGTAAACATGAACTAAAGAGGTCTCCATACTATAAACACAGCTTTCCACTACAATCAACCTGTACACTTCAACACAAACAAAGAAACAAAATAGAAAACGAGAAGACAAGCTAATAAAATGGCTCCAAAAACTCCTAACTCCCCCAAAGATGATACAGAGGGCATCGAAAGGAAGGAAAATAAAAGCCACATACCTGAATTATTTGAAACAGTACCTGGGAGATAAAAAAAAAAAAATAGATCACTAAGGCATTTGGCAAGCTCACAGAAGACATAAGCCAAAACATAATGGGCCAGATAAACAAAATGATTAGCAGGTTTATAGAAGATACTAATAAAAATCTCAAAGAGCTACAGAAAATGATGCAAAATGAATTACCAGCGCAAAAAAGAATTAGAGTCCATAAAAGAGCTGCAAATAGAAACTCAGGAGATTAAACATTTGATTCAAAGTATGGGTAGCAGAGGTGACCAATGTGAGACTGGAAGGTCAGAATTAGAAAAGAAGGCTATGGGGCCGGGGATTTAGCTTAGTGGTTTTGCCACAAGCGCAAGGACCCGAGTTTGATCCCCAGTACCAAAAAAAAAAAAAAAAAAGGAAAAGAAGGCTATTATTTGGTGAATAATTAATGAGAGAAACCTTAAAAACATCAAGAGAACATGAAAAATAGATCCAAAATATCCTAGATGATGCAAAGAAGACTTGTCATGATTAATCAGAATTAGTGAAAAATCAGCAGAAATGATATAAAAATCCAATTTACTGAAATAAAAGCAGGAAACTTTCTCAAAAAGGGAAAAGAATTTAACACACAGGTAAGTGAGGCATATAGAATCCCAAATAGCCATAATCAGAAAAGAACTTCTCTATGACATATCATAGCCATAATCCAGGAAGTCCAACCCAAGAATAGAGTATTAAAATTGGATAGGGAAAAACAATGAATCACTTATGGAGGAAAACCCATTAAAATTACAGCAGACTACTCAACACAAGCCTTTAAGGCCAGAAGATCTTGAAGTGAAGTGCTTCAAACCCTAAAATAAAACAATTTAATCCAGGCTGAAATATCCTGCAAAATTATCTTTCAAAGTTAATGCAGAAATAAGATACTTTCATGATAAGGAGCACCTAAAGAAATTCCTGACTACTGAATCAACACTCCAAAAAAATTTTAAGGATACACTAGAAAGAGACAATGAAACTAAAAATAAGAACATATCTAATAGAATGAATATATCAGGTAAGGTGAGTAGTTAAGTAGAAGGGAAAGATGAGGGATTAGCAATAGGAAAATAAGGCAATGACAGGAATAAATTAATACTTATCAGTTATAACTCTCAACATGAATGGTCTCAATTCCACAGTCAAAAGACGGGCTGGCAGGATAGATTAAGAAACAAAATTCTAAAGTATGCTGTTTACAAGAAACACATTTAACAAAAAAAGAAACTAATACAATAAAAATCAAAAGATGGAAAACAATATCACATGCAACAGGAACCCCCCCAAAAGTAGGTATAGTGAACCTAAATCCAGACAAAGTGAACTTCAAGACAAAACTGATCAAAAGAGGCAAAGATGGTCACTACATATTGGTTAAGGGAACAATCAAACATGAAGAGATAACAATTATTAGCATATATACATTGAAAACTGCACACCCAACTTTCTAAAACAAGAACTACTTGACATAAAAGACCAGATATACACAATTATAGTGAGAGATTTCAGTTCCCCACTAACACAGACAAATCAACTGGATTAAAAAAGGAAAAAAGAAATAATTGAGTTGAACAAAAGTTTCAAAGAAATGGACGTAATAAGGATCTATAGAGTGTTCCATCCAACAACAGAATATACATTCTTTTCAGCAGTACATGCAACTTTCTCCAAACAGACCACATACTAGCTGATAAAGCAAGCTTAATATAAAAGAATTGAAATTATACCATGTATATTATCACATTATAGTGCAACATAGTTAGAAATTGACAACAAAAGAAAACAGAAATTATTCAAAAGCATGGAAACTAAACAATATACTCTTTTGGGGGCGAGGGGTACTGGGGATCGAACTCAGGACCTTGCGCTTGCAAGGCAGGTGGCCGCACCACTGAGCTAAATCCCCAGCCCTGAACAATACAATCTTAAACAATGGGTTACAGAAGAAATCAAGGAAAACATAAGACAGTTTCTAGAACTAAAAGATAATTCCAGTACAACATAACAGAACAACATACAATACAACATAACAACTTATGGGACACAATGAAAGTATTTCTAAGAGGGAAATTTATAGCTGTGAATGCCCACATCACAAAAACAGAGTGAGCCCAAATAAATACCCTAATGATGCATGTCATGGGCCTAGGAAAACAAGAACAATCCAAACCCTACAGTGGTGCAAGGAAGGAAATTATAAAGATTAAAGCAGAAATCAATGAAATTGAGACCAAAGAAAATACAAAGAATTAATGAATCGAAGTGTTGGTTCTTTGCAACAATAAACTAAACAGTCAAACCATTAGCCAATCTAACCAAAAAGAGGAGAGAAAAGATCCAAATTAATGCAATTTGAAATGAAAAAGGTGAAATCACAACAGATAATGCAAAAATCCAGAAAATTATTAGCAAGTACTTCACAAATGTATGTCAAAAAACTGGAGAAATCAGAAGAAATGGAGAGATTCTTAGATGCATATGAATTACCAAAATTGATCAAAGAAGATTTAAATACTGAATGATCCAAGAACAGGCAATGAATTGAAGCAGTAATTTAAAAAACCACCAGCTAAGAAAAGCCCAGGTGTGGTTGTGTTCACTGATGAATTCTACAAAAACTTCAGAGAAGTTCTAACACCAGTACTCAAGCTTTTTAATGACACTGAAAGGGAAGAAGTACTCCCAAAGTCATTCCTAGAAGTTACCATTACTCTGATTCCAGGACCAGACAAGGATCCTACCAAAAAAGAAAACCAATCTGTTTAATATATATAAATCCAAAAATCTTCAACAAGATACTGATAAACAGAATGAAATGAATCATCAAAAATATACATGATGAACAAGTTGACTTGATCCCAGGGATGCAAGGATGGTTCAACATACACAAATCAATAAATGTGATCCATTACATAAGCAGAAAGACAAAAATCACATAATCATCTTAATAGAAAAAAAAATAAACCTCTGGCAAAATTCAACATCCTTTCATATAAAAAAAACCGAAGAAAATAGGTAGAGAAGAACTTTATCTCAATCTGATAAAAGTCATTTATGGCAATCCTACTGCCAACATATAAAATGGAGAAAAGCTGAAAGCTTTCCCTCTAAAATCAAGAACAATACAAGAATGTCCACTATTACCATTCTTGTGCAACACAGTATTCAAAACATTAGCAAGAACAATTATGAAAGAAAAGAAATAAAAAGGTATATATACAATAGAAAGAAGTAAAATTATCATTATTTGCAGATGACACGATCCTCTACATAAAAGACCCCCAAAATCCACCAAAAGATTCCTAGAATAACCAAATTCAGTAATGTACCAGGATAAAAAACCAACAACCAAAAATCAACAGCATTTCTGTACACTAATAATGAACCCACTGAGAAAGAAATTAAGAAAAAAAGTACCATTCACAATAGTTCCAAGAACAATTAAACATGAATTAACCTAATTAAAGAAATAAAAGACCTCTACAACAAAAACTACAGCATTCTGAAAAAGGAATCAAAGAGGACATTAGAAAATGAAAAGATACCCCTGTTCCTGGATAGGTAGAACCAATATAGTCAAAATGGCCATACTTCCAAAGTTGGTATCTAGATTTAGCCCACTCACGGTAGGGCCATAATTTGTATTTCTCACTGCAAAGTGTCTCTGATTTGAAATCCACTGTCTGGTGTTAAACAGCTAATGACTGGTGGTTCAAGCTGCCTGATGGGACAGTCATACATGTACTGTTCAAGCTGGTAGGAATGTTAATACAATCCCCCCAAAATTCCAACAATATTTTTCACAGAATTGGAGAAAACAATCCTAAAAGAGACCCAGGATAGCGAAAAAAATCCTGGATAAAAAGAGCAAAGTGGGAAGCAGCACAATCTTGGACTTGAAGTTATATTACAAAAGTGACTGATAAAAACAGCATGGTACTGGCACAAAAACAGCCATGAAGATCAATGGAATAGAATATAGGATTCAGAAACAATCTAAAGTATATCCAACTATTTGATCTTTGACAAGGGGCCAAAAATATACACTGGAGAAAAAATAGCTTCTTTAATAAATGGTGGTGGGAAAACTTGGCTATCCACATGCAGAAGATTGAATCTAGACCCATATCTCTTACGAAGTGCTAAACTAAAATCAAAATTGATCAAACAACTAAGTGTTAAAACAGAAACAACCTTCTGCAAGACAAAAATAGGTAAAACACTTGAAGTCAGTAGGCAAGGAAATTCTGAACAGAACCCTGATTGTACAGGAAAAGGTACTGAGAATCAACAAATGGGGTCATATCAAATTAAAGAGCTTCTGCACAACAACAACAACAGCAACAAACAGCCAACAGAGTGAAAAAGACAACCTACAGAATGGGAAAAACTTTTTCGCTGGCTATTCCTGCCACATAGGACTAATATTTAGATTATATAAAGAATTCAAAAAAATAGATGTCCCCAAATAAAAGACCCAATCAAAAATCAGCATGTAAAATGAATACACACATTATAGAAGTACAAATGGCCAAGAAATACATAAAGAAATACTCAACAGGGCCAGGGATTTAGCTCAGTAGCACCGCGTCTGCCTGGCAAGAGCAAGGTCCTAAGTTAGATCCCCAGTACCAAAAAAAAAAGAAAGAAATACTCAACATCTCTGACCATCAGACAAATGCAAATTAAAATAACTGAGATTCTTTTTTACCCTAGAAAGAACTGCTAACATCAAGAAATCAAATAGTAATAAATGCTGGCAACATTGTAGGGAAAAAGGAACTCTTCTAAAATGTTGGTGGGAATGAAAACTAGCATAACCACTATGGAAATCAGTAAGAAACTCTTCAAAAAACTGAATCTAGAAATTCCATTTAACCCAGCTATTCCCCTTCTAGGTTATCTTCCTAAGTTAAAGACATCACATTACACTGATACATGCATACCCATGCTTATAGCACCACATTTCATAATACCTAAATCTCAGAAGCAGCCTTTATGTCCATAATCAGATGACTGGATAAATAAAATGTGATATTAAGGCCGGGGATTTAGCTCAGTGGCACCATGCCTGCCTCGCAAGTGCAAGGTCCTGAGTTCGACCCCTGGTATCAAAAAAAAAAAAAAAAAACCGCCAGAAAATGTGATATTTGTACACAATGGAGTACTACTCTGCCATAAAAAGATAAACTTGAGGCACTTGTATAAAAATAGATGTATCCT
This sequence comes from Heterocephalus glaber, assembly GCF_000247695.1. Next base: position 522,506 of record NW_004624748.1, on the reverse strand, counting down.
AAGACCATGATGTTAACTGAAATAAGACACTTAAGCTTAAATATCACATGGTTTGTCTTATACGAGAAACCTAAATTATAAATAAAGATCAAAACAAAAGATAACAGAAAGCAGGGAGATGCCTTTTCTCAAAGAGGAAGGGCATCAAGAGATGGGGAGCTAGAAGGAGGGAAAGGTGATGTAAAAAGAATTTAGATGTGCTATGTACGTGTACTGATTCCATGCAAGGAATGTAAACATTATGCACTGCCAATACATAAAAACAATGGAAAGGGATCAAGAGATGGAGGGGGGAGGAAGAAAATGGAAAGGGGGTGAAAATAGTTAAGATGTATTACATACATGTACCAGCTCCCTACAAGGAATGCGAAGATTATGTACAACAAACATGTACTAATTTTTTTAAATCTGAAAAAAAATTGAGAAGTTTTAAGATTGTTTTGGTTAGTTGTCACAGTCCTCTGTGTGACTATATGAATTTTAGGATAAGCTTGCCCATTTCTAAAAAACAGGCAGAATTTTCGCAGAGATTATGTGAAATCTGTAGATCAATTTGTGGAGTATTGGCACATTAAATTTTATTTCCATTCACTCAGGTCATCTTTAATAAGGTTCTACTGATGTCAAATAAAAAACAGTTCAAAATGAAAACTATGAAGTGTATAGAAAACTAAGTGCTATACTAATGACTACTACTTATCTTCTATTTTGACTTGATTCTCAAGGTCTTATGCTAGTTTTTCACAGGTTATCCTAATTCTACCCTATATTATACTTTCTTTCGTATAAGTAAATTTTCAAGAACTGCATCGATACGTTAAAAAAATTATAAAGATTGTTTAATTTTTATTTGAGAAAACTAGGTAAAAAACAAAATACAATTTTTCATAGAAAACAAAGGAATCCATTAATGTCAAGGTCAATTGTTTTTCATAGCAAAAATAAATTATGTAAAATTCAAGCTTCTGGTTTGCATTAAAATTCTTTATACACACACATATATCATTATTATATATATATTTCATATATATTAATTGAAGAAAAAAAGTAAAATTACAGATTTCCACCAGAATGGATGATCTGTAGCCATTTTTACTCCAAAAGAATTTACATTAGTTTGAACACTATATCAAATTTGTCAGTTAGATTTAGGTTCCACATTGTATTACAATTACTATCTTTAAACATTATACATAGCTCAAGATACTTACATACCTAAAATTGAAGTGCTAAGTCCCACCTTGTGTCTATCCAAGGGTTCCACAGGGTTCCAAGGTTTATTTATTTTTCTTTTTTTCCTCCTTTTGGCTGAGTGTATTTTTAAAATCATATTAAAAATGTGTACCCTATTATGTGCTACGTGTGAAAGTAAAACAAAGAGGAGATTACTGCTATGTCTACCAGCAGCACAATCCACTGTTTCTTTCTGTCTTCTAACAATCTTTTAGAACAGGACAGTTATTTGGGGAAAAGAGCCATAAGCTGGTTTCAGAAAAGCTATTCAGTACACAACATTAATAACTAATAAGAAAGCAAATGAATCTTCAGATAAAGAGATATTTACTATAATTATTAATAACAATACTTAACTGTCAACAAGTTTTTATATGGTATTAATTCAGAACTAGTATTGTAAAACATCTCTCAAACTTTTCATACTACTTTTTGCCATATATTTGTGTTCTGGAATAAAGAACAGATGTGGAATAATATTAACCCAGGTCAACATTTATTTACTTCCACATTACTGGAGAAGAAAAAGAGCAATCTTATGATGCACAGAAAACTGATTCTCCAATCTCAAAGTAAAGATTATGAGCCTAAAAACAAAAGGACGATCAGTGTTCCAGGGAAGCACAACCACTGAGACAATCAGGAGAGCAGTGCCTGCACTTGCTGTGGTGATCTGTGCAGAATGCTCTCTGGGTCTTTGTATTCATTGGCTGGACTCATGACAGCTGCATACACTTCACCATAGGCTCTGCAGACCAGGTCTGTCGACTGTTTTACAATCTGCTCTCTGTGGATAAGCAAACAAAATATGAACACATCATCTGAAAAGAAAATATTCACTAACAACTGTAAGAAAACTTTGAATCATTGCATTTTATTTCTATATTTATCGCATCACCACTATTTGAAAATCATTGCATAACTACACAAATTGATTTGGGGATAAAGGGTATTTTTAAATGTTTATTATTTATTAAAGTCTTCCTCATTACTATGTAGATACCACAGGGCTGGGCCTGTGATATTTTTACTCACTGCACTATCCTGAGGGCTAGAATAGTGACTGGAATATATAGATGCTCCTCACTTATGACAGGGTTGCACCTGATACACCCAATATAAGCTGAAAATATCAGAAGTTGAAAATACATTTAAGAACTTGATCTACTGAACATCATAGCCTAGCCTAGCCTACCTTAAACATGCTCCAAACACAACATTAGCCTAGAGTTGGGCAAAATTCTCCAACTTATTCTATCACTAAGAGGCCTACTCTATAATAAAAGTATTGAATACTTCATGCCACTTATTGAACATAGTATACTGTTGTTTACCTTCATAACCTGTGAGTCTGACTGGAAGCTGCAAGTTACTACTGCTCAGCATACTAACAGAATATCATACTGCTATTGTAGGAAAAGATCATGATTTAATCAATAGTAAACAGAATGAGAAAAAGGTACATTCCCCTCAATAAATAATTCCTGTTGGGCTTCTGTTATGGCTTGATGTCTGTTATGTCTTGAGGTCCCCCCAAAGCCTCATGCAGTCGTAGGTTGGGCTTTTACTGAGGTGGGTGAAGCTAGAGTGTGTGATGCTAGGATTAAGGGCGAAGGATTACTAAACCACTACACGTGAGTTCTTGGTTTGGCAGCATCCTAATCCTGGTAGTCTGAACAAGATAAAAGAAGCAGAAAGACACTGTTAAAGTCTCTTGTTGCTTTTGCTACCTTGTGGGCTCCATGAACTGTTTCTCCTCTGTGATGCCCCTCCTGCCTCTCTTGTTGCTTTGCTACTGTCTGTCTGCCATGAACTGTTGCTGCTCTGCCACCCTGCCTTGGAGCCAGCCAACTATGGATTGAAACCCCTATGAACTGAAGGCCAAATAAACCTTTCCCCTTTAACTTTGGGTGTTTGGTATTTTGTCTTGGCAAAGAGGGAAAAGTAACTAACACAGCTTCTTCTTCTTTTTTTGTTCCAGGAATTGAACTTAGGACCTTGTGCTTGCCAGGCAGGTGCGGTGCTGCTGAGCTAAATCCTTGGCCTAACACAGCTTCTTAATAATGATTCAAAGAGAATGGAATTAATATGAGAAAATGAAAAAATGGAAACAAAGTCTTTGTAAATAGGGAGGGGTGCAGGGGTTGAAGGGAGGGCAGGGGAAGGGGCAAAAAATAAGAACCAAGAGAGATTATGTAAAGGTACAAATCTCCAATGATGAATGTCATTATATTGTATACCTAAAATGAACCAATAAAATTAATTTTAAAAAACACTAAAAGGATATGTTGTCCTTCTAGACCTCATTTACTTCCAAGTTTTGGAAAAATCCAACATCTCTTACATTTAGAAAGCAGTTTGGTGTACTTTATCATATATCAAATAGAAAATACAATAATCACGTAGTTAATTTACTGTTAGAGGAAAAGAAATGAATGAGGGAGATCAGTTTGCTATACAATTTCACAGAAGGCTACATTTGTCAATTATTTGTACATATGAACATTCTACAATGAGATATTCAGTTTGTCCAGTTATAAAAATCACAGTGTGATAGAACCCTAATATAAATTCTAAAACTCTTAATAATGATTAATATAGAACCCACATGTAAAAATCATTGTCATTTTCAAGTATGTTCATAGAAATTGTGTTTTAAATAATTACTTAAAGCACTGAGCCTAGAAATGAACTGCTTACTTCTAGAATCACTGAGCTTGTCATTAATCAGTACTTTAAGACTGTGGTTGCCATAACAACAAGATACAATTTTCATTAACATAAACTTAGCATTTCTAAAAATAGCTTATTTTAACTTTCAGTCTCTGTGATCACTAAAATTGAGCTTTATTATAGCACCATGGTTAAGAGTGAAATCAAATGTACCACAGGAGAAAAGGTATTAATGGTTTAAGGCTGAAAAACTAAGGAGAAAATATGACAATATACTTAAAACAGTGATTAAAATTTTTTTCTTTATCACAATATAAATATCAAAAATGTCACAATGGATCAAGTCAGTTTTTCAGCCCAGGTCAGATTTCTGTATCTTAAAGTGAAATTTAACCATTTTTTATGAGATCAAGGAACACATCTCACATTAGTGTTACCTATTACACATGCCATATGTGAAACATCTCTGAGATTTTTAAAAAAACAGTAAAGTAACATACTCTTGACATATTTAGAAAAATACAATATAATCTATGTTGAAGAAAATAGGCTCAGGAATCATAATAATAGATTCAAATCTTGGCTCTGCTTTTTACAAACTGTTGGCCCTTGGTTCACCTGGTTTAACTTTTCTAAGCAATGTCTTCTCTGAAATCCTATTTTACAGGCTCATTGAGAGAACTGAGTAATCCATGAAAGACTGGTTGAGGATTTCAGATTAGATTATGGAGGTTGGGGTAGACAGTGGTGGGTGAGCTAGGGTAAAAACAGAGAACAGCATGGACACTAACACGACAATCCAGGCACAGATGATGCTACCACGGGCTAGATTATAACTGTAGAGATGCTGAAAAACAGTCAGAGGCCCCTTTCACATATTTTTTGCTAAGTAATGAAATGGCTCCAAGGGAATTTTGATTGGAGTTCTGTTGAATTTATAGATTGATCTTATCTACTTGCGAATTTCCCATCTATGTACTGAATATGCCTATTTATTCATATCTTCTGTCAAACTTTTCAACGAATTTTTAGTTTCTTTATATAATCTTCCAGATATACTATTGTGTTGGCTTGCAGGAAATAATACTATGACAATAGGGCTTTTATTTTTCATTTTATGTTGTAAATAAATATTGCTGGTATACAGCAACTATAGTAACTTTTATATGTTAATTTTTAATCTGGTCAAGTAACAACTCTATTTTAGTTTTATTAATTTGTCAACTGTTTCATTTTGTTTTTTGATACACCTAAAATTAATGAGTTAATTCTTTTCAATAGTTATGACGAACCTCATTTTATTTACTAGAAACTCAAGGTAAATAGTAGATGTGATAGTAAATGTGCATGCCTTATTTAGAACTTTAATAAAAATGTTTCTAAGGTTTCATCATTAACAGTGATGTGTGTTGTATATTTTCAGTGTTCCAACATAGTTACATGGTATTCTGCAATTGATTTATGCAGTGAATTAAAGTAAGGCTTCTCTTTATAACCTTTGGCCATAACACAGTATTCTTAATACAATGGCATGTTTGACTGATCTTTAGTAAAGATATTTTACATCTTAAAAACTCATATGTAGGATTTTAAGTGTAACTTTCATCAGTACCAAATATTACCTTTTAATCTTTTAATATTCATCTTGAGTTCAAATTTGTCTGTTAATATGGCCACTCCTGCTTTCTTTCTGTGTCACTGATTTAAATGGTCTCTTGTAAAGAGCCTTTCAGTTCTTTCACACTCTACTAATTTTGTTTACCTCTTCTTTTCATTAATTATTAAGTGTTGAAATATATATACATATATAACTATGATCACTGATGTAAGTATTCCTCAATTCTATAAGACAATAGATACATACTCACTATTACGTATTCCTCACAAATTGATCCTACAATTGATCCTACAATTACTTATCCTTATCTTACCTATTATTCCCTGCCCTGCAGATAAATTTTTCTTATATTAATAAAGCTATCCCAGCTTTATTATGATTACTGCTTACATGGCATATCTTTTATCATTCTTTTACTTTTAAATTATCTGTGTCTTTGTATTTGAATTGAATTTCTTATAGGCAGTAACAACTGGGTCATGCTTTTTCATTCAATATAATGATCTCTGCTTTTTAATTGGAGCATGAAATTCTTTGAAGTCTTGGGCTTTCTGGGGTCTCTAGTCAAATTGTAAGACAAGAAAAGGGGAAATAAGAGCAACAGGTGTTCCAAAGTACTGCTACCATGGAGATAAGTAATGTTCAGAACAGAGTATTAACAAAACAGGCAAGATTTAAAATAACTTATTAATTATGGAGACTTTAGAGAAATATACATGCAAGGGAGAAGTCAGAACAGCATCAGGTCAGATCCCTGGGGGTGCTCAAGAGGAAAGACTGAAAACTATAGATTGTCAAAGGTAAATTGTCTAGTCTCGAAAACAACATTTTTCAAGTAAAATACCTGATATTTAAAATATGTGAATCTTTATCAAATACTTAACACCAAAACTACTTACTTCACTGTGGCACTTAGAAGAAAGTTCAACTGTGGCATTAACAGGTTGTCTGGGGCTGACAGGTAACGATCAAATTGAACCTAAAGGAAGAATAGGAGTGTAAAACATATACTAACAAATATCTTAAATATAACCATCTCTTTCAAGGATTAAACCTTGGGAAAAATCCTATATTCCAAATAACTCATTCTTTTTATACAAATGAGTATTTCTTAAACAATCTAAACAGCCCAATTGCCCATCAACTGGAGATTGGATAAAGAAGACTTTTTTAATATAAAATGGAGTACTACTCAGCCATAAATGAGAACCTAGAGACATTTATAGCTAAATGAATGCACATTGAGAAAATACACTTAAGTGAAATAAATAGGACACATGTGTAAATACCAAATAGCTTCTCTGGTATGAGAAACTGAAAGTGTAAATAAGGATCAAAAGGTATAATAAATAATGTGAAATAGGAAGAAAAGGTGTAAAGGGGAAGGGGAAAGGCCAGAAGAGAATGGAATTAATATGAGAAAATGAAAAAATGGAAACAAAATCTTTGTAAATAGGGAGGGGTGGAGGGGTTGAAGGGAGGGGAAGGGAATGGGGAAAAAAAAAGAAGCAAGATATACCATATAAAGGTACAAATTTCCAATGATGAATGTCATTATACTGTATACATAAAATGTACCAATAAAATTAATTAAAAAACATTCTAACTAAAACACCCTAAAACTGTCAATTTTTTAATATTGTCAATATTAATAATATCCTTTAAAATTCTGAATCCAAGTCACTCATTTTAATCTCCCTGGCATTCATTATATTTGTTAATCTGTTAATGTGTTCATGAGTCCATTCAGTTAACTAATATTTCTCAAGTAATTACCATTACAAAAGGTAACGGGATTAGGTAACGGGTAATGTTAGGTAACGGGATTACAATGGTGAGAACCAGGACAATCTTTAGCTTCAAAGTGCTTCTATCCTAGCAAGAGAAGCATTAAATAGCTAATAATGTAAATAACTACATAATTATAAACTGTGTGAAATGCCAGAATGGAAAAAACCAAGGTGCTATGAAGTGTGGATCAGGGGCTTCTCTGAGGAAAGGATGACTGCAGTGAGATCCTAAATAACAGACAGTGGGGAGAAGGCTATATGTACAAAAGCTGGAGGCAAGAAGGAAAATGACTAGATGTGCAGAGATCAACTCATCTGTGTGCTTTTCAATGGACTTTAATTCTTACAAAAAACGGATTATCAAATCCAATGACGTTAAGTGAGGCCATAATTTGATTTCAGTTTTATAACGCTAAATCCAGCCATAGAAAGGAGAAAGGAATGAAAGACTGTAGTGGCTGACGCAAGGCCACTGAGGACATAGCTGTTGTGGCATTTTAGGACAAGAGCAGCCAGAGTGGAGAGAAAGGAAATACTTGAAAAAGCCAGAAAAAGCCAAATACTTGAATAAAATCATCAGGACTTGGTTTCTGATAGGATAAGGGGATTGACGCTCAGATTTTAGATATATCTAACTAATTCCCATCATTATCATAAAACATATTGTCTTCTTCACCCATTTATTTAGTTATCCAATAGCTGTAGGCCTTACTAGATCACGTCTATTTTTTATCCCATTTCTTAGCATGATGTCTAGAAAACAGTAGATACTTGGTTAATAATTGTCAAAATGATAAATAAGATGTTATTACCATCAAAGTTAAGAACATTTGGAAGAGGAATTGGTAGGGTAATCCTGAATTAAAATGCTTCTGATACCTCCCATTTAGAGGTAACAATCATCTGTAAATAATACCATAAATCACATACAAAATTCAACCAAGACCTTTCTTTGGAGATATAATATACTCAACTTAATTGTTTTTAAAATTAAGACTAGTCACATGAGAATTTTTAATGGGGTTTAAAAATATTTTGAAGGATATCTTATGGAATGATTATGTGTTAGAAGAGAAGGAGAGACAGAGGGCGAAACATACATTTACTGGGTAGTAAGTAATGTTATTAATCTGAGTAAATATGTATCTTCATTTTGTGGATATAAATACCTTGACATAAAATTATTGGATAGTGTGGTGAGTTTACACAAAACTTTCTTAAAAAACATATTTTTAAATGAATCTAAAATTTATGTTTATTTGAACTTTTTAATATATTTTTGGTATTTCTATAATTTTTGCTTGTACAGTTTTTGTTTGATATATGAAAGTTATGATTGTTACTACCATATATACAGTGTCTTTTATTATGATTATGTTCTTTATCCTATATTCTAAATTCTGCTCTAATGTTAATATAGTCAACCCTACCATCTTACTTGCATTGTTAGGTATCTGGTAAACCTATTCCTTTATTTTTCAGTTATTTTTAGTTCTGGAAAGCTCTAGCATCAAAAAAAAAAAAATCATACAGAATTATTTATGAAAGTCAAACCGTTTTCTTAGCAAGTTTATGTTAATATTTTAAACACTTAAGATAGGTGGAATAGTGCAGTAGTCATAAGCTCACTGGCTTTGGAAGCTGACCTCCTAGGTTGAATGTGACTGCAACAAAGATTAAAAATTTTAACCAGGAAAAATATTTGGCATGGTCAGTAAAGGTTAATGGCTGTAGCTGCTGTTCACTGCTGTTATTATTACTATTATTAGTAGTACTATATTGTATTAAAAAATTTTCAAATAAGATTATTCCCACTGGGGATAGAGCTACATAACTTAAGTGTTATACCATGGAAGAATATACATATACACAAATTATATCCTTAAGACAAGGAAACATATTACAAAAAGTGGTGTTCATGCAGAAAGAAAGGGGTGAGCTCTTCAGCTGAGAAGGTAATAAAGTGGGTCTCACACTCAAGAATGAGACTGTCTTGAATCTGATTTCAGTCACTATCTCAGGAAGACATCAGAAACTGTAAACTAGGGATTATGGCAGTAACAAGCCCACGACATACAGCCTGACTTCTTCTACATCTGTCATTCCTTTTTTTCCATTAGATTAGTAATAAAACTCTGAAAAACGAAATCCTAAATAGTAACAATTACCTAACAGGATGCTGTATAATATTACTGTAAATAATAATAAGTCTTAGGCCTATTCAAATAAAGGAATACATGCTCAATTATTATTGGACCCAAAATGAACACAATGCATCAGGGATAAAAATCATCATCCACAGCAAAATTATCATATAGCAAAAAATGAAGAATACTGCTTGATAATGAAATACAAGTTGAAATGCTATATAAGGCACTTACCATTGCAGCCTTCAGTGCCACAGAGTCTAAGTTGGGCAAATTAGCTAAACAGCCCTATTAAAAAAAAAACAAGAACTGAAGAAGCTGGGGTTATACATTTCAGTTACTTATGTCCTATGGCCCATGGGTAGGTTGCTCAAATTTGGAAAATCACTTAACTATTTCCAAAGAACTCAAATATCATCTCTTCAACTACAGTGAGATCAGGGACTGTGATTTTAAAGGAATAAGAAGTACATAAGGTTATCAACAATGGAAATATCATGATACTTCAGATTTACTCATACACACAAAAAAGAAGGCAATGAAGCACTTGGAGGAGATATAGAGGCTGAAGACTTTCAGAGAATTTTATAAAACACAGAAAGGCAGAAGAATTGGGTGATACTGTTTTAAATTTGCTTACTACTTTAGCAAAAGTGATTTCTGATATCTTCATTTAAGAGATCTTGGGCTACAATATACTCATATTAATGTTCTCAGAAAGAGCTCTTTGCTTTTTAATGAAAGCTGGTTTATTTGATGTTTCAGAGTTCCCACCATTCCATGATCTTATTTACACTGGTGTTCTATAATTTAACAGGCTCATATGTTGGCCCCTAGGAGTAATTACTTTTCCTTTAATGATTTGTTAAATTAAAAAGAGTATAACTACTACTTTTACAGATATCTATGCAGTCCACTATCTGATAACAAAGGTAGACTTTGAAAAACCCTTTATACATTTCATGTTACTGATTTCCATATATTTTCATTACTTTAACCAAAATATTTGTAGTAGAAAGGATAGTGAGTATTTTGGGAGACTCTACTATGGAAATCTCAGGCAGTCATCTAAGAAGCACACATGCATTATCTCATTTAATGTTGAGAATAACCCTACAACATACTGTTATTACCTCCAACCTGCAGCGAGCAAATGGACACAGAGATGTAAGTCACTTTCCCAGGAAAACATAGCTAATAGTAGCACAGTTAAGATTCAAATCCAGAGTCTGGCTCTAGAAATCATATCTAAATTAGTCAATTGCTCAAATTAGGAGCATCTATCCTTACCTGTTCAGGTTTATGTTGCTGCACAGTGTTGTAGATATAACTCAAGCCTACTCTAGTTAAAACATAAGAGGCTTGCTCACTTATAAGTGTGTCCAAATGTGCTTCAATCTGAAATAAAACATAGCAGGAAAAAAAAACTTTAAAAGAGGAATAACACTAATGAGACTAGAAACAGACTACCCTGTAGGCTGAGCTCATCATAATGGGTTTTTCCTTAGAGTGGCACAGATTTTTGAACTGAAGTGGCTCTATGAAATCTAAGATGAAAATGATGGGAAAAGAGACATACCTAGTTATAGAAGCCACAGGATGGCTTCTATAACAAAGGCTTTTTATTTCCCCAAAGAGGAAGTCCTGCTAAAAGGAAGAGAAAGTTTAAAAAAAAAAATAAAAAAAGAGGATTCCAAGAATAACCATTAGCCAAAAATATGGGTTGCTTCTCAGTTCTTTTAAGAATTGATAATAAGCAGAACACAAACAAAAATCACTAGCTATAACCATGTAAAATGGAATACTTAGGCAGATGAGGGCCTGACCTCTGGTCACCTAGCCCTCCAATGTGCTGGACTGACTCAACAAATCAAATCAAACATCTGGAGAAACCTGGGGAAAATCCTACTACAGCTGACACGGTAAATTTCCCTGAGGATAAAGCGGGCCCGTGACAAGCAGGGGAGAACTGGAGCCCCAGCAGAACTTTAGTCCTAAGATTTTAGGTTCAGGAATGGCCTAAGAAGATGCAGCTAAAAGATGTGAGTGGTACGTGCTCCCTAGCTTTCTGCTCTCTTTGGAGAAACCACCTAATCTAAAGGAGGGCAGAAGGCAATGATGAGGATTATCTTGATTGATTAAAGCATTTCCCAGTAGAAAGAAGCCTGCTCCTTCTTTGTTTTTGCCACAAAAGCCTGAAAGGCAGGAAGTTTTCTTCTATTCTTCACCAGAAAGTTCCCTCAGTTTTAAGGGTTTTCAATGGCACAGACCACTGTCAATGATATTACCTGTCACCATCTGAATGCCTGTCTAGTTCACGCATTTCCAATAGCTGTATTCCTCCGCTAAGAAATTCATGACTTTTTAAAAAAATAGATGACCAAATAAGTACAATTATTGCCCTAATTTACTGGACTTACTAGAAATCAAAGAAAAAAAAGATGTACAAACATTTAATGAATGAGAAAAAGAAAGTAATTACCACTAAAAACCAAATTAGGGGTCTGAAAGAAAAGTAATACAGAAAAAATACCAGAGACATACATAGATCAAAGTGAAGAGACTTAAGTTAGAGAACAAATTCGTAAGATAAAATCGAGGCGCTTCAAAATATTTAAAAAAAATTAAATGGAGAAAGGATGATTAAAGAAATAATGAAAATCAGTGAACAAAAAAAGGTTTAAATCTCCAAACTGAAATGTGAAATCTAAGACAGAAATAATGAGAAAAGAGATATACCTGAAATATTCTGGGAAAATACCTGTACTCAATAAATACTCATAAGCTCTGGATGAACAGACTTGGTTACTATAAGCAAAGGATAATTGTACTGACCTGGTGTTTTTACTTGAAATACTGGAAGAAGCTAAGAGTGAAGAATGTTAATAAGATGACTGATAGAAAATAAACTAATTCTTTGGAGGACCCCAATAAACCACAATTTCAGTGGTCAGACCCTTGTTTGGCCCTTTGCCATGGTGAACCTCTTATGCTCTATGCAGCCAGCATTAGCCAATGACATGTCATGTTAGTAAGCTCCAAACAAGTACAGGGCCAGCCCTTGTGAAATGCCCACCAAAGGATCTGCCAGTGTGGGCTTGAGGGCAGTAAGAAAACACTTACTGGAGACTGGAAAAAGAGGAATTTGAATTATCTGCTGGTAGAACAATTACTGGCAATGCCACTAGAGTAATACAGATCTGCCCAAGCAGAGTTCTGGAGAGAAAACTGAAATACACGTGGCAAGTCCAGTTGATATATTCAACTGGGGGCAGGGGAGTGACCAAATACATAAACTGGAATAAACAAACTCAACATATAGACAAAGGAGTTGAATATAGAACATGTAAGAAAGGCATATAACTGATGATAAACACTGAACACTTGATATATATGAACATTTTAAGAAAACATTTAGACAAATGTCAGAGACTGAATTAGTGACAAATACAAAACATTTTTTTAAAGTTTTTTAAATGTCAATAATTCCATATAAAACAAAACTTATTCAAAAAAGGAAAATTAGCCAATTTTCATTATATGGCTCAGCTATCAATACTATTTGCAGAGTAAAAATAATTTATACAATATTGTGTGTGTGTAAAGCAGAGAATTATATTTTTTAATGTCCAGAGTGCCAAGTTTAATATGTTAAATCCAAACAAAAACTGAAAAATAATCTGTAAATTGCAATACACACAAGCATCTAGAGTTATAAATATCAATGGAAGTAAGTATAAGAACTGAAGGAACTGGGCATGGTGGCACACGCCTGTAATTTCGGCGCTCGGGAGCCTGAAGCAGAAGAATCACTGCAAGTTCAAGGCCAGCCTGAGTTACATAGTGAGTTCAAGGACAACATGAACTACACAGGGAGACCCTATCTCAACCAAACCAAACCAAACCAAAACAAATGAATGAACTGAAGGAGGCTGTCATTTAAAGGGAGAAACAAGAGGGAGATGTTAATGTGGAGAGGATGGAACATAGCACTTTTATACAACAAACCCCACTTTAAATTATGGATATTGGTAATTCTGAGGTATTTCTTTTAAAAGAGTAAGAAAATATAACAAATTTAGATGCATCAAAATTTACTTCTCATAAAATCTCAAAACCTAACAAATGAACTCTTACTATATCCTCTACTGAATTATTTATACTTATAATAAAATAGATCAATGTGTTTTTTTCTTTCTTTTTAAACACTGTATCTACCAATATCACTTCAAAATTGGAACCTAAGTATCAAGTAACTTTACAAATGCCTTCATTAGTCATCATGCAGACCTTTAGGCAATACCATTTGGCTTATAGGAACAGAGCGACTGGTATAGCAAACTGTACTGTTTTGCCTAACACTACTTCACACGAGATAAAAATATATCTGTCCTCTGTAACACATTCTGCACTAGCTACACAGCTTGAAAAATATAGCATGTTATTCACAGTTCAGAATTTTTAATCTGTATATAGCACCGAATAACTATTCAAATCAAAAAAGCTTCATGCTACCTCTCTATATTATGGTCTGAATCAAGTATCTTAACCATTTTATATTCTGGCTTCTCCAAAGCTGAAAAACAAAATACTGAATGTGTGCATGCATGTGTTTATCTTTCTATCAGACTGTATCAAGGGATTTACAGGAATTAGGTCACTGAAATTAGCCAAAGCCAGTAACTTAAAGCTACCACATAAAGAAAAAATATTTCATCACAGTGGATAGACATGGCAAAAATTTACCTGAAATTGTAACATTTCTAGACGTCTGTCAGTGAATTCAAATAAGGCTAATGTTGTTTTCATCATATATAGTGAATTGACCATGAAAGTGGCCATGTCAGCTGTGCCTAAATTGCTGGCTGATACTGTACACATCTGGAGGAGAGGATCCAAGACACATGATAAAACCTATAAATAGGAAATAAAATTAATTCTTTATTTCCTAATCAGTGATAATGTCCTGGATTAATGGCACTTCAGAATTAATGCCAAGCTAAGTGGAAGGCAGCCAAAATACAGACACACATAAGCACATAAGAAAAAGATTAAATGATATAATAACGACATAGTTCTAAAATCCAGCATGAATGAATTGATACTTTTTTTTTGGTACCAGGGATCGAACTTGGGTCCTTGCGCTTGTGCAGCAGGCGGCGAAATCACTGAGCCAAATCCCCGGCCCGAATTGATACTTTTTAAAATAAAGAACTGGTTTAATATTGAAGGAATATCAGCAACTAAGGAAAAGGTTGGTCAAAGTAGCTGGGTTCCAAATCTCAACTCAGAACAGAATGTATAACAGAGGAATACAGAGCAATCACTACACATGAATTTACAAACTACCTGCACAAAATCAGCTTGACGAGCATCTAATGGAATGACTGAAGAATCATGAGATGCCAAAACTTCACGCAGCAACATGAGCGTCTGATTTAGGGCAGAACTTGGTCCAAGATCAGGTGGTGGTAGTTCAACCTAAAATAAAGAATCCTTTCTTTATCCACTGTATATATTTTTTCACTAAATTTTAAAGTATATATGCTAGTTCATGGTAAAATAATATACATGAAAAACATAAAACACTGGGTAACACATTAAAAATCTGTAAATTATCAATCATTTATTATGAAGTATACTAAACAACAAAGAAAGTGACACAAGTTTTTTTTTTCAGATTACCTCAGAATTAATGTAACTGTATTATATCTTGATGTAAGTGATGGTTAGTGAACAAAGATCCAATGAGCTGCACTCTTAAGACTTATGTATTAGAGGTTATATATCCCTATAATACATAAACTTCAAAATATGATAAAATCTCAATGCTCAAGAATTTTATGAACATATTTTTATGCACATATTTCAAATGGCAAAGTTGACATATAAAGAAAAATTTTACATTTAAGAGCAGCCAGTCTAGTGAAAACTTCATATTCCATTTATTAGATTTTTCTCTTTAGTCAAATACATACAGCTATAATGAAAAAGAGCCTTCGTTCTTCCTGTGAATACGTACTTTTTATCCCTTTTGTAGTATAACTATTCTGACTTAATAAAGTAAGTGAAAATGTGCAATTTAAGTTTTATTCTTTCAAATATCTCCAATTTTCTCTAGCTTTTTAAAAGCCCCTCACCTATTTGATTTCAAAAAATAAAATAAAAACAATTCAACCAGAAATGGTCTTATATTTTAAGCAAATTTCTATTGCTCCTTTTGCTCTAAATATGTATGTTCCAGTAATGGACAATGACTAAAAAGTTTTTAAGTCACACAATTATCTAAGTTAAAGAGTAAAAAACCAATTTATTTGTTTGAAATGAGGTTAAAAGTATTTCACCTGAAAAATAATAGTTTTTGTTTGTTCATTTGTCTGTTTTTCCCAATAAGAAACTATAAGGAATAATATAAAACTAAAAACTATTCATTTAGAACAGTGCTTCTTAAACATTAAGGAACACATGAATGTCCTGGTCAAAATGCACACTCTGACTCAGCAGGGTGGGAGTCAGGACCTGAGACATGTGCTTGTTTAATAAATTCTCCGCTTAAGTCCAAGCTATCTGTCAACCTTCTATACTTTGAGTAATAAAAGGAGACTCTAAGTAGTAGCAATACCCTAGAATTGAAATAACAATTTACTTAAAAGATCAGTCAGGATTTTTTTCAGAGGACTGAGCAAATCAATTCTATTAATTCGATATGGCTTTTATTTATGATAGAATATATCCTTTTAGTTTAGAATTATACTATTTCTTATTATACTAAGAAGATTTCAGAAAATGTTTAGCTAGAATTGATAAGGCACTGTGTCTTCTGCAGTATAGACTGCAGCTATGAATGTTTCAGGAGAACCAGATAACGAAGGAAGTCCACTTATCTGAATCCTCAAGTGCTTCAAATTCCTTTGTCAGGGAAAAGGTACATTTTCAATAAAATGTCCTTGAATTTTTTTTCTGCCAGATGAAGAATTAACTACTAAATATGTTTTTTTAAAGCATAAAAGAAACCATATAAAATATTCTCTCTGGTTATCACTTTATTTTTTTTTAACACTACCCTTACCAAGAATTTCACTACCCACTTAAAGTTCTATTAACAAAAATTTCACTTGGGTACTCTGCTAATGAAGAACATTCTGCAATATGTGCTATTTTCTTCAAAAGGTTACAAATGTTTTAGAGGAAATGAAATGGTTTATAAGAAGCAGGATGGGGAAAGATATAAAATATTAAAATATGACAAAGGAAGATAGTCTTAAAAGAAATCTGAAATGGTTGTAGATATAAGCAACATGAGTTGTAAAGAACATCATAATCTAATCTTAATTTAATGTTAAAAATACCTAAATATTACCAATTCATCTTGGAAAAAATCATTTCAAAGTACAGTTATACACAGTAATGGCAATAAAAACAACAATAATGATCCTATTCACTGCTATAAACTTAAAATTATTCCTTTTGTTAAACTATTCAAGGTTTTATTTGGAAAGTGCCTTTTATTATTCATTATAATTTCCTATTTTCTTACAATTTTCATTTTAGCTCTTACATGAGTAAAAGTAGGAGTTTAGGGCTAAAGAGGTAAAACAAAATAAATGGATAAGCATTTAGAAAAAATAAATATGATCCTGACTTCTCAGTGTGGACAAAAATAAAATTCAAATAGTTAAAAATAGGTAAATGTAAAATTATACAAACATATATGAATAAAATATATATGTGAATTTGTTAAGTAATCCACAGTTTTTTCACTAATAGATGCAAACTTTATCACATGTGAAATTCAAAAAGCTTTTTGGTGTGGGTAAGTTTTCAGGCCTGGCATGCTTTCAAGGAAGAAACTATCTAGAGAAAAAATTTAGGTTTTATTATGAGAATATTCAAAGTTGACATGTCAGAAAAGACTATGGCAAATGATAACAGGGCAATTGTGTGTAATGCATACAACAGTCAGTGTTCTTAATGTATAAAGAATATTAGAAATGAGTGAGAATAAGACACAACCGAATAGGCTAATGGCAAAAGATGTAAACAAGCAATTTATCAACAGGAAATAATCATAAATAAAATGTTCATTTTCAATAGAATCATAGAAATTAAAGTGAAAAAAATAAGATATCACTTTTTATTCATCATATTGACAAAGATCTTTCTTTGCCGATTACCAAGTTTGGGCAAAGGTAGGCACATTTGGTAGGAAGTGGTATGGTAGACTTGACAAAATGGGTAGAGGAAAGTAAATATGAGCGTTTGCCTATGGTCACACAGCATTTGCTGGACATCACAGAGGGTTCTGGTGTTGTCAGAAACAATACATTCTAATGACTCCAGTCTGCATGGTTACATAATTGTTTTAGCGCTGTTCCACAGTTAGAGTATATACAAAGTAGAAACTAAAAAATGGAATTAATTCAGGGTGGTTCTGCAAAGTGAGTTTAGTAACATGATAACGTATAAGATATTTAAAGGTAACACCAAGATACAATATAATGATGGAATATGTACTAAAAAAAAATGAATTCAACCAGTCATTCATGTAACTAGTATTTACTGACTTTTCATGATCGGAGATGTAGGAAAATTATTTTTGTACCTTGATCTTTTCACCAACTACCTCACTAAAATTAGTCTTCTGGTTCTACTGCTCTTCAGTGGATTCTCAGGTTTTCAGAGTAGACAATCACAGCATCCATAAATAATGTTTCCTCTTTTGAAATATTTAAATCTCATATTTTTATCTGGTCTTTCTATGATGGCTATTATTCAAAATATTGGCAAATTCTTTACTTCAGTAGTAATCTTTCTCTATTGCTTCCCTGTCAATTTTGATGTTGGCTGTTATTATATATTATATTATTTATATGGTTAAAGAAGTATTTTTCAACTAGCTTTTCACTAAGATTTTTCCCAAAACAATTTGATCAAACATCATGAAAATATAAAATTTATCTACTCATTTAATATTTATATGCTCATTTAACATATTTCCTAACATTAAATATATTATATATAAATATATATAGTTATAAATCACCTAAAACATTTAATATATTTCATATACTGACAATACATTCTTATATTCATAACATAAGCTGCACTTAGTCTTAATATAAGCTGGATTCAATTTGATAGTACTATTTTTTTTTGTTTGTACTGTTTTTAAAAGATCAAAGTGATTGACTTACTGTTTTCAGTACTGCACTACACTTAGGAGGGTTTTATGTCAGCATTACCCCACCTGAGAGGAACTGTAAAGCTTCCCCTGTATCTCTGTGCTCTGGACAATCACCTGTTCCTAACAGGTGTGAATGAAGCTGTCTATGTAATCTGAACTAAGGCTAGCAGCATTCTTTTTAGTAACTTTTCTTCCCTCCCTAGGTGTATTCAAGTTTTCCACTTTGTTTGACTATCTTTTAATTAATTTGTATCATCTTAAAATTATTCTTATTTGGATGTTCAGATTATTTTAGCACAAAATTGCATATGGTATTTTCCAAAAATTTTAATCCTTATCTGTGGATGTTCTTTAATTTCTAATGTTATAATTTGAAATTTTCTTTTTTCCTAGATTTACTAAAAGTTTGTCATTTTCTTGACCTTTTCAACATATAACTGTTTCTCTGTTTTTTAATTTGTTACAGAAATTCTATTGCATCCTTCCTTTTATCATAGTTTGTTTCATTGTTCTAACTCAAATGTCTAAATTTGCATGCCAAACACATTTTATTTCCAAACCTGAATCCCAACTGTGCAATGACTGGTGTAACTTTGGGTCATATGCTTATCCCTGTACTTTTTCATGTATTGCAATCTGTATGCCTTTTCTACCACAATAGTGAAATTGTTCAGCGAGGCCATCGATGTTCTCTAGAGTGTGTGTCTTGTAAGTTCTACTCTCATAAAAAATGATTCCTAGTGATATAATCTAAATGCATGGATTAAAATATCTTTCATATACAAAACTCTAAATCTAAATGAACAGTTTCCAATTCTAGAGGAATATCCCTCAGGTGCCTCAAGCTCAACATAGCTGAGTCATCATCATCATCTTTACCTCCCAAATTTTGCACCTTTCCTGTGTTCTAGATACTTGCGATCGGGATTCCTCCTCTTCTTTACTCATATTCGATCAGTCACCAAATTTTGAAGATTTCACCATCATCTCTCAAGAAACTGTTCCTTCATGGCTATTCCCAAAGTCTCTCTCTCTTAGATAATGTACTGTCATAAAATGACTTAATTATTCCTCTCAATATCCTTCTCTTCAACCTGCACTCCCTCTTATCCACATTACAACATCTTTAAAGTGATTTTTTAATAAATAAAAAATCTGTTTATTAATGACTTACTCTGTTTCCTTCTTTGACTTAGGATGGTCTCTATCCTTGTCCTTCTTCAACTATCTAAGTCTTATAAGCCCTTCAAAGTTCAACTCTAGTACCTGCCTTTCAGAAGAGCTCTCTCTCTGTAAAGAAGCATATGCATGTTGCTATACACATCCCTCCTTTTGTGCAAACATAGCAACCTCGGCATATGTATTTCATAAGACATGTGACTGAATAGTAATCATTGATTCACCTTATCATTTTTCACTAAACCTGAGACCAACAGATACTGAGTGTTGCTCTTGAAATCCCATCAGCTAGCATGCATTTGTTCATGTTCAATGTTTGCATCACATATGATGTGATGATTTCAAAAGATATTGTCTACACAAGAACTCATACAAGCAAGCAAAACCGATAGTTAATAAATTTCTGGTGAAAATAAAGGCAAGAAAAATATAACTAGATATTTCAGCTCCACACATTTTATTGTTGCTTTTCTGAAAGAATTTGTTTCATACATGAGTTAGGAAGTAACTCCTATTAAGGCTTTTCTGAGCTTAGAAGAATGGGGACTGACCAACTACTCAATTGGATTCCTACTGACTATTCTATACTGCACTATGCTATACTACAAAATCTGTGCCTTTATGACCAGCCTATTACACAAAGTAGTACAATAAAAAAGCCAACGTGGTGAGAATGATGCATTCTTGAAAAATCTGAGTCCTTAATAGTGAAACAAAATTTTAAAAGAATTTGATTATTATAACCCCATTTCTTATAGCCTACCAAAATACTCACTTTAAAACATCAGATCTTAAAGGGCTCTTCTAGAGTTTTGTTTATTTTTGTAGGGTCTTTTATCTTTTTTGTTCTTGAATAACTGTAGTATGTAACTCAGAGAAGTATAAATTTTATATGGAAAAAGCTGAAACACCAGAGAATAATATTGTAAGTTGTGTGGAATAAAACATAACACAAGAGTTCATCTTTTCCAATTTGCATGTAATGTTAGCTCCTACCTAAATATACTAAGCTTGCTTTCGTTATACATTTTTTGGTTACAGAAAAAATGGTAGTGAAATTAAGGCTTGACATTCTATCTTCAATTATGACTCAATGTTATACTATCCAGCAAGTCAGATGATAAACATAGCCCAGGAAGCCTCCTTAATATGAAGTTTATTGTTCATGTGAAGAACTCAAAAGAACATTGCATAGAATGGGGGAAAAATCAGTATAAACACATTAAAACAACACCATTAAGTGTGAACAATTCACAAATCACAACCAAAATATAAAAACTATATTTTTTAAACATACCTTGTCCATTAATTTACTTGCATGAAGACTCAAGCTATTGAAGAATATTTTTTTGCTTAGCAAATGCATTTCTTCAATGATGGTTAATAAAGTAGTTGCACTATTTCCAACAATGCCACTGAAAGCAAAGAATATTTCAGGTTGCAAAACAAGCTACAAGAATTCAGGTCTTTGAGTAAAAATGTTTAAAAATATCTAGATTTATATTAATGCTTTTGTATGTAGAATAGAATTTGAGAATTAAAAACAATTACTCTAGCTTTGTATAAAAATACCAGGTTTTAAATTTGGTAATTAAAAAAACCTGAAGGTTAAGAATCCTTATTTTGAAAATCCAAAGTCAAAAATGCTCTAAAACCTGTAATTTTTTGAGTGTCATGTCAGTGTTCAGAAAGCTTCAGATTTCAGGTCATTTTGAACTTTGAGTTTAAAGTTCAGTCTGAGTTTAGATTATGGATGGTCAATTGGTATAGTCCATGTAAATGTTTTTAACTCCAAAACACACTGAAATATAAAACATTTCTGACTCAAAGTATCTTGGATAAGGGGCACTCAGCCTGTACTATGTTTTTAATATTTCACAATCTCTTTCAGCAAAAATGTGGGTTATTAAGCAAAATCTGTAACACGTAAACCTGTAAGCTCATTTTTCTTCTACTACAATAAACATGTATCTTGATTATCCAGGAAGGTGTAACTTTAACTTTAAGAAAGGCATTTCATCAATAGCTCTACTATAAAAAAATAAAATTATATAAATACTTATAATTAAATTATTATGCTATATCATTGACATAGCTGCTTAAATAACAGTACACTTAGACTAATTATTGAAAACTCTGATACTTTGAAATAATTATATTAGCACATTTCATAATCCTCAATTTGCTATTACAAGAGTATTTCTTAAATCTATCCAAAGGGGTTTGGCATTTTTGCCAGGATCTAAGTATGTATCCAAAACAATTCCCAATTTGATTTTCCTAGTTTATATACTGAAAGTAATTTTAAAATTTTTTATGGAAAGCTTTTGGTAGATATGAAAATATACTGTAATCCAGCAGGTAATCATAATTTCTAAAGGCACAGAAACATCATAGTATGTCTAAAATAATTTACACAGCTGAAGATAAATATGATGACATCAGTATATACTAGTAAATACAAGCTAAAGTCATGGAAAATTTACTGATAAATTATATACCACATTGACACATTATGAGAGAAAATACACAATATATTCTGAAACTAAAATTGGATATATTCTCATACAGTTCACTCAAACAAAAACTATCAGTAAAAAAAACATATAAAGCAAAGAGAATACAAGCAAATTACTTGTAGAGAGAATATCTGCACTATTTTTTTTTTTTTTAAAAAAAGAATTTCAGTTAAAAAATATAAGCTAAAGGGCTGGGGATTTCACTCAGTGGTTTTGCTGCTTGCCTCGCAGGCGCCAGGTCCCAAGTTTGATCCCCAGTACCAAAAAACAAAACAAAAAAAACGACAACAAAAAAACCAAGCTAAACAACAAAATAAACTGGAATAGATTACCATATGTGCCTATACATGCACTGACAATAATTCCTCTGAGTAAAAATATATAGGAACAGCAGAAGATGTAAATTGAATACATTTAAGTAGAAACTGACATGTTAATAAAATTTTTGAAGAAATATGAAGATATATTTACAGCCATTTTTTAAAAGTTGGAGTAATTGGATATTTGCAGTTATTCTGAATTTACAAGTTTTTAATTACTCATTAGGAACCAGTAAGTGGTCCAGATACTTATAGATGCATCTTTTGATATTCCATTCCATTTTTCTATCCAATATGCTTATTCGCCTACTTTTTTTTTTTTTTTTTACTTTTAGGTATTAGATACAAGTTCCTTGACTGGGAATTCAGTTCTCCCCCACCACACACACCCAAACTTCACCTTCCCAAGCTTTGTAGTATAGTTATGATTATAGAGCACAAATAAATATTTAATATATAAACATATAAATACTATTCAGGAATGACAAAGGAATCTGGGACAAGACAAGGGAATGAGTAAGCTGGTAAAGAAGATGAATCCCATTGTGAAAGTCAAATGGCACAGTAGGCCTGGAGAGCAACCTGTCTATACTGGAGAAGATGAGGGCTTGAGTAAGGATGTCAGAAGAAGGCAAAAGGAATTACTTGATGTGTTTGAATATATAGCTAGAAAATGTCAAGTCCGCTTATTGAATCTGAAATAGTGATGGGATACAGGAAAGCTAAGCTAGTATAAAAACAAATTATTAACTCTAGGGAGAAAAGTTTCACAGCAAAGGATATATAATCGAAGTACACTATATTCCTTGTTTCCTGGATTCCACATCTTCTGTTTTTAGGAGTTCTACTGTATACTAATAAATTTATTAGACCCTGAATGTTTCCTGATATTTCCCTTACTTCACTGGCTATCCCTTCCCAGTCTTCTTCATTAGTTTCTCCTCTTCCTGACTTTAAATACTTGGGCATCCCAGGACTCAGTTCTAGGCTCTATTCTTTATTTACATTGACTCCTTCACTTGATCTTACATAGTCCTATGTTTTCAAATATCACCCATATTCTGGAAACTACCAAATTTATAGCCCTGATTTTTGTATCATCTTACTCAAAATCTTCTACAGTCTGTTCTCAGGTACATCTAATCTGTCATGGCCAAAAATGAACTGAACTCTTTTTTACTCACCCACTGCTAACAACATACTCCTCTCCAGCGTTCCCCATCTCAGTAAACAGAAATGCCATTCACTCAGTTGTTCAAACCAAATCAAGAATGCATCCTTGACTCCTCCCCCTCTCACTTCATCTGGTCCATATATGTCCTATTGCCTGTAACATAAAATATCTCCAGAATCAACCACTTTTTATCACCTCTAAGATGATCACTATGGTCTAATAATCATTATCTATGCTTGAAACTCCAAACTACTTGCTAAATACCTTTCCTGTTTCCACTTATACACCAATATACTATATTATCTACCTAGTACCTAGGTAACTGTATATCAAATCAGCTCAAAAGCCTCTCATATCTTACACACTAAATATATATCCAAATCCTCACCAGGGTCTACAAAATCCTATAATGGCCTACCTTTGTTCATTTCTCTGATTTCATCTTTCCTACCCCTTCTAATTCACCACGCTCCAACCACTGTACTCCCTTCTGATTTTCCAAAATGCAAGCTTTTCCTGGCTTCAGAACCAGAGTGTACCTCTACCTAGGATACTCTTCAAATGTCGCCTCTACTAAAACAGCTTCAAAAGCAGCCACATATGCCCACACCTACTCTTACACAGTAACTTCTAATATTTTCTAGTTTTTATTTGTCTTCAAGGCCCTGATAATGATCTAAATATATTCTTGTTTAATTATTTGTCTCCCCTAATGAAATATGTTTACAATCTATTTTGTTCTTTCTTAGCAACAAGAAGAGTGACAAGTACACAGGCAACTTCTTAGCTGACTAAATGAGGAAATTTGTGAGCAAGTAGAAAAAGTACATGCAAAGAAACTATCAAAAGATTTTGTTATCCTCAATATCATCTTCAAAGAAAAATTCTAAAAAATTTAGAACCTAAAAACATGTATTATCTTCAGAATCCAAATGATTTTATTTCTAACATTTTCTACATTAGAAACTGAATTGTCATTATATCCAAATAAGTTTTATGCAATACCATCATTGGTATTACTAAATGATTTTTAAAAATGTTTTATCACTACTTTTAAAATAGCATAGTTGGGCTGGGGATTTAGCTCAGTGGTTCCGCCGCCTGCCTCACAAGCGTAAGGACCCCGAGTTTGATCCCTGGTACCAAAAAAAAAAAAAAATAGCATAGTATTTGCTATATCTACTTGCTTTTAGCTGCTTTGGTCTTTTTAAAGTATTTATCACTCTTATTTTAGGATGCTTATAACGTTACAATTAAAACATTGCTATGAATAATGGAAAATGATAATAAATTTGTATCTAAAATGTTACAGGATTAACCCAAATCTTATTTTTGATTAGTGTTTTAGCCTGAGGTTTAGGTTTGTTTGAAAATTTACCAATAGAGCACGAAGCCCATTTCTTTGATGCTCTGGGTGGCCCCTCTGAGTCACTAGGAGTAGGTAGTATCATCACTATAATCTCTGGTGCTCTTTGAACTTGTGATTCCTGAAACTATTCTGACTGGTTAGTTATAACTCTCTTAGATTTTAACAATTTGCTTTTTGTTTATGATATTTGCATACTGGCTAACAAACAGTTTTAAATTTTTAATGAAAACTATCAGAAATATAGCTTGGAAGGACATTGTTTTAACACAACTCCACATATAATATGGTTTTATAGTAACATAGATAAAACTTTTATGTAGAGAAGATAAAGCCACAGTTCTATTTTTAATCACTGATAGAACACTAATTTCTAAAAAATAATTTAATCATTTGTATCCAGAATAAGTTATTCCATTTATTAAGCCCCATTCTAAGTGTAATAATTAGTTGCTTTAGTTGCCAAGATCTCATTTACTTAATAACAAATGCTTATGTTACTGATACCTAAGTTGTGTATATATGTCTGTACATGTGTGTGTGCATGTGCATGTGTGTGTACATATGCACAGACACATGCTTGTACAGTTAGGCTTGGAGAAAAAAAGAAAAGGACATGTCAGACCCCAAGGTATACAAGGTATAATGTACATATAACGATTGAGACAGGGCAGAAGTTTCTACCAGTTATAGTTAGCTTTTTGGACAAGGAAAACAACACTAAAAATCTTATAGTTCTCTACTTGAAAAACAAATTCATGAGATTTAACAAGTACATTTCATCATTCTACTTACCTGATTGTATGGTGGTAAAATTTGAGGAGATTAGAAATTTTGTATAATAAAACTGCCCCAGGTTCAGCAACTATTACTTGTTCAATTCGAACCTATTGAAACATGCAAGAAAAACAATATTTCTTAAGACATACCTTTTCTTCATTAACAAAGTGATATAAATAGCACAAGAAATTAAAGGTACCATTTCATTACTGTAGTAATCACAAAATGCCTTCTAAATAAAGAGTTTCTGAATATTAAGTGATGGAGGTGGTAAAATGAACATTTTAACACCGATACACTCTACAAAAAAATGATTATCACCAGGAATACACTGCTTGGTCACCAAATATTCAGAAGAAAATGAAAGAATGCTTGACTTTAAGCTCTTACATAGAGCTTGTTGCTATTAATCACAGAATCAGTAAGGACCAACATATTTGCCTAATTCTGACTGCCTGGAAAAAGTCAGATCTGGTTTAGGATTAACTTGATCTACCACAAAATAAATTACCAGGAATTTCTTCTAATTAAATTTCATCCCTCAGTGATCTTTCTCTTATTTTGTATTCCTTCATTAATGAATGCCATGGAAGGCTGATACAGTTACAGGTTGTTTGGTATCGGTCTTTAAGCTCCTATTTACATTGTATCTTTTTGTTTTCCTAACTAGTTTCTAAACATAAATAGAGATGTGTCTTTTGATTCTTTTACATCTCTGCAGAATATGGTAGAAGAGTACACACATAACAGATGTTTAATAAAGTCTTTTGAAAGCTGAAGTTTCTCTATACTTGGATTTCAGCAACACCAGCAAATGTAATTTCCTAAAATGAGATTTTATAAATATATGTATAACAGCATATCAAAACCTCCTAAATTATAGAAATTAATTTATCTTCATATTAATACATTTCTGAAACGGATTCATCTTTTGGCACAAGGCAATAGACTAGCTAACTACCACAATAATATAGATCATGGAAGGTATTTGAATTTTTAAATCCTAATTTCCATATGCTAATTTCTTTTTAGAATAAGGCCTCAAAAATGATTTAAATTACATATTGTACTAATAAAATTATGTTTTCTAAATCTTAATATAATTATTAGAGCAAAATAAAAGCTGTTAGTTGTAGACAGACAGCTTCTCCCTAGTACAGTTAAAATAGCATCTCAGCTATCTGGCAACCTGCCTTCTAAAATACCAAGACATCAAGAAAATATTCCTTGTTCCAACTTCTTTAAGAAAGAAAGTGAAAAAGGAGAAAAGAGAAGGAATAGAAAGGACAAGAAAACAGGGAAGGGAGGGAAGAAGGTACAAAAAAGAAAAAGAAAAAAACCATGCCTGCTTTTCTTCATACTACATAGACTTTCAGGGAAAGTAGAGTATACAAAGGCTAAAATATCAGGAGATCGACCAGCCACAAGCGCCAGCATACCAGCGTGGGCTGAAAGCCCCAAGCTGACTGGAGCCCCGCTCCCTCGGGCTCGCCCTGCCCATCTGCAACCAGGAGACACCGGGAACGCCCACCAGCCACCAGCATAGCTGCCCAACAACACCACCCCCCGCCGCCCACCTCTGGCCTCTTGGCTGTGCAGCTACCTGGTTCCATACTACAGAGGCACAGGGGGACATAAAGCCCATTGTCCTGAGCTGCAGAAGTGAACAACAGAGAGAGGGCCTCTCGCAGGCTCCCTGATGAAACCTGAAGCCCACTGGAAAAGTGAAGAGAATCTCTGCAATAAAGGCACACCAGACCACTGTACTTTGTAAGTTGTAAGGATCATCACCTCCCATCTGAACCTGGACTATCTTCAGGGGAAAGGCAGCTGAAACCTGCAATAGAAGCTTGCAGAGTTCAACCCTTCAGGAGGACAGGGAGCTCAACTTGGGACTTGCAGCCAGAAATCTGCCTGAATCTCATGGTTCTGTGACTGGCTTGCTGAGACTCACTGACTTATATCTGCACACAGCTGGCCACGTGGTCTATTGTGACAGCAGAGACATACCCTGAAGGAAGCCCTTCATTTTTATCTTTTATTTGTTATTTTCAAAATTACCACTATTTTTTGTTTTTATTTTTTTCTTTTTCTACTCTTTAAAAATTTTTATTTTTCAGTTTTTTCTTTCTTTTCTCTTTTCTTTATCTCTCTCTCTCCTTCACTCCCATAGTATCACACATTGTTCTTCATCTCCCTTTGTGTTCCTGTTCTGGCCCTAATTCATACTTCTTCTTTATTTTTCTTTTCTTCTCTTTCCTTCTCTCACCTATGTTGTCTGGCCTCACTGCTAAACTTACTCTATCTTCTATCCCTCCCTCCCCAACTCCTTCTAACTCCCCATCCTGAAGGGTAAAGTTGCTATATTGAAGAGTTTATTCACTATAAACATATGTTGGCTTGGTCCTTGATTTTGATTAAATTCACACGGTTAAAGGTGATAGATTAATAACTACCACAAATTGTCATTTTGGAAGAGGTACTTGATGTTATTGTGTAGCTGACTATATCTCTTGAGCTAAGGTGCTGTGATTGATCTAATCAGTTGTCCTTCCTGGTATAATGAAAATGAGATAGCTTCAGAGTCACTGGAAACTCAAAACCAAAAGACCAGCTCTATCTGGAAGACACTCCTGAGAAGCAATCATTCCATAAGGGTTCTAAATACATCAACAAAGATTCTTGCAATAAGCAACTTCAAAGTATCAACCTAGGAACTAAACCAAGGACAGTACCAAAAACAAAAGTGAGAAGACATTTAAGCAAGGCACAAACTCAGACTTCCACCCCACAAAAGGAAAATTCTGGAGGAAAGGAGATGGAAAAGTCTGATAATCAACCACCTGGACACCCTGAACTGATAGCACAGGAAGGAACAAAACAGATGAATGAGGCTCTAGAAGAAATCAAAGCAGAAATAATCTCCCAGATAACTACAGAAATGAGTAGAGTGAAAGACATGATTAGAGGCTCTAGAACAGAAACGATAAAAAAAAATAGAGAAGCTCAGAAACATGTTGGAAGCCATGAATGCCTAGCATAAGAAAGAAACAGAAACCATGATCGCCAAGCATAAGAAAGAAATGGAATCTATTAAACAGATTCAAACAGATATTCAGGAGATTAAAAACTCCACTGAAAGCACGCAGAGCAGATTAAGGGAATCTGAAGATAGAATATCAGATATAGAAGACAGGTTTGCAATTAAGGACCATGAAAACAGATTTCTTCAAAATAGTAAGGGACCACGAGAATTCAACCCAGCAGCTGCTAGATGATGCAAAGAAGAATGACAGAAGACTGATAGGAGTCCATGAAAAAAACAGGAGAAAGTACAATTGACATTAAAAAAAACTGTTCACAGATGTAATAGTAGAAAACTTCCCAGATAAAGGTGGAGAATTGGACATACAGATAATGTGGCATACAGAACTCCAACTAGCCATGATCAAAAAAAAAATCTACACCCAGACATATAATAGTCAAGATCCCAGAAACCTAACAGAAGAACAAAATCCTACAGGCAGTTAGAGAAAAGAAACAAATCACCTACAAAGGAAAGCCCATCAGAATCACAGCAGAATTCTCAACACAAACCCTCAAATCAAGGAGAGCCTGTAGTGAAGTATTTCAAGCTGTAAAAGAAAATAACTTCCAACCTAGACTACTGTATGCTTCAAAATTATCTTTCAAAATCGATGGGGAAATTAGATACTTTCACAACAAAGAACACTTGAGAAATTTCATGAACACAAAACCAGCACTCCACACAATTCTAAACAATATCCTAGAAGAAGACAATGAAGGTCACAGCTCCATGAGGCCCAACAGAGGGAAGCCACCAGGCAAGGTAAGAAACTAAAGGGAAAGAGGTAAAAAGAAAATAAGAAATAAAAGAGCCAACAATAGTAAAACATCATGAAAAGGGTGAGTCAATATCTATCAATTATAGCTAGCAATGTTAATGGCCTCAATTCACCAATCAAAAGAAACAGACTGACAGAATGGATTAAGAAGCAAAATCCAGCAATACGCTATATACAAGAAACACACTTAACTCAAAAAGAAATTCATAGACTGAAAGTAAAAGGATGGAAAACAGTTCTCCACACCACAGGAACCCAGAAAAACGCAGGGTTAGCAATCTTGTTTGCAGACAAAGTAGATTTCAAACCAAAACTAATTAAGAGAAACAAAGATGGTCACTACATCCTTGTGAAAGGAACAATCCAAGAAGAAGAGATGACAATCCTAAATATATATGCACCAAATACGAATGCCCCCAACTATACAAAACAAATATTAATGGACATGAAAAACCAAATAAACACTAACAAAATTGTAGTGTGGGTCCTCAATACCCCACTATCGCAAATAGATAGATTGTCTAGACAAAAAATTAGCAACAAAATTCTACAACTGAACCAAACTATTGAAAAAAATGGACTTAAGAGATGTTTACAGAGTGTTCCACCCCACAAAATCAGAATACACATTCTTTTCAGCTGAACACAGGTCATTCTCCAAAACAGACCACATGCTAGCTCATAGGCTATGTCTTAAGTAAATGTAAAAGAACTGAAGTTATCCCCTGCATATTATCAGACCATAGTGCAATAAAACTGGAGATCAATAATATAAGAAACTGCAAAACTCCCACAAACACATGGAAATTGAATAACACCCTCCTGAACAACCAATGGGTCACAGAGGAAATTAAAGAAGAAATTAGACAGTTTCTACAAGTAAATGATGATGCCAGTGCAACATACAGGAATCTATGGGACACAACGAAAGCAGTTCTACATGGGAAATTCACAGCAGTCAATGCCCATATTAGGAAGACAGAGAGAACTCAAATAAATAATTTAATGCAGAACCTCAAGCTCCTAAAAAAAGAAGAGCATAACAAACCCAAACCTCATCAAGAGAGAAAATTACAAAGATCACAGCACAAATCAATGCAAATGGAGATTAAGAGACTAAGAGAACAAATCAATGAAGCAAAGAGTTGGTTTTTCGAAAGAATAGATAAAATCGATAAATCATTAGCTAACCTTATCAAAAAAAAGGAAAGAAAAGGCTCAAATCCATGCAATTAAGAATGAGAAAGGTGAAGTCTCAACAGACCCAGCAGAAATACAAAGGATCATCAACACCTTTGAGAACTTGCACTCTAATAAAATGGAAAACACAAGAAGAAATGGACAGATTCCTAGATACATATGAATTGCCAAAGTTAAATGAAGAAGATATAGAAATTCTAAACACCCCAATTACAATGAGTGAAACTGAAAATGCAATAAAAAAATTACCAACAAAAAAAGCCCAGGTACTGATGGCTTCACTGCTGAATTCTACAAGACATTTAAAGAACTATTCTCAATATTCTTTAAACTCATCAATGAAATTGAAAGGGAAGCAATACTTCCAAATTCATTCCTGGAAGCAAGCATTACTTTGATTCCAAAACCAGGGAAAGACCCAACCCAAAAAGAGAACTACAGGCCAATCTCCCTAATGAACATAGATGCAAAAATCCTCAACAAGATACTGGCAAACAGAATACAGAAGGTCATCAAGAAGATCATACACCCTGACCAAGTCGGATTTATCCCAGGGATCCAAGGATGGTTCAACATTCAAAAATCAATAAATGTAATACACCATATTAACAGAGTCAAGGACAAAAACCATATGATCATCTCAATAGATGCAGAAAAGGCATTTGACATAATCCAAAACCCATTCATGATAAAAACTCTACAGAAATTTGGAAGAGATGGTCTTTATCTCAACCTGATTAAGGCTGTCTATGAAAACAGCCAACATCATACTAAATGGTCAAAAACTGAAAACTTTCATGCCAAAATCAGGAAAAAGACAAGGATGCCACTATCAGCACTCCTGTTCAATATTGTTCTGGAAACATTAGCCATAGCAATTAGAAAAGAGAAAGAAATAAAAGGAATAAGGATAGGAAAGGAAGAAGTTAAATTGTCCTTATTTGCTGATGATATGATACTTTACCTAGAAGACCCAAAAAACTCCTCCAGAAGACTTCTAGACTTAATTGACAGATTCAGTAGGGTAGCTGGATATAAGGTCAACACTCAAAAAACAATAGCCTTCTTGTACACAAATAACAGACTCACTGAGAAAGAAATTAGGGAAACAATTCTTTTCACAATACCATCCAAAAAAAATGAAATATCTAGGAATCAATCTAACAAAGGAAGCAAAAGAACTCTACACTGAAAACTACAGCACTCTGAAAAAAGAGATCAAGGAGGATATAAGAAAATGGAAAGACATCCCTTGCTCCTGGGTAGGAAAAACCAATATAGTGAAAATGGCTATACTTCAAAAACAAAACTACTACATAGATTTAATGCAGTGCCTATTGAAATTCCAACAATATATTTTACAGAACTAGCGAAAACAATCCAAAAATTCATTTGGAACCAGAAGTAACCTAGAACAGCAAAAGCAATTCTACACAACAGAGGCATGACAAGGGGTATCCCAATCCCCAACTTGAAACTATACTACAAAGCTACTGTGATAAAAACAGCATGGCAATGGCAAAGAAATAGACCCTAAGATCAGTGGAATAGATTAGAAGATGCAGAAACAAGTTCAGATATACTCAGCCACCTCATCTCTGACAAAGGAGCCAACCACCCTCATTGGAGGAAGGATAGCCTATTTAATAAATGGTGTTGGAAAAACTGGATTTCAACCTGCCAAAGATTAAAACTAGACCCATATCTAGCACCATGCATTCAATCGAGATTGAAGGGGATTAAAGATCTAAATATTAAAACAGAAACACTAAACTTGCTGGAAGATAAATTAGGTAGAACTCTTGAAGACATTGGCATAGGAAAAGACTTTATCAACAAAATCTCAGTAGCATGGGAACTAGCACAAAGAATCAACAGCTGGGATCTCATCTTATTAAAAAGCTTCTGCACTGCAAGATAAACCACCATCAGAGCTAAGAGACAACCTACAATGTGGGAAAAAATTTTAGCAGCTGTACCTCAGACAAAGGACTACTATTGAGAGTATATAAAGAAGTGAAAAAAAATCAGACCCCCCAAATTCAAACACCCAATTCAAAAATGGGCATCTGAAATGAACAGCCATTTCTCAGACAAAGAAGTAAAAGCAGCAAATAAGCATATGAAAAAATGTTCAACATCATTGGTCATTCGAGAGATGCAGAAGAAAACAACACTGAGATTCCAGCTCACCCCAGAAAGAATGGCTGCTATCAAGAAATCAACCAATAACAAATGCTAGCAGGGGTGTGAGGAGAAAGGAACCCTTCTCCATTGTTGGTGGGAGTGCAGACTGGTTCAACCACTGTGGAAATCAGTATGGAGATACCTCAAAGGACTAGGGCTAGCCCAACTATTCCCCTCCTGGGCATCTTCCCAAATGAATGAAAAGAATCATCCCACAGCAATATATGTGCACCCATGTTTATAGTGGCACAGTTTGTAATAGCTACAGCTTGGAAACAGCCCAAGTGCCCATCAACTGGAAACTGGATAAAGAAGATGTGGTTTTTTTTATAAAATGGAGTACTACTCAGCCATAAATAATGACAAACTAGAGACATTTATAGCTAAATGGATGCATACTGAGGCCAAACTCTTAAGTAAAATAAATAGGACACACCTGTGTAAATACCAAATAGTTTCTCTAGTGTGAGAAACTGAAAGTGTAAATAAGGATTAAAACGATCAAAATGAATAACTGATAATTTGAAATAGGAAGAAAAGCTCCAAAGGAGTAGGGGTGGTGGGAGGGGAAGGGGAAAGGAAAGAAGGAAAGGAAAAATTATGAGAAAAGAAAAAAAATGGAATTGAAGTCTATGTAAATAGCGAAAGGTGGAGGGGGTAAAGAGTGCACAGGTAATGGGGAAAAAATAAGAACTAAGATACATCACGTACAGGTACAAGCACTGAATGATAAATGTAAACATACTGCATACCTAAAATGTACCAATAAAAGAATTTAAGGGAAAAAAAATCAGGAGATTTACAAATAAGATACCAAGATAAGTTTGTTTGCTGCACAGAAAGAAACACTTTGTCCTATGAAAGTTATGTAAGACACCAAATATTCAGCAAAAGCCAGAATCACAGAAAAACAAAAACAAAAGTAGACTAAAGACTGAAGAAGAGGTGGCAGCAGCAAATGACCAGTAATTATAACGGTGATGACAGTGGAGGACAAAATCACTAAAGTCTGAAAGCAGATATAAAGTGTAGGAACAATTTGGCACATGGTAATTACTCAATAAATTGTAACTATTATTAGAAAAGCAAAGATGATACTGGCCGATATTTGAAGAAGTAAGATGGGCTGCGGGCAGTCTTCCAGCAGAAAAGCTGGGGAAGAGATGAAAACAGAACAGTGACTCTCAAGTGTCAGAGAGAGTTAGGGCCAAAGTTGGAGTGAGAGGGTATTACAACCTATATCTAAATGTCCTCCAACCAACAGGCTTGTAATCTGGATGGAATACAAAGGGAAAGAAGGAAGGCTTGCTACTTCCTGCCTACCATGCCATAGACTGTTTCTCTTCTGCCATGCCACTTTGACATGCTACCCTGTCTCAGAACCAGCCACTATGGACTGAAACCTCTACAAAGTGTAAGTGAAAATATATCTCTCTTCCTTTAACTTGTGGGAGTTGGATATTTTGTCCCAGCAACAAAAAGTAACTAAGAAAGAGGAAAAGAGAAAAAGAGAGTTTGTGTTCATAGGGATAGGAAGAAGGGAGGCCTGAAAGGGATACTAACAACCTCCCATTACTTTAGTTTCATCAGCAGCCACTTAGGGTAGGCAGGTGTTCCTAAAACTGTATCAGCATTAGAGTGCAAATGATTGTATAATGAGTGACAGTATTTAGCTCTATGTCCCATATCATTTGTCTTTGTATATTCTTCTACTTTCATAGACCCATCATAATTTACAAAGATCAGGGTCATATGATATAAAAATGTTTTTATTAAAAGAGATATAATCCAAATTATGGCTGTGAATCTCTCAGTAATTTAGACTATTTGCATAAAAGAAGGGTCATTTTACCCATGGACTGAAAGGATAAGGGTTGAATGTATTAATTCTAATATTTCTAGTTACACCTTTGAGGTGAATATACCTGCAAGGTAATAGGCTTGATGCTAATGAGCCATAGTACCCTATATATAATACATATAATTTTAATCTTAGAGCACAAATTGTTTAAAAAACTAGAAGTAGGTTTAGAGATCACACCTTACAAATTTTTAGTCTACTGCCTATAATGTTTCACTTTAAATTAAGACAAAGAAAAGGCTAACCAGGATAGATTTGCAAGTGTATATATGACTACTGTAACCTTTTTTTAATGCTGAAAATCAAAATCTCTTGTGCTAAAAAAGATTTCAGTCCTACAACAAAAAGATTGAGTGACAGAAAGGAAAGCAAAATATCCAGTATCATATGACATTAGAAAAAGTTTAGTTGCTTATCAATCTGGAAAAAGGGAAGTTGTATTAATGAGACATAAAAGCAGACAGATTACTAAGAAAAGCATTCAGAATTATAACTGCAAAAGAAAATATTAAGATTTTCTTCCTCAGCTAATAACTATACAAGATACTCAAACAGTCATACAGGAAGGAAATTATTAAAGTAGTGTAACATTGTCTATGAATATATAAAGGAATCTACCATTATCAAGCTCATTTGATTAGAAGTGCTGTGAACACCTGTTAAATATTCTGCAATAAATATCACTATCATATGGAAAGATTTAAGATTTTCCACTTAAGAAGTCTTTAAGTATTTTTTTCAACTTACAATAAAAAGATATTTGCTTGTTTACTAGTTTTCATTTTTAGTTTTGATATTTGACATTAAAATTTTCCCATGGGTCACAATAATGTAGTTCAATTGTTAAAAACACCATTCTGGGGATATACATTTTAGGAAGATGAAATGAGAATGTGTAAGTATGTTTCAAAGGCAAGCTTCAGTATATAATTTCTTTATATAAGAAGTGGGTGTCAAACACATCTAACATAATAACATTTCTTAATCAGACCCAGACAAGAAATGCTAATGTGCAATCCAACCTCTGGATTCTAGAATTATTATTTTTTATATAATTACTTTTTAAAACAGAAAACTTTTAATGAGAAATAATACAATTTAGGAGGGGGTCAGTTATAGATAAAATATAATTTATCAAAGTGACTAGAGGTCTTAACTATAGTTATAAAAAGGTATGCAAACTGACAAAAAGGAAATTTTATTTTTACTGTCCTCTTTTACTTTTCCAGTAACTGATAGTATACAAAATAAACTCATTTATATGAGCTATCAATGTCTGAAAATCAAGTTATGGTAAGAAATGTTTGACTTGGGAGAAACATGTAAAATAATTTCAAAATACCTTACAATTTATTTAATGAATATAAAACTGGACCCAAAAATGATCAAGTTATAGTAATAATTAAATTTATAAATATAATCAATTATCACAAGTTATATCTTCTGAGATGTGCTTATGTGGGATAATATACCAAAGAAAAACCTAGAAGTATAGTTTTAAAATTTTTGAAAAGAGTAACCATAAAATTTATAGACTTCAATTTCTATATACTAAATTGGAATCTATCAACAATGAAAAGTAAATCAATAACTGACAAGTATCCAAGTACATACTTGGAATGGGAAATACAGCCCGAGTTTCACATATTGATATTATTTGATATTAATAATATATAAATAACACTATTTTAACCATGGATTAATATAAATTAACAAAGTAAATGGAATACATTCTTTAAAATTCTCTTAAGAGCTGATACATTAGCTCTTAATTTAATAGAGCTTTTTCTCAAATTATTTAAACAAATTATTATGGGAAACATAATCTGTAAAAACAAACCAATCTATCGAAACTAAAAATATTTCTAATTCTCCTTTCTAGAGAAAAATCTGGATATTCATTCAACCGATTTTATTAGCCTAATAAATGTGTTAATTTGACAAAGCTACAGCTTGAGTACAAGCTATTATTAATTTCTTTAAATTCACAGGGTAATACTTTAACCAAAGAGCTTATAACATACATAAGAACAAAATATCTTACCTTTAGAGGCCTGCACACACCCTCAGTGATATGCCCAACAACTTCTTGAATATTTTCTTCAACACCTAAAATTAATTACTGCATAATTAAAAATTTTTTCCACATTATACTTTTCTTCACCTAAGTTTAAAAAAAACAAACAATAACACCTATGGTTGGTAGCATTAGTAATATTTAAAATAATCATAACAGTTCTTATTAAGTTTGATATTTTTAGGGACATTACTAGTTGTGTTAATTAGACATAACTAATTGTGTATTGATAACTAATGTGTATCTAGAAATCCTTACTAATTCATTTGACTATTGAACTAATAAAATAAAAATTCTTTATGAGAAAGAGGCAATGTATGAAGCAGAGGGAAAAACAGAGTATGAAATATTTAAATGAAGAAAGTGATATAAAGATGTATTCACATTTGTTCTACAAACACCTTATCCGAAACATAATGCATAGCACATAAACTAAGAGTATAAAAATGAAAAATGCATCTTGCAATCTAATAGAAAAACTGACGCTGTCTAAATACTGACTACAGTACTTACCAACTATTGTACTGTGTTACTACTTGTAAGCATCTTCATTTTTACACAGATAGAAACTGAGGCTCAGAGAATTTAAGACATTGCACAGAATAACCTATCTAATTTCAATCTATTTTCTTCTCACCTCTTAACCCTTTTCTAATATACCTTTAAAGAAAAAAATTTCTTTAATTAGGTAATTAGGACAACAGAAAAAAAAAACTTTCCAAAATGCAGATTTTTCCCAGTCTAAGCTATATGCTGAGACTAATCTCAACAATGAAGGGTTGAACTCCATGAGGTTACGTATTATCAAGGATTTGCACATGGCCTCTCACAAATCATGTGATGAACCACTGGATTGTGGGCCTGAGCCACACAAGTCAAGTGATACCAGGGGCAATATTTATCTTTACTTCCTATTAAAAACACATAATCTTTTAATTAAAAACTAAATCTTCAAGCTCTAAAACAGTCCTCTTAAAACAGCTACAACCAAGAAGATTTGAAATTCTATAGAGAAGAATCAGCAACTCTCAAATGTAGTCATTGTTCTCCCCTGAAGCCAACACAAAAATTTTAAGTACATTCAGTACATACGGTAATTATTTCTTTAAAAAAGAGGCTGGGTAGTAGGAAGAAAAGAATTAGCAGCTTAATGACTGTAAGCAAGTCACTCATCTTGTTTACTCACAGATAAAATGAAGATGATACCAATTCTTACCTTTAAAGTGCACACTGTGGATCTGAGACAATGTATGCCAGACACTCCAGAAATGTTTACCAGTGAAGCAGAGGAGTGTGGGCTTGACACGGAAAGTAAAAGAGTCCACTATAAAACTGAGCAGTTAAGTGAAAGGCAAACAGGGATGGAGGAGAAAGTCTATTCGCAGAACAAGGGGGAGTCTACTGAGAGCAAGATGAATTAGGATCTTTATTGTACCATCAAGGTGTGAAGTGTTTATCTCAGTGAAGAAGATGCCAACAAGAACAGAAACAGAGAAGCCTTATTTTCTGTTTAGGCGTAGCAATAACAATCAGTGCACCCACCTTGTGTAGTTACAAGCTTTAAGAAGGTTTCGAGGTGTTCCTTTTCAGAAGCAGTAGCTTGATGGAGCCATGCCAACATATCTCCCACGTATCTAACAACAATTATGTGTTAGTAAAGATATCCTCCAAAAAAAAAAAAAATGCTCTAGTAGGGTCTGATTACTGTACCTCAAAGGGTCATGGGAGTGCATTTCAATGGGTCTAGGTGTACCTCCTGGGCCCCCTCTTGTAAGAGCATCAATAAACCCTCGAACAACTGTACTTCGCCTGGCTGTTCCAAATTCATCTAAAGTATACCTAGAAGAAACATATTATACGAGAGGCAGTTGATTTTTTTCCTAAAGGTTATATCAGACAATTCATGCAATTTCTAAGATAAGCAAGACACCTAAAGCTTCTTTAGGTACTTTATAGAGCAATATTGCTTTTAAATTAAGAAAAAAATCGTGAGATAACTTTAGGATAAATCCAATCTAAAGGTACACAATTTTTATTTCTCCTAAGAAAAAATGCTGGAAATTGGGGTGAAAAACTGGCAGCAGCAGAAAAGGGACAGAGTGGTGAATTTAGTAAAGGTAAAAAAAATTAAGCTAAGGTACGAAACCTGAATTCTTGAGGTCAGTAACCTTGCGGTCCAAAACATGATGCTTGAAGCCATATACCTAATTCCCAGAAGATGGTCATAATGAGAACAGTGAAATCCAAAAACTAAGACCTCTATCTTAAAACAGTTTCCTTACAATAATACAACTTACCACCAAAGTTTTCCCCAAAATGCTATTTTTAAAAGTTTATTCTGACTCTAATATTGAGACACATTCGATGTTCCTTAAATTTACTGTGTATACACGCAGCCAGTACTTTTGCTTTTGAACACACAGAAGTAGCCTACTATAACTGAGAACAGGAAAAATCATTCTATGGTAAACAAATGGGTAGGGAAGGAAAGCTTTGAATTGGGGGACAGGACAATCTGGAATGCACACTATAAGGATGGCCTGGTGTTGCTGAGAAGCACCCATTTCTTTCACTAGGCTCAGCTATTTCCTATGATCACCACCATTCCTTATACCATGCCCCAATTAAAAGCTTAATTTTTAAAGTACACTTGAAAAAGAGTTTAGTAGTCTAAAGTCAGCAGATTCTATACCCATTATTAAATCCCTACATAGTATTCTAACAGACTAAATATTGAGAATTATTTAAT
Organism: Heterocephalus glaber; assembly: GCF_000247695.1. Next base: position 482,583 of record NW_004624748.1, on the reverse strand, counting down.
TAACCAATATATAAACAAAAATTACCAAACCTTCCCAAATATTTTCAGAAGAGTTAATTTCTTAGTTTAACATACTGCTGACTTAATGAAAAATCAACATTTTGTTAAATATGAGAAAGTTGGGAGGTAGATTATTTCCAAATAACAGGAAGGGTATAAAGAAGTGGCAAATAACTAGAAGTTTTAGGAGTCTGAACCTTTTTGAGGATTGTTCACTATTAACTATTTTGTGGTTCTTTGTGTGTGTGTTTTCACTTAAATGGAAATAGTTTTGAAGTCTTCTGCAGTGACATACTAGTATAGGAAAGGGAAGGTGCAGTATGCAGTATTAAGCAGTGTTATTAAACTGCATAATTGCCTTACATTTACCTTCTATTTTTTGAAAATAAATTAGAACCAAGATACACTTCTATTTTTAACTCATGCTCTTCAATTATACATATGTTCAGTATGAACAAGGCTTTCCTTTAAATGATCACTTCATTCTATGAAATATACTTATGATCAGATAACCATTACAGTGAGACATTCATAAACCTTTAACTGTTTAAAAATATAAAACTAATCCTCTTTTCCAAGACCCTATTGACCATAGTAAACAGGCACAACAAAATTTGTTACTAGGACTGTTCATTGGGAGCAGAGTTTACCAAGTCAAGTAAACATGGGGATTTAATCTGTAAAATAATGTGAAACATCAGTAAACATTAATGTTAATCCTCCTGCAGAACAAATATACTTTAAACAAAATAGCATGAGTCAGAAGAATCTTCAATGGTATCTATAACACATAAAACATCTTTTGTAGAGTCAAAGGAAAACTCTGACTTCCCAACAATGTCAAAATTTCAAAATGTAACTTTATAAAGGTGAAGATCCAAAGTGTATAAACATTCCAAAATACCTCTACTTAAAATTAAAAGCCCCATTTTAAATTATGTTGATCTACACTAAAGAGGTCAAAAAGCAAATTAAAAGATAAAAGAATAGTGCAGAAACTCCTTTTTAAAATGCAACAAAAAATGATGAAAAAATCAGCATCTTATAAATCAAAATATCACGAAATAACTTACAAAGGTTTTCCCAAAGGAAAGAAACCATCAATTTTTTTCATTTCCACTTATAATAAATTTACATACAGTGCCATCTGGTGGTTAACATGAAACATTAAGTTTTCCTAAATTTAATGAAACTATCACTTAGAAAACAGATGATTAAAAAAAGACTAATTTTCTTTGTTTGTCCCCCTCCTTTTTTTTAGCATTCATCACATCCTAATCAACTGGTCTTAAAAGACTACTTTCACACTCAACTTCCAAATATCTCTTAAAATCTTCCAAGTTGTCATTATTGTCTTTATTTCCTGCCATGCGCCTCTTGCCTATTTGCCTCTTTCTACTCTGTCATTCGAGTATTTCCTCTGGCTGTCATATAGTCCTTAAATATACCTCTACTTAGCTGAAAGCTTTCTAATCACCTCCTCTTTAAGTAAAATAAGATCTAAAATTTAGTAATATGCAAGCATTACTCTTAAGCACCTTAAATGAATGATCTAATTTAATCTTCACAATAGCCTTGTAAGCTAAGCACTATTATCCTCATTTTGAAAAATGAAACTGAAGCTTAGAGAGGTTCAAGGCCTTGTTAAAAAAATCTGACCCACCTTAGAAAGCTCACCTTAGAAATTCAGTATTTGCTTCCTTCCAAGTGTTTGCCAATAATCATAACGTATCATGAGATAACATCTCATCCCAGTTAAAAGGGACATTATCAAAAAATATGCTGGTGAGGGTATGGAGGAAAAGGAGCTTTTATGTACTCTTAGTAGGAAAGTAAATTAGTGGAACCATTATGTGAAACAGTATAAAGGTGCCTCAAAAAACTAAATATAGGGCCAGGGATTTAGCTCAGTGGTTCCCCTACCTGCCTCATAAGTGCAAGGTCCTGAGTTCAATGCCCAGTACCAAAAAACGAAACAAAACAACTAAATATAGACCTACAATATAATCCAGCTATCCCACTCTTGGGTATATAGCCAAAGGGAAAGAAGTTAACATATCTAAGAGACACCCACATGTCCATGTCTACAGAAGCACCATGGTGATATAGTGCTAAGATATGAAATCAGAATAAAGTGCGCAACAACAGATGAATAAAGAAAATATAGTACATATACACAGCAGTGTATTATTCAGTCACAAAGAATGAAAACCTATCATTTGCAGCAAAATGAACAGAACTGGAGATCATATTAAGGGAATAAAGCAGACATAGAGACAAGCATCACATTTTCTCTCTCATATGCGGAAAAAAGAAAGGTTAACCTGAAAGCAGAACAGTGATGATTTGGAGCTGGGAAAGATACCATGCAGGAAAGGCAGTGTGTGTGCGCATGGAAGAGGGGTAGGCATATATTTCATTAATATGTAGAATTAATATGTGTTAATAAAAACAGATATAAAAATCATAATATAGTAAAAATGTATTTGCCTAACAGGAGTTAGCTGTCCTGTTTAGGTGCCCAAAACACACAAAGGCATTTATAAAGAAAAGATTTTAAAAAATCTTTAAATAGATATTATACAATGTAATGCTTGGTTAAATCAAACATCAAATGCTTAAATACTAAAAGACTCAGTCAACACCAATAAGTTAACGTGAAAACATTGGGAAGGAAATTTCAAAGTAGGAATAAACTGCCAGGCTGCTGATCAGCAGTCAACATCAACTTATCAAATGGACATGCACAACACTCCTGACTACTAAACTCCAGCCCTTGCTGCTGACCCAATAGCCAGTGCAAGCTTTTGCAATGCATTTCCCAACAGTGCATGTTCTCTCTCAATCTACATTTTTGACCTGCTATCCTTCAACTTGCAATGTTCTATTCTCCCTCTTTATCCAGGAAAATGCCCATTAACTTCAGAAACTCACTTTATACCTATATCCCTTAGACTCTGTTCCATAATGTTCATCTCTTTCCGCTACCCAGAATATATGGGCCAAAAAAAAAAAAAAGAATATATGGGCCACACAGCACCTTGGACATGACCCTTATACTACCAATTAATATATTCTATTTAAATCCATTTGCTTAGAAAATGTTTGGTTCCATAAAATAATGCAGTTTGAGGCCAGTTTTACTGATGTTGTGTCTCTAGGACTTAGAAAAGTTAATATATAGTAAATATTAATTAAACAGCAATTGTTACCAGTGTTATTTTACATAGTTGTCTCATGATGTGTTCTGTAACTTTGTTATAGAATAAGTAATGTTCCAATCAAAAAGGGGAAATCCTCTAAAAATAAGAAGCCTCTGAGTGAGATGAACCTACTGAGAATAAATGGCTATGGAATAATTCCCTGGCCCTTTCCTGAATTATCAACAACTCCTGATTTCCTTAAAGCTTATTTTTATACTACTCCAGGCATATTTTTAAAAGCGTTTACTTTTTATTTTATAAGAAAAAATAAAATTAAGATACTGAATAATTTTTAAAATCAAGTTAAAATACATAGGATTCTTATTCAAAAAATTACAATGGAGTTCTTAGTTGATATAAATTACAAGATTGAAGATAGGGACCCTTTCTTTTCTTGAATCCTATTGACAAAGCCCTGATTCTAAACATTCTTTTTTTCATTTTTGGGTGATTATATCTCACAGTCCCTATATAACTGCCTTCTCTCTAGGGCAAGGTTATACGGAAGTTTTAGTGAGTTTACAATTCCAAGGGACTTAATGAGATGGCGGCCTGGGCACACCACCTGGTCTCAACATAACTAGTTACAAGCCACCTTGTCTTCACTATGTTCTATAACACGTAACATTCAAATAAGCAGGTGTTTCAATGATACAAACATGAGGTCAAAATATCACTGCACATTCTAACTACCCAAATTATTGTATATGACTTGGACAATACTAAAAATGAATGTAAATTATCAAAGGAAAAATAGGATTTCTTACTTATATAAGACAGGTCTATCCTGTAAGGCTTCCATTGCCTGAGTTAATACAGGAGATACATCACATGACTCTTGTGTCAGTGTTCTACATTCACCTGAAAAATAATTAACAAGATAGCATCTTTGAAGTTAAAATTAGGTCTTTATTACATCCACTGTATATCAGAAGTCTAAATTCTATAGCAAACATCCCCATGAAGAAAGTATTTAGAAAAACACAGAGAATATTGCAAACAAAACCTAAATGCTATCAACCGAAGTAAAAACTTAAGATTAAGTAGTAATATAACTTTACATGACTACATATGTTACAGGTATGCTCCAAATCTGTCTTGTTTTATTACAAAGACTACATTTTGGAATAAACCAATTAATCAACAAATATTTACAGAATTATTGCCATACAAATGATAGAATAAGGGAGGAGGAAAGGAATACCAAAAATATATTACCAGTTCATTTCCTCAAGAGTGATCTTAAAGCAGTTTGCTATAAATGTTTATATGGATAAACTGTTTTATAGTAATAAAATTAGAATTTCAAAAGTTTCGTATATATACAATCTTTTCTTGATTTACATTTTTACAGTGCTGGGGATCAAAGCCTGGGATTGCACATGCTAGGCAAGCACTCCACCACCAAATTACACATCAGCCTCCAGTAGCTTGGATTTTAAACTCTTAAAAAACTCTACACCAATATTTTTCTGATTTCATTACTCAATTTTACGAATAAAATCTTACAAGCACTAACTATGTTCAAAGAACCTAGGACTTCTTCAAAAACTCCCAATCTTCTGGTAAATGAGGACTCAAAGTAGTATTGTATTTCCTAACATGTGCTGACAGAAAAGCACAGCATCTGTGGACCTGGAAACATCTTCACAAGGCTCTACAGCCCCTAGCAGTCAGAAGCAGACAGCCAGGAACTGCTGTGTTAGATGACAGGAGAGCACAATAAAATTTGAGACAACATCCTTGGCTTTGAGATGACATCCTTGCCTTTGGAAAGTACAATCCAACTATAGATATAAGAGATACATTGTGAAGAGTTACTAAATAATAAGAGTAGGACACCTCCAGAGGCTAAATAAATGTTTCTAGTGGTTAGTATCCAGAGATGACAATTTGCTGTGCTTTACGGTAGTCACAGAGAGCTTCAGGAAGATGTAGAGACTACGATGGGAGGACCTTCAACTTGGAAGGTTGAGACAGGATTTGGGTACAAAGAAAATCAGACAACAGATGGGAGTAAACAATAAATAACAAGAGAGGCAGAGATAAAAAGTAAGTCGCCCAGCCCAGCATCACAATACAGTATAACTATAGGTATATAGTATGCCTATATCACAATATATTTATAACTAGTTAACTGAATTTAATTCCAACACCTTCTAGCAGTCAGTTGGCAACATCTAGCAAAATATCACATGGTCCTATCCCACTATTCCACTCTTGTTCTTTTTTACTATCTTCTCTGGTTGTAACAAGATATTGTGCAAACAGTTCACTGAAACATTTTAAAACAAAAGCAAATAAAGCATTTGTGATAAGCAAAATAATGACCCTCCAAAGTTACCCACATTCTAATCCCTGGAACCTGTGAATGCATTACCCTCTGTGACAAAAGGGACTTTGCAGTGACAAACCTTAAAGTAAGGAGATTTTCTCAGATTACTTAAGGGCCCATGATAACTACATAGTCTTAAAATGGAAGAAGCTGACAGAAGAGTATGTGAGACAGGGGAAGACATGAGAGGTAGAGAAGTTCAAAGTGAGAGACGGTCTTGGTCTGCCTTGGCTGGCTTTGAAGATGGAGGACGAGTTCATAAGCCAAAGAATAAGGAAGATTCTAGATACTGGGAAACACCCACAGTGACAGCCAGCAAGGAAGAGAGACCTCAACCCTATAAATGCAAGGAACTGAGCTGTACCAACAAACCAAACGAGTAAAGAGATGGACTCTCTCTTGAAACCCTACAGCCCTGCATGCAGCCCTGCCAACACCGATTTTAGCACAGTGAGTACTACGTTTGATTTCTGACCTACAGAAAGGAATAAATTTGTGTTATTGTAAGTCATTAAGTTTGTAGTAACTTGTTACAGTGGAAAGAGACAACTCATCATTTTACAACTTTAGAGTTATGAAAATAACAGGAGATGTACAATTAACTTTAAGATCATCTAGACCAGAATTACTGTCTTCATTTTTACTCTCATCCTTCATCAAATATACTGCCTAATAATAAATGCTCAAGATACAAGCACAAAAAAAAGTTCAAATGTAAAGTCTGCTTTTCTTTTTATTACTATAATCAAAATACATCAAATAAAGGCCAAGAGAAATTTTAAAAAATCAAATACTTATATTCACAAAGCTAGACAACAGGAAAAGAATCACTTACTTTGAGCCCATCGGTAAAGTCTTTCATAAGCTGTTTCTTGAAGTAAAGCCATCTGTTCCATAATTTCTAAACTAAAAAAAAATTTTAAAGATTTATTACAATTTAAACTTCTAGTTAATAGCTATTAGCGCTTAACTATTTTTATTTAGTTACACAATGATTTGGCTATAGTATATTAAATTTTATCATTTTATCATGATTTTTCAGGGGTTTTTTGTAATTAAATAAATGTCAAATTTTAATTCTATCATTTACTTATCAACTGCTGCTTTAGTCTAAACATGTCAGGGCATAACAATCTCCTTTTCCAAAGATAAATAAAGATCAAACTTCTATTTCACAAAACGTCATATACTTTCAAAAAGAATCTTGACCATCTGCCCAGACATGGTGCCAAATACCTGTAATCTCAACAATAAGGAGGCTAAGGCAGGAGGATTGCTGCAAGTCCAAGCACAGCCTGGGCTACACAGTGAGTTCAAGGTCAGCTTGAACTACACAGTGAAATTTTGTCTCAAAAACAATCCAGAATATTTTAAAATTTTGGGTATGTAAACAACAATGCAATTAGCTCAATAGTTACTCACCCTGCTGTTTGTTGGTTTGTACGCAAGAGCACTTTGACATCATTATGAATCTGTTTTACTCTTCCCAAGGCCTTGAAAAAATCCTTTAAAATCAAGAATATGACTTTCAAATGTCTATGCTTTCAGGCAAAATTACAATATCCTAAATTAAAGATCATTACAAAGATAAAACAGAATTTCACCTATTCTAATAGGCTTCCTGTACTGATCTCAACTTTCTTCATTCTTTTATAGAAGGTATAACATGTACTCATATTTTGAGAAATATATTAATTCAATACCTACTATGTCCTAGATAATGTGCTAGTTTCCAGGAATACAATATTTATAAACATACAAATTTCTATTCTCCAGAAAGATACAGTCTAGTAAAAGAGAAATGCAAATATAAAGAGTAAAGAAACACACGCTGTGTATTATATATCTTATGACCTCAGCATAGTATTCTTACCACTGAAGATGTTTTATATGTGCTATGTACCTGTTTTTGCCCTCTTATCCAAGGTGAGAATGCAAAGTGGGATGTACAAAGGATGTTCATTAGGAATTTGCTGATACTGAACTGACAACCGGCTTTTTTCTTTACAGAAATGTATCAGAGCCTTAATTTCAGATGCTATATATAACACCAAGAGACATTCATTGAGACCTCACCCCACCTCAAGAATCCCAACTTGCCCTCTGATGCCTGAATGGCCACAACAGACTTAAGTTTATATCTCCTCCCAGTTAGGAGACTGAAAGATCTCTTTCTGGGACAAACTGCATGTTTTCAAGGGATAGGCAAAAAAGAAGGAAGTGAGGAAAAGGCAAGAAGGAAGGGAGGAAAAAGAAAGAGGGAGGAAGCAGGAAAACTTCTTTGTTCAGCATTTGCAAAGGTTTTATATTCCTGTTGGTTTGCAATGATTGCCTTACCTTAAGAATTGAGATAAAAAAGATAATTCCCAATCCCAGAAAAGACAAAAAATTATTTTAAAAAACACGTATCAATGTTATACCACTGTAATGAAAACAGAAAATGTGACATGACTGTACCGTGAGGTATGAGGAAGTGGATAAACATGTGTCTTATTTGTGTTGGGGTGGGAGGATAAGAGGCTTAATCATCATATTTCATGATAGGAAATCAGCAGAAAGTAGTTAACAGAGATAATCACAGTGTACTCTTTTTAATGATAGATCAGGAGTACAGAATTTACAGAAGCAGTTAACAAGCTGGAAACTGGTTGACAAGAGTGGGAAGAATGGTGGAAGTGATACAAGTTTTCTTAATAAACTGTGTGATATTTTGACTTTAAAAAAATACATCTTTAACTTTGAAAAATCCCCAAAATTTAAAAAGTAAATATACATGTTAATTTCCAAATTTAAAAATATTTTCAGATGAAACTTTTTTTCAGATAGAAAAGTAAAAATTTAAAATAGTAGGTTCTCTACAATGTCTCTAATTGCTACCCTTTAAGTGATTCTAACAAACAGCAAGGATACCTCAGTAATAGGTCCTTCTCTGGTACCTCGGAGAAGACTCATTTCATCAGAAGTCAGTTGGAACTTGGATAAGAAGGCATCTGCAACTTGTGCTCTTATTTCTAATCTTTGACTACGATGAAAAAAGCAAAATAAATCAAATATGTCATATATTTCCATAGCTATAAAACAAATTATATCTGTGACATAACTTTAAAGACTCAACATCTTTCAAAGCCTCACTGTTCTGACTTAAATGTCAGATGCACATCAGTCATGTATGTAATGAGATTATCACAGGCTCATCAGCCATGTACATGATTAAAATTAACTGACACTGTTCTATCTTAGATATGTGCACACAGTAAAAAGAGTACATCATTATGCAAAAGAAGAAATAAGTTCACATTACAAATTTTAAGCCACTTACAAGTTACTTGAATAATTTAACACAGTTTACAAGGTTATTTTCTGGGAGAGAAATGTGCTCCTGTTTTTGATCAGTTTCTTCACAGTCACTAGCATATCCTAAGTTTTTGAAGTCTTCACATGAAATACACACAATCAAATATCAGGTCCATTTGTTTTCGATTTTAGTTACAATCAAGAACTCTTATTAATCCTTCAAAAACAGGTAGAGTTACTTCTCTATTTTGGTCTTTCCCACATCTCCTTGAAAATAAAACCATTCTTTCAAATTATATTACCTGAATGAAATCTAAGCAGATTATGTGACAACTAGGCAAAGGCACACTTTATTCTGGATGCAACCTACAGACCTGAGAGATGGAGCAGGATTACCATCTAAAGGCCAGTCAGGAACATGAACTATGGACACAGAAACTTAACATTCTTGGTTTCTGTATCTTAGAGCTGAAGATGTACAAATGAAATTATAAAAATATTCCACTAGTAGTATAATTATAAAAATATTCCACAGAACAGTAGCATTCCATAATCCAACAATATTCAAATGAGAGTTAACAGGGTAAAATTGACACCATTTTTAGAGACAGCACAATACACCTGTCTTCTTTTTTTATTTGTACCATTGGGTTAGAAGGTTTCAAATTCACAAAACCACATGCTCCTACTGAACAATACAAAAACTTACAAAGAAAAAGCCACCAGGTATTTACCTCAAATGAAGTAAATCATCATAGATTTTTTAAATTTTATTTTTATTTTAAAAATTTTATTAGCACATTTGCTGTACATAATGTTTCCATTCCTTGTGTGGAGTTGGCACATGTACATAGCACATCTTAACTTCTTTTTTTTTAATTGCCTATCTCTTCCTTTCCCTACTCTATCTCTTGATCCCTTTCCCATTTGAGAAAGATCATCTGACTTCCTATTATCTCTTATATTTTGCTCTATATCTATAACTTAGGTTTATTCACAAAAGAGAAACCATGCGATATTTCAGCCTGTTTGTCTAATTCATTTCACTTAAAATAATTATTTTTATCTAAAAGTCACCTTAAGAGTTTGTTTTATAGTATTAAAGTCCCAATCATTACCATACAGCTTAATTATAAAGCTTCATAAAATTCCTTGAGAGTATACAAATTAGTCATTTCACAATTAAAACCTTTTTTGGAGCTTTTTTAAAATCAATCTTTAGAATCAATTTATTAGGGAAAATAAATCCCTAAGGAAAATCAGACTCTTTGGTTCATTGTTTCATTTTATTCTAACTAAAACTAGTGTTACTATCATGAGCAAACCCATCAGTCACTTAATTGGTTACAAGTAATATAGCTGACTGGATCTAAAGATCAATCCATGAAATAAGGAATGAGCCACATGCTTTAAATCTACAAAGAGACAGACTCAAAATATTTCAATAATGATATTGGCCATACTGCTAAATCAAGGATCTGCTTTCTCAAGATAGCAACCTCTGAAGTAGTAACAAAATAAATTGTACTATATTTTAAAAATCATGTTCCTCTTTAGTTTCATATATATAACTCTTGTCAGGTAAATCAGCACAACCATTCTGACAGAAAGTTACTTCCAGAAGGTTCTTTGGTTTACTTGGTAGCATTTGTGCCTTGAAATGCTATTGCTGGGAAAGCCACAAAAGAGCCTGGTGTGGCAGAAGGCAAATATGATGCTGACTTCGTCCTCACCTCACAGCACCAATGAAAGGTGGAACTTTTGGAGCGTTTTAAATATCTAAAAATTGCATGAAAGAAATGTTAACAATAGCTATTTCATATAAAGATTATAATTATAATATATACTTGAGATATATTCATGAATGACTGTATGTAATATAAATAAGTCATAAGATAAAGAGCAAAAACATACTGTAGAATATGCAGCAGATAAAAATATGAAATAGATCTATGTCAGTAGATATTGCTTCATAAGACATTTTATAGATACAAAAAGCAAGTTGCAGGAAAATACTTATGGGAACTTCCATTCATTTGTTTGTTTCTTTGTTTGTTTTTTGAGAGAGGGTCTCTCTACGTAGTACAGGCTGGTCTTGAACTCATTATGCAATCTAGGCTGGCTTTGAATGGCCAGTGATCCTGTAGTCCCTCTGAGTGCTGGGATTACAGGCGTTTGCCACTATGCCCAGCTGCATTCATTTTTTAAAAGTAACTATATACACAAATAAATCTGCAATATATCCAGTTGCATATTGCCTAATAATTTAAACAGACTATTTAATTTTCATTTTTTAATTCCATCAAAAAATTCCAGAACATGATTTAGAAACCCTGTGGTACTTTTTTTTTCCCCTGAAAATATATTAACTCTACCTTCCAGGCTCTCCATGAAATAATTTTAAAATAATAAGAAAATATGAACATACGATATAAACCAAAATTTTTAAAAAGTGAAGAAATGTAAATGGCAATACAAAATAAACAGCATCTCAACTCACCACTCTTTAATGATACATTAATTAAAACTGTGATAATACCTTTCATCTATAAAAATGGCAAAGTCTTCAATGATAATACCTAGTGCTTGCAATGGTTTAATAAAATAGATATTCATATATATATTCTCACATATACATCTATTCTCATATACATATAAATTAGTAGAATCTTTTTAGAAATTAGACAAATATACATTAACACTTTAAAATATAAAAAAAAATACATTGACACTTTAAAAAGTTTATAATATTGATTCATTAATTACAACTCTAGTTATTTATCCTAAGCAAATAATGTGAACTTTATGTCATGATTTTTAAACATTTACAGAACCATTATTTTTAGCAATGAAAAAATATGAATTGTCACTAATTTAAGAATGGTGAGGGCCGGAAATTTAGCTCAGTGGTTCCACCGCCTACTTTGCAAGCTCAAGGACCTGAGTTCAATCCCCAGTACCAAAAAGAAAAAAAAAAAAGAATGGTAAAACACGTGGGTTCATTAAAAAAAAAAAAATTAACATTAAAAACATCTTTTTTTTTTTTTTTGGTATGGGGAATGAACTCAGGACCTTGTGCTTGTGAGGCAGGCGGTGGCACCACTGAGCTAAATCCCCAGTCCAAAAATACCACTTTTTAAAATAAAAATCAGGAAAATGCATGAAAAATATTAAATGAAAAAGCTAAAATATAACCATAACCACTTTATACCTGATTTAAACTTTCTTTAAATTTCATGCAATAGATACACATTGTGTAAAAAAAATTAAGGAAAAAAGTACTTTTCTGCACTCAAGTAATTCCTTTTAACTAATTTACTCAAAAGAGAGATAAGTGAAGTGACCCTGTTTTGACAGGATTTTTAAGCATCTGGTTATCAATTGCAACACCTAAGTAACAGTGTTTCTACATTCCCCTTGATTCTAAAATAGAAAAACCTTCCACTTTAAGTTTCTATAATGTATCAACTTGAAAGTTAAACATTTTATAAAAGATTGGTTAATAAAAACTCATTAGAGAGAAAATCGTGTAAGTAGCCTATTCTTTGTCAGTATTTCCAGTCTTGCACCATAAATTTTAAAATCCAACAGAATAAAACTGCAGAGGACTATAATATTGATTATGCCCAAGGCAGGCTGTGAAGAGTTAACCCCCAATTGGCTTGTTTATAGTGGCTTAAGCCTATGTGGCCAAGTCAGAGTAACTCGCACCCAAATTCAATTCCCACAACTAAAACCTTCAGACTAGAGGGACAATGTTCTAATTACAATAGTATATTTTGTCTATTCTGTTCCTAATTTGAGAATGCTTTGTCTCGTCCTTTCTGACCTTGTTTACATTAAATTCCATAGAAAAACCACACATCTCCTTTACCCCAATTGACTGCCAATAAAAGTCAGTGCCTAGGACTGTCCAGCGCCTTTGCAGGTTGCACTGGCATTGGTCATCCTGGAACCCTGCTTTCTCTCTCTTGGTTCTATCTCTTAGTGTATTTTTTTTCCTCAGGTCTGTGTCATATACTGGGCAGGTAGGTACTAGAACCTGACTACAGAGTCTCAGGCTAAAAGAAATTTCTAAATTGTGTGTGTTTGTCCTTTGCACTGAGCTGCATGCTCTGCCAAGGTTGGGCTCAGACATGATCCTCTTGCCTCAGCCTTCAAGAGTGCTAGGATTAAAAGTGTGCTCCAACCTCCCTGGCCAAATTTCTACATCTTGCATTTTACCATTTTAGAAACTAGAAAATAAAATAATGCTAATGTAAACACATTGTTCTAAAACATAGCAAGTACAAATAACAAAAAAGGCATACATTGGGCCACGTAAAAACTAAGAGCATTGTCCGGGCCACTGTACCACACCCTGCCCCAGTACACAGGAGGTGACCCTCTCCCAGCACCCAGGAGGAGGCTTCCAGGCCACCGTACCACCACCTCCCCGAGTGCACAGTAGGTGAGCTGCACAGGCACTAGCATCACCCCACCCCCATCAAAATGAGAAAACATGTAAACAAGTCTCAGAAACAGACTTCTAGATCACCTAAGGCAAATCCAAACAGAAATGAGATGGAACGCTCTGATACTCAACCATCTGGACTCCCTGAACTGGCAACAAAAGAGGATCTGTAAAAATAAAATCAGAAATAATTTCTCAGATAACAGCAGAGATTATCCCCACAGTGTAAGACATGACTAATAAATCTAGAGAAGACACAGATAAAAACACAGAGGAACTAGGGCCAAGGATTTAGCTCAGTGGTTACACCACCTGTCTCTCAAGCACAAGGTCCCCAATCCCTGGTACCAAAAAAAAAAAAAAATAGAGGAACTGAGGAACATGATGGAATCCCAACATAGGAAACAAATGGAATCCATAAAACAAATACAGATTTCCAGGAGATTAAAAAC
>NW_004624748.1:429209-462090 GCF_000247695.1 Heterocephalus glaber | reverse complement strand
ATATTGAACAGGAGTGGTGATAGTGGTCATCCTTGTCTTGTTCCTGATTTTGGCATGAACGTTTTCAGTTTTTGACCATTTAATATGATGTTGGCTGTTGGTTTTTCATTCCAGTTCTCTTTTTATGGCTTTTGGTAACAATCCGCAGGTGGATCCTCCACACTGAGCCCACAATGATTCAGTTCAGCTGGGTGTTACAAGTTGACCATTAATCCACTACAAACTGAAATATTTTTTCAAAGTAATATTTTTTGGAAACACATTTATATGCATACATAGATATACTATATATGTATATATATGCATATACAAGATATATATATATATATGCATATACACACAGTTGCCAAACTTCTGAAATTTTGTAAAGTATTTTGAAATATATGATGGTTGTATACAACATATATATAATAGGGCCTTAAAGTTTTTAACAAATCAGTTTTTTTTGTTTTGTTTTGTTTTTGGTACTGGGGATCAAACTTGGGTCCTTGCACTTGCGCAGCAGGCAGCAAAACCACTGAGCTAAATCCCTGGCCCTAACAAATGTGTTTTTAACAAATACATTTTAGGAGATGGAATTCTAAGTGAAATTAACAAGAATATAGAAAAAGACTACCTAATGATATTTTTATCGTAATTGCATTAAATTTGTATTACAATTTTGGGAGTATGGCCATTTTCATTATGTTGGTTCTTCCTATCCAAGAGCAAGGGATATTTTTCCATTTTCTGATATCTGCTTCAATGTCCTTTTTCAGAGTACTGTAATTTTCAATGTATAGGTTCTTTACTACTTTTGTTAGATTGATTCCTAAGTATTTCATTTTTTTTCCATGCTACTGTGAAAGGTGTTGTTGCACTAATTTCTTTCTCAGTGAGTTTGTTATTTGTGTACAGGAAGGCTATTGATTTTTGAGTGCTGACTTTGTATCCAGCTACACTACTGAATTTGGTTATTAAATCTAGAAGTTTCTTGGTGGAGTTTTGGGGTCTTCTATGTAATGATAATTTAACTCCTTTTCCTATCTTTATTCCTTTTATTTCTTTTTCTTGTCTAATTCCTGTGGCTAATGTTTCCAGAACTATGTTGAATAGGAATGATGATAGTGGACATCCTTGTCTTGTTCCTGATTTTAGAGTGAAAGCTTTCAATTTTGACCATTTAGTATGATCTTGGCTGTTGGTTTGTCATAGATAGCTTTTTTCAGATTGAGGTAGAGACCATCTATTCCAATTTTCTGTAGGGTTTTTATCATGAATGAGTGTTGGGCTTTATCAAATACTTTTTCTGTATTTACTGGGGTAAGCATGTGATATTTTGTCTTTGGCTCTGTTGATATGGTGTATTACATTTATTGATTTGTGTGTGTTGAACCATTCCTGCATCCCTGGGATGAAACCTAGTTGTTAATGGTATATAATCTGACAGATTTTAATCCAATCCCAATCAAAATACCATTAACATACCTCACAAAACTAGATAAAATATTACTAAAATTCATTTTGAACCAGAAGAAACCTAAAATAGCAAAACAATTCTGGGCAACAAAGGCAAGGCAGGGGTCATCACAATCCCTGACTTGAAATTATACTACAGATCTACTGTGATAAAAACAGCATGTTACTGGCAAAAAATCAGAGGAAGACTAGAAGAAGCAGAGACAACACCTAAAACACTCAGCCACCTTATCTTTAACAAAGGGGCCAAACATCTTCAGTGGAGGACAGACAGTCTCTTCAATAAGTGGTGCTGAAAAAACTGACTTTCTACATGCCAAAGACTAAAACTAGATCCATGTCTCACCATGAACTAAACTAAAATCAAAATGCATCAAAGATCCAAATATTAAAACACAATCTGCTAGAAGAGAGAATAGGTAGAACTTTTGAAGACACAAGAGTAGGCAAAGACTTCATGAACAAAACCCAGACTGCATGGGAAATAGTCCAAAGAATCAACAACTGAATCTCATCTTATTAAAAGTTTTTGCACCACAAAAGAAATCACCAACAGAGTGAAGAGATAACCTACAGAGTGGGTAAAAAATTTTAGCCAGTAGTCCCTCAGATAAAGGACACAGTACAAAGAACTGAAAAAAATCAACCCCTCCCCCATTTAAAGACCTAATCCAAAAATGGGCATCTGAAATGAATAACACTTCTCAGATGAAGAAGTGCAGACAAAAAATAAATATATGAAAAATGTTCAACATGACTGGCCATCCAAGAGATGCAAATTAAAACAAAACTGAGATTCTACCTCGCTCCAGAAAGAATGGCTGCTATCAAGAAATCAACCAGACAAATGCTGGTGGATCTGTGTGGAAAAAGGAGCCCTTCACCCTTCTCCACTGTTGGTGGGAGTACAGACTGGTGCAACCACTATGGAAATCAGTGTGGGCATTCCTCAAAAAAATCAGGATTAGAGGTCCCATTTGACCCAGCTATTTTCCTTCTGGGTATCTTCCCAAAAGAATTAAAAGCATCATAACACAATGATATATGCACACCCATGTTTATAGTGACAGAGTCTGTAATAGCTAAATCCTAGAAACAACTCAAATGCCCATTAACTGATGAATGGATAAAAAAGATGTGGATTTTTTAATACAATGGAGTAGTACTCAGCCATAAAGAAAGATAAACAGGACATTTATAGCTAAATGTATGCAACTTGAGATTATATTCTTAAATGAAATAAATCAGACACATATGTGTAACTATTTCATTGTCTCTCTGGTGTGAGAAACTGAAAGGATAAAGACCAAAATGTTTAATAGATGATGTGAAATAGGAAGAAACTGTTCAAAAGGAAAGGGAAACTGGGAAGGGTGGAGGGGGAAGAGAAGGAAAGAAAAAAAAAAAACAAGAAAAGAAGGGAAAAAATAGAAACAAAACTTTTATAAATAAGGAGAGGAGGGTGTTGGGAGAAAAAGAGAACTCAAGATATATCATGTACACGTACAAATTCCCTCTGATGAATGTGATGGCTATGTATACTTAAACTGTAACAATAAAATTAATTAAAGTAAAAAAAAAATGTCTACCTTGTGGATGAGTGAAATCAGGAAATAAACAGCATTACCCAACTATAAATGATGTTGACCACAAAAAAGCAATTTCTTGTGTATGCAGAACAACAAAACATGGTTAGATTAGAAATAAGGTTTGTGTTAAAAATCCATAAAGCTGAACATGGTGGCTGACAGATGTAATCCCATCTACTCAAGAGGCTGAAGAAGGAAGATCAAGGTTCAAGGCCAGCCTGGGCAACTTAGTGAGACCCTGTCTTGAAAAAAATTAAAGCAGGCTAAGGATGTAACTTAAAGGTCCCTGGATTCAATCCTCTTTACTATAAAATTAATTAACTAATTAATTAAAAATTTCATAAAATCTCCAAACTCAATTTTTAAAATTCTTGAATCAAGTTATTTATAAAATTGTCTTCATACTACAGTATCATCTTTTCAGCAGGATCACTGGAATTACAGAAAAGAGGTAAGCTGTACTATGCCTTCTCTCAAATTTTCATTTCCAGTGAAAATAAAGATTTTGTATCTACGCTTAACCCTTGTGTATCACTGACAGTGTCTTCTTTTGGATAGTCAGATATTGCTACTCGGGACAGGTGAGAGAGGAAGAAAGAAGAAAGGAGAGATGATCACTCATGAAGCATCCCTTAACTTTCTACTAGTTAATACAAGAAAACAGAACACATATACTTCTAGAATATATTTTTACATGTACATTTGTACAAAATAAATGATTCTATGTTCATTACCAATTTCAAAACCTGGATTAAAGCAGTTTACAACACAATTAAACTAAAACTGCTAAAAACTAACATAGTAAGAAACAAAGGAAAAGGATAAGAAAGTAAATACAGCTAAGAAAGCTCTTGCAATTACCCATAAAATAGTTCTAAATTTCCTAGTAGGCAAAGCAAATATAGAAAGATGTGCTACACTGACTTCTTTGCCTAATAAAATGGGAGGATTAGGAAGGATAACATTTTTTCATGTATGTCAGACAATGTTCCCCTTATGTTAATAATTTAATGATGACTCTATGACATAGGTGCTATTCTCTTTTTTCTGATGTAGAAGCTTAGGCCAAGGAAGGAAAAGAAATAATTTGTACAAAATTTAAATACTAATAAGCTCTTACATGAGATTCAGATTAGAATTTATATTCGTCTTCAAATTCTGTATCCTTCCATTTTAACACAGTGAACCTCAACAAATAAATAAGCATTCTATAGAGGCCATTTTTCTGAGTCCTGAGAGAAATCTGGCTGGTAGGCCTTTATTAATGATAAAAATATAATAAAAAGGGCCAGAGATTTAGCTCAGTGGTGCCCTGCCTGCCTGGCAAGTGCAAGGCCCTGAGTTGAATCCCCGGTTCCACAAAAAAAGAAAAAAAAAAAAAAACCCACAAAAAATAATAATAATAAATAGCAGCTTTGGTACTATTAAAATATACAGAGATATGCTCATACCCTTTCCTGATCATCAATGACAGGTATCTGTTGACTATCAATTACACATGAAAGGGACATGTTGAGGTCTTATGAAAACAACTCTATATTGAGCTTAGTCAAACATCAGCTGTCATCATGACTAACCTCCTCCTGAGTTAAAAACATATTCATGGCACTTACATATTTGCCTGAATAAGGAAACCACATGCTATGGCTTGTATCTAGATGTCCCCCCAAAGCCTCATCCACTCATAGATGGGACTTTTCAGAGTGGCTGGATCATGCATTTGTGATACTGGAAAGAAGGGTGTGTGGTACTGGGTTAGTTCACTGATTAGTTTAGCATAGTTCTGGATGTGGATAATGGGAAGATCCACCCTGGATGTGGGTAGGACCACCCAAAAGCCTTGTAGCCTGGGTGGGATAAAAGGGAAAGGGAGGTTTGCTGCTGCTGCTTCCTACCTACCCTGTCATGGACTACTTCTCCAGAGATGCACCTCTGACATGCTGCCCAGCTTTGGAGCCAGCTGATGAATGGACTGAAACATCTACAAACTCTGAGCTGAAATAAACCTTTTCTCCTTTAACTTTGGGTATTGGGTATTTTGTCTCAGCAATAAGAAAAGTAACCAAGATATCATGTTATCTAAAAAAGGCCATAGCATTTCTATTTCTAAAAGTAATTGCTCATTTGTGAGTATTACTGGTAAAAAAGAGAAAATATTTAAAAGTGAAAAACACCCCTTTGTTAGCCTCTAGAACCTGTTTCATAATTTTGCTATGTAATTTTCCTAAAATACACTCATACAAATGTTCACTTATCACATAGTATCTATAGCTCTTAGGATACTACAATGTCACAAATTTTCACTTCCCAAAAGCATACCAGTTCTACTAAAATAAAAATGTAAACAACCTTATTTACTTTTGAGAAAATATGAACAGAAGTACTATATTCTAATATTGCCTCCTAAAGACATCAATCAGTCTCAGATATGTTAATTGGTCTCATATACAAGGTTAATTTTTCTATTTTCATTTCACATTCCTTTCTTGACATTAGAGTAGTTGCGTTCCACATTATTCACTCGAAAATTATTCACTGACCTACAGGAGGCTAAAGCAAGGACCAGTCAAGCTCAGGAATTTAAGACTAGCCTGAGCCACATAGGGAGAACTCATCTCAAAAAAAAAAAAAAGGAACAAAACAAGATTATATTTATTGAATCTATAATGCACCAGGACTGGAGATAGAAAAAGAGAGTAAGAAATTTTCATTGTTCCCAAGGAGCTCAATTTAGGAGGAAAAAGAGACAAGAAACAATCAAATCAACAATTAACTGCAAACAACTATAACACATACTACAATAAAGATGGCAACAGAAAGATTTAATTCAGAACTGGAAAAGTTTAAATAAGCCTTATATATGGGATTGCTATCTATTACCCTCTAGGTTTCAGTCATATTTTTTCAATTAAATCAATGCTTTGTGCCAACCAACATTAAATTAAAGAGAAAAATTCATGTTCTGGGTCTCTAACTGGGAGTTTATTTCTCCAGATTTTTCTTTCAAAAGAGCTGTTGTAATATAAAAATCCAAAGTTTATGCTAAAGGTATGGGTTTATTTCTGTGACAGAAATCCAATGACTTCCTTTCTCTAGAGAGCCACTGCTCTGGAGAGACAATCAGTCTTTCACACTGGCTGTGTCTACAGCTTCTCCCACTACTAAGAGGTCAAAATCTTGTGGTGAAGGAACTGCTTGTATATTGACTGGTGGTTCCACACATGAACTCACCTGGGTAACACTGCACAGAAATAAATACACACACATAAAAGAGCACAAGATGTCAGAATGTATCCATGTCATGATCCTAGTTGTGACAGCACACTGTAATTCTGCAAGATATAGTCATTAGAGGAAAAGCTGGTAAAGGATACAGGGAGTCTTTGCATTATTTCCTACAATTACCTGTGAATCTATAATCATTTCAAAATTAAAAGTTTGATTTATAATAAATTTAAATGTTTTTTTCAAAGTTAACAGGAGATAGAAGTAAAGTGGGTGAGGTTGGGGAGAGGGCCATCCCAAGAAAGATAAAACAATATGAATAATGTTTTGGCTAGGGCAAAGGTTTTCAAATTATAATCTATGGGCTATAAATATTCCACAGAAATACCTGGGGTATTGTTAAAAGGGCAGGTCTTAACTCCAATTCAAGATCTACTGAGTCACTATCAAAAATAGCTGTTTACTTTTTTTTTTACTTAGCTATTTACAATCAGAATCTCTGAGGATAGAGGCAAAAATGTGCCATTCTATCAAGCTCCTATGTGGCTCTGTGTGCCCTGGTAAGGTTTAGGGAACATGAATAGCAGCACTATGAGGAAAGAACAGAAAGGAAAATTGGGATAAAGTCACAGGTGACTCCAATGACACCTATCAGCAGACTCTTTCCAATGATAAAAGATGTCAGCATGACAAAAGAAAATGTAGTGTCAGACCACCTAATTTCAATTCCTGACAGCTTTTAACTCTGAAGAAAACACTGAGTTGCTCTTCCTTTTTGTTTGTAGAAATTATGCTTAAGCTTCTTTAAAGCTTTAATACTTAATTGTAAGGTTTTTCTTAGGCATAAAGAATAAAATTGGGAATCCTTATCTTATTCTGAATCCTATTACTATAGGCAGCTAAGTTAGATGGAAATTAATAGGCAGTCAGACAGGGCGAGGCCCTGGAGGGAATCAGTGCAGATGAGAACATACCAAAACTGTGGCTGGAGGCCCATCTGAAGGAAGCAAAGCCTTGAGATTAAAGTCACAATGGCCCAGTTAGGGGTGGTGGCACATGCCTATAATCCCAGCACTGGGGAGGTTGAAGCAGGAGGATCGCAAGTTCAAAGTTCAAGGCCAGCCTGAACTACATAGAGAGACCCTGTCTAGAAAGAAAGAAGGAAGGAAGGAAGGAAGGAAGGAAGGAAGGAAGGAAGGAAGGAAAGAAAGAAAGAAAGAAAGAAAGAAAGAAAGAAAGAAAGAAAGAAAAGAAAAGAAAAGAAAAGAAAGTCAGTCAGTCACAATGGCTAGACTCACATAATTCCCTAAGAGATGAATGGAAACTTGATATTATACTGTAATTGGTACCACCCAGCCCATTAGGCCCAGATATGCATCAGATGCCCAAAGTGGCTGACCAGAACACTACCTGCACCCATCCCTTCCCCAAAAAGTTTCTGTTTTACAAGTCATAGATAAGCCAAGGTTAATGATGTCAGCCACACACATGCCCCTCTGCCTTACTGGATCAGTATTAGCTAAGAGGCTTTACTTGTAATCTTATCAGTTGATTGTAGTTTGACCCATGTTTTTACCCATCTTATGATTTTGTACACACCTTGTGATTTTGCTCTATAAAACATTCCTAGAGAAATGACCTCTTGCCAACTCTCCTTCAGGACCCGTCTTATCTCTCAGAAGCTGTCTTTCTCAATAAATCTTTCCTACTCTTAACCTCCACTGTTTCTTGGAATTCATTCTTTAATTTCAAGTGACATGAACTTGGCATATCTGACATCTAGCAGGTTAGGAGATGTATTTCTCTTATATCACTACCTTTAACTAGTCTTAAAATAG
Source organism: Heterocephalus glaber (assembly GCF_000247695.1). Next base: position 453,980 of record NW_004624748.1, on the reverse strand, counting down.
GGTAATACTTTTCATTTTTTTGCTGGTAAGTCTTTTTTTTTTTTTTCTTTTTTTTGTGGTACAGGGGATTGAAACCCAGGGCCTTTGCACTGAGCTACATCCATACTATAACCTCAGTCCTCTTGCATATTTTTGAGTACAGGGTCTAAATTGCTAAGCCTCCTAGGCTGGGCCTGAAATTGCAATCCTCCTGGTTCAGCCTCCCAAAGTACTCCTTCAAAAAAAATCTTACATAGAATCCTAATATATTAAGTAAGTTCAAATGAAATTGCTCTAACTAAAACTATAATAACAGACTCTGGCCCTCAAAGTCCAAATCATCCTAATTCTTGTGAAGGAACCCTAAGATTCAATGTACCATCATTTGAAAAACACAGGTCTAATATAAAGTAGATGTTCCAATATCATATAGTATACATGTGTTTAAAAAAAATGTGGTTGATTTGTTTTTGTAGAATTTGCTAATGAAAGTATTTTTAAAATTATGTTAGTAGCCAAAATATTTCATTTTGCTCATTTTAGTGAATATTATTGTATTCCTCAGCTTTCCATTGCTGGAACAAAAATACCTGACATTGCAGCTTAAAGGAGAGAGGTATATTTTGGGTAACAGTATCTAAGGTTTGAGTTCATGGTGACCTGTCTCCAAGGCAGAAACATGGCACAGCAGAGAGAAGCTGCTCAAATTCACAGCATCAGGTGCTCAGAGAGCAGGCAAAGAGCCTGAGAGGAAGGGGCTAGAGACCCCCAAGGTTACACCCTTCATGGCCCAACCTGGCACATCCAGAAATTGTTTTACTCATCTTCTAAGCATCTCAATCAAGCCAATCAAGCTGACAATCAAGCTGAAGCACCACAAGTATTTTACTTCATATCTCTCTAAGACAGAAAAGCAAATTATACTGGTTACTGTCCTAACTAGCAGGGAACATTCATTCCAAGCAATATTAGTCCTTTGTAGCCCTGAGACTCTTCCTTTTAAACAAGTAACTTTCCATCTTTGCATTCTAGAATTTCCCATTACCTATACCTTAGTCCAAGGAGTACTGTGTTAAGAAAGATTAAGAGCTTAACATGAAACAATGTCAAGACTACACACATGTACTAATAAACTAAAATAATAAAAAAAGACTAGTGGATGTGAAACTAAAAAGGAGATGTGCTTGCCATTCTATGGTCTGTGGTAGTTTTCAAAAATCTTTTGATCATGGCTCACTGTAAGAATTATATTTTAAACCATTACCAGAAACCGAAACAAAACACTTCTTATATTTATCTAAACTAGTTTCTATTTTATTTTACACTAATTCATTTAAGGTTACTACTTAAATATTTTCACAACTCATTGATCTTGATCTGCAATTTGAAAACTACTAGCTTGATCAGAATTGACCAACTTTTTCTGGAAAAGTCTAAACAATAAATATTTGAGATTTTGTAAGTCCCATATAGTCTCTGCTGTAACCACTCAACTCCACTACAGCAAAATAAAAGCAGCCATAGGAAATAATACATAAACACATGAAAGTGATATGTTCCAATAAAACTTTACTTACAAAAGCAGGTGAAAATTGCATTTTGCTTGTCATCATAGTTTGATAATTTCTGACCTACAGCACAGTAGAGGTACTTCATAATGAGCAATTAAGATACTAATATAGTATTTCCACATTACTGACAAATACCTAGAATACTCAAAAGATTTAAAGAACATCCCCATTACTGAGCTGAAGATGGTATACTACATCACAGAATATTTTTCCCTCTCTACTCCAGACATAAGAGATGCATGGGTTTTGTACTTTGTTATTGTGTTTTCTAATACTCAACACAACATATGACAATAATCTATATTGCACTTAATTTCATTCATTCATTTTTTCAATTAGTAGTTTACTTACTTTTGTAAACCACAAACACACAGTTAATCCTTTCTTATATCAGAAGAAACAGATAATTTTTAAAAAGATAATGACTGTGAAGAAAATTATTAAAAATCTGAAAACATTTACATTTTAAAGAACAATAATTTCTGAACTGCACAGTAAATAATGGCACATCATCATCTCTATTACAAAAAAAGAAAATAAACTCTCAAACTCAGTATCAAGTTTAATGATCCTAACTACTGTTTTTATGTTCAAGCTACTATTGGATAATAACTCAGAACCCTATGTCTTATATTGATTTTGAATCATGTTTTGATTATTTTAATCCTGATTTGGAGTTACAGACAATTTTCTTTCCACTTAAGTGCCAATTAATGAAGAGGTGACAATATAAAGAAAAACTTACCTTTCCGTTTGAAGTTTAGTGGTTTTTACTATCAAATCTTGAGTCTGTTCCTTTGCTGCCTAAAATTACAAACAATCCAACATCAGCACATTCCAATTTCACTATATTTCAGAACATTAACACCATTATTTACTGCAGTTCAGGCTGATAGCAATGAGATCACACCCCAAAATTCAAAAATTTTAAAAAGGCCCAAGAAACTGAAACAGATGTTTCATGGCTCATACACCATCTCTAATAAGAGGAATTCCCTCAGAGTACTCAATACACCCAATTCTAAGGCTTATGAGAAAGAAGAAAGTATCTGGATATTGACTAAGAAACTTCATAGTTCAATAGGCTTTTTTTTGTTACACAAAAGAGCCAAAAGAGCAAGTTAAAGACAAGATCATGACTTCAGCTATAATGTGCTTGGTTGAGAAACTAAGACCTCTAAATGGGGTTGTAAATTAAGTCACTGAAATGCTGGTATAGAGCTCAACAGAATTTCATGAGGTAGAGATAAAAATATGAGCTGGAATATATAAACAACCTGCCAATTACAGTATTCATGAGAATTAGAGACAGCCCTGCCTAAAAGACTATTCTTGATCAATTTTCATACCAATCAATGCTCCCTCCCCCAAGTCAAAGGTGAAAAGACCAGGAGTGAAAACCTAATGAAAGAGAATTCAGTCCAAAGATTAGGCAAATATTCATGAAAAAAACAAACAACAACAACAAACCCAAGTGCAGCCAATGGGATTGTTTCCCAAAGATCTAAACTAAACAAAATGGCAAACATAAGGCAATAATCAATGAGAGGAGAAGCATGTGGACATGAGAGAGGTAGAAACATAAGGTCCTTGCCTTGAAGGGGCACTGAGCCAGAATTATACATATATTAAGACACTTGTGAATGGAAAGTATAAACAAAGGAACATAAAGCAGAGGGTGAGTCAGTCTATTAAAAGGAGGATACAAGAACAAACACCTGAAGATACTGGGTCATTTTCACACCCAAACACTATCATAAAGAGCCAGGCTTCTTCTAAGGTTCCTAGAGCTACCTCAAATCTATAATCTGGGCCGTGGGTTCTTACGACTTCATCCTCCAGCTCTAGATACCTAATATCTCAGCCTCCTTTCTGCAAACTGTTCTCAAGCTGTCAGTAAAAATTTGGTCTTATCGCTTCCCAGGGGTCCTGTCAATAACACTGTCTGTGTTCCCTGAAACCAAATTATATTCCCAGAAAACAGTGGATATTTTTAATAAATAGATTTGAACATACATAGGTCAGCCCAGAATTGGAGGTACTGTACTTTTGTAGAAGTAGGAGTCTTCAAACCCAGTAATTTCTTCAAATGCTTACATTTTTTTAATGTCATTTTGCTTTAAAGTTAATTTTCACCCTTGTACATTTTTGCTTTGTATAATTTTCTAAAATATAGAATTCCCTCAATTCTAACAAATATTTACATATTTCTGAAAAAATACATTTAATAAGTCAATGAAATAGGATAATTTTAGTACAGTGAAGCATAATAAGAATTTTCAAATATTTTTGTATACTTCTGATTCTTTATTTATAAATTGTGGTAATGACTCCAAAATAATGTTTAACAATACTTGCAAATATTATTATCCTAAAATAATCTCTAGCCAATTTATCAGCAATGTTAAGGATGATTACTGTTCATTTTAATAATAAACATGATGCTAAATATAATTTATATAAACAAAACCGCAGCCAAAGAAATAAACTATACCATACATAAAATTACTAAATTTTTAAACGTTATCTCATAATAATAATTTTCAATGCCTATGTTTAAAATATCTTACAAAAAATAAGTAAATTAATCTTTATAATATCCTAAAATGAGGAGGGAAAATACTTTAAGAAATACTTTCTCTTATGGATGAATAAGTTGAAACATTAATCTAGAGTTTGATCCATGAATGGCTACTGTTACCAACGCTAAATTGCTCCGGCTGGACTCGAACTTGTGATCCACTTGCCTTGGCCACGTAGGGTACTGGGACTATAGGTATGTGACACCACACCTGACTTAAGAGTATAATTTTAGAAGGCATATTAACTTACAGAAACTGGACGATGAGAAAAAGAAATAAAAGATAAAGAAAAGAATGGTTAAAAAACAATCACTAAGCAACAAAATACCTACAAAAAATGTGAAATGGTGATAATAATTAGTAAAGATTATATGATTATTTTAAAATCAAAGATTTAAGGGGCCGGGGATTTAGCTCAGTGGTTCTGTCGCTTGCCTTGCAAGCGCAAGGACCCAAGTTCGATCCCTGGTACAAAAAAAAAAAAAAAAAAAAGATTTAAAAACTGGACTAAGAGACCATGCATATGCCAAAAATATATATTAATAACTATCAAAATGTAGACAAAACCAGGAAAAATAAAAGTTTAGAGAGACAGGAAATTGACTCATCCTACAGACAGATTACACAAATAGCCTATGATTAATTTATAGGCTACATAGATCTTCCTACTATCACTTGTCATTGGTGAGTCCAGGAGAATCTCAGAGATAGAAGCTGTGAATTAAAATGTGAAGGTAGCAGACATAATCGTAACTGACTCTTAGAAGGAACCTGTTTTATTCCTGTTGCAAAATTACTGAATTAGCTCAAATGCAGATTCTGCAGTCATACTAAAGGTTTAGGACTGCTTAAATAAACAAGACACAGTATTATGCATAGTTTAGGCTAATCATGAAACAAAATTAAGTTGGTCTTTATAAATACCGTTTTAGTTTGAACTTGCTCCCAGGATATCCTACTATGGAATTCATTGCTGCTGAACTTCTGGGATGGTACAGAATTGAAAGGTTTGTGCAAATTCTACAGTTAGCTCAGTACTAGCTAAACCAAAATACAAAGGCTTCTAGAGTTAATTGAACCATTATCCAAAGATACATAAACATTTACAGTTTTTTAAAAAATAGCACAATATTTATATTCAAACTTCCTACAGGGTATGATGTGTCAAACATCTATACACTTTACAGACCTTCCTAACAACTTTTTGAAAGTTTACTTTGTACAAGGAGCTATACTGAATTATACAGTACCTTTAGGCGGCTTGTCATATCTTGACAACAACTGCTCATTGCTTGAACATCTTCATTTATGCTTTCAAGCTCCTGAAAAGGAGAAAAATAATCAAACATTATATACACTGCTAAATTTCTTTTCTCCTTGCCAAAGCCTTATCTTAGTCCCATAAATTTTTTGATCAAGACATGTCAAGAGAGCCCATATTTAATACTGGAGGTGACTAAAAAGAATAATATCTCATGTTAAAAAGTGTAAACTAACCTTTTTAACATTTTTCCAGAGGTATAAGAGCAAATGCTTTAAAAATATGTATATTTCTTTACACAGAAATTTTAATGCTGAGAAGTTATACTATGACCACAAAAGTGGTATCTATATAAGGCAATAAATAAGTTAATTAGTAGGTTTAACCATTCCACAATTTATATATACCTTAAAACATTATGTTGTACATGATAAATAGGTACAAACTTACCTGCCTGTCAATTTTTTAAAAATTAAAAATAACTTATATTACCCAGATTAAGTATGCAACAGTATACAACAATATACATGAGGATGACCAATGTAGAATTGCCTAAAACAAATAGAAAATGTGAAACATTTCCAACTATATTAACAATAATGATGTACATAGATGTTTATGAAAATATTTCTATACAAGGTAAATTTTAAAAATCACACAATTATACATACGGTGTTTTCTTACTTTTTAAAAAAGATACATATTTATGTACAGAAGAACACAGAAAAGGCCACATAATACAATATAGACAATATTTTTAAATCTGGGTGGTTAGATCATAAGTAATTATTCTATTTCTGACTAGCTTTTTTTTACAATGAATTCATTAGAAATTTCAATAATAAAAACAAGCAAATTTGAAAACCAAATAAATTAACAATAATTCCTCCTAACTTGTTGAAAATCATCAAATACTGTTGGCAGATTACACCAAAAATCTGGTAGTTCTTCTGATAACATTCTCTATGTACTCTCACCTCCAGTTCTCTCCACAGCAGCACATATTTAGCCTCTAAATTCTAATACTTACATTCCCTTAATGGATACATCTTATTTACTTCCTTTTTACTACTCAAATGACCACTGCATACTTTAGCTCAGGTCAATTATCTTTTGTGCGGACTGATTAAAAAAAATTCTTTTTAACAGGCTGTACATTCAGCCCCTTTAAAACCAATCCTCTACTCTTTACCAATACCTTAATAGGAAAATGTGATCACATCACTGCATTACATTTAGCCTGACACTGCATTATCTTCTTTTGCTTAATTCAGTTCAGTGTCACACACCATAAAAATATACAAGAAAGTAGATAGGGTTCTACTGCAGTTCCTGTCAACATACAACCCAGAGGTTCAAACAGAAACACAACAGTTTTATGAAAGAACAGGGCAATCAGAGCAAGATATATTAAAGCAGTCAAGCAGGGCCAAAACAAACCAGGAGGACAAACTGTGGTTAGGAAATCATGTATGAAAATAAATGCATATAGTAAATGTTTTCTATTTGAACATAGTAAATTAACAGCAAACCTACCAACCTAATTCAATAAAATAGCACAGAGCCAAACACACAATAAGCTCTCAATAAATGCTAAATGTAATGAATACACATACCTCCTTCACTTTCTTGAAAATATTTACAAATTCTTCATTGATGGCTAAACTTCTGCGTTCAATATCTCCCCGTAAATTTCTTCGAGTTCGCAAACTATTTTCAACAAAAAAGGTTGAAAGTGCCTTGAGAGCTTCCAACATCTCCTATACACAATGGGCAACAGGAGAAAATTATTGGTACTGATTTGTTAACAGTTTCCTAATTAATCTCAAACCAAGTATAATGAAGTCATTCTCAAATAATTGGTCTCCAGTAAATAATCCAAAATGACCCTTCAAATTACTGAACAACAAATTTATTCTTGGAAGATAATAAGGGTATACTTAGTTATACAATGGCACATACACAAGGTTTTATATATCTATAACAGTGAGACTGGAACCGGATTGAGGAAAATTCAAGGGTTCTGCCAATCAGGTATTCAATTGGAGATATAATATTGACAATTAATTCTACAAATTTGAACCTGGGTAGAGTCAAGAATGGGGTTAGAAATCTAAAAGTCATCATTCTTTTTGCTATTCACAACTATGAAAGTAAGAGACCTCCTCCAGAGAGAACACGGGTAGAGCACAGGGCGGAATCAAGGCTGGGATATCCTAAAAGTGCCTGAAATTCTTCGGATATAAATTCCTACACCAAAAATAATGTATATTCTAACAGGCTTACCTTTCCATCTTTCTGTTGTAATGTTAAATTAAAATATTGGCTGGATGGACAAAAAGAGTATGCTTTTTAAATAAATTCAATTTAACATTTGAGATTAAAAGTATGTTTACAATTACAAATATTTATTGTGGACACACACACACACACACACACGCGTGCACACACACAAATGAAGCAGTTTCTTTTGATTAATCTTGAAATGCCCTAGTCCTGGATGACTGAACAAAAGCAGTTAGTTACGAGTTATACGACTTTACTGAGCTGTACTTTCTCCATGTCTTACTTTTCTGGTAGGTAAAAAGGAGCTAATATTATCTACATCAGAGTAGTCATATTAAATGAAATAATAAATATCAACATTAGACATAAATTTTATAATAAAATCTACATTTGTTAAGAAACAGCAAGTGCTGGGCAAGTGTTAAGAACACTTGAATTCTGAGTCCTTACAACCTAAAGTTACCAGCAGGATTCTCAATGCCTAAACGGAAGCCAGGAGAAGGGATTTCCTCAAATCCTAATGTGCAACTTTGGTGGTTATAGCTAACAATAACTAGTGGCCACAGAACCTTCTTTCTTCCTGGAGATACTGTAAATAATTTTTTGTTTGGTTTTTTGTTTGGTTGGTTGGTTTTGGGGGGGTTTTTTGTTTCGTTTTTTAAAACATACACGAGTCGAATTCTTACTGACACCTTTTCTGTTACCTACATATTTACCTGTAAAGTTCTGGCTTTTATGTATTTTTCTTTATGCCACGTTGGCATGACTAGTTTATCTGGCGACTCGGTGGTACAGAGGACACAGCTAGCCATGACAGGAGGTGGAAAGTGCAGCTTAAATTCAGTAGGAACTTGGGAGCACACGAGGATACTTTACCGTGTGAAGAAATATAGGATGCGCCCACAAATCAGACAGTGCTCAGCTAACAACAATAACAACTAGCAGATGTGAGTTACTTCGTGCCATGGGCTTTCATCTGGAAATGGAGACGTTCTGTCCGCTGTCCCCGTCCCCTGTCCCCGGTCTTCGCTGTCCGCTCTCGCGCCTCAGCTCCTCTCCGGCGCGGGGCTCTCTCCTCCCGCCCTAGACCCTCTCGGAGGGCAGGCGCTTTCCCACAGGCTGCCGCCCACCTGACGCTCCAGTCTTCAATGGGGACAGCGCCTAGAGGGCCCCTTCGAGTCTCGGGGCTCCTGCGTCTCCCCTCAGCTGCCCGCGGGTCCCTTCGCGGTGTGGGGCAGGGAGAGGCAGTGGTGTGCGGGACACAACCCCTGGCCCTCCCCGGCCCGGTTACCTTGTCATTGTCCAGACGCGTCTCCAAGATCTTATGCAGCTTGCGCGACAGCGGGTTGTTGGGCTGCGCCGAGGTCCCGCCTGCCCCATTGCTGAGGCCATTGGCGGCCCCAGAGGCCGGTACGGCGACCACTTCCCCGCAGCCCTCGGCCATTGCGCCGCCGGTCCCGCCCCCGATGGAGGGGCTTACGACTCAGCTCTGCAAAGACCTCACCCGCAGCGCGACAACTGCGCATGTGCACCTGAGGACGCGCAAGCGCGCCGAAGCCGGAAGAGTGTGTCCAGCCGCTGCCAGCTTTCTGCAACAACCCAGAGCGGAAAAAGAGCGGAAAGGTCGGGGAGCGGAGCAACCTAATTGGACTATGAAGTAAATGTACGGCACTAAAAAAGGACCTAGGAAGAAGCCTGAACTAATTAGATATGTAAAATACACTGAAACCTATGTCTGCCATACGTCTATAAGAGTTGATTCTAATTAAATTCACGTTACCTATCTTTCTGAAAAGTATTTATTGTAGGCATAGTAAGTGGAAAGTACTGTGGAAGGTACTGGAAAATCTACATTCTGTGTCCTAGACAGAGGCTCTAATAAATGTTAGACTGCGGTGCATAAGGAAATGGAAGTACAGTGGAAGAGAACGAAAGGAGAGGACCACTTCACTCTACAGAGTTGGAAAGGAGCTGGCCCCTAAACTTATTTAAGGAGCATCAGAAACACGAGAAGTCACCTCTGCATTGGAGAAAGGCCCAACTGTGAATGATCAAACACAAAGAACTTGGCTCTTTTACAAATGGACCAAAGCCCTTGTAGCTGCAAAATACTGGACAAGAAAATGAGTAATAAAAGATGAGAATAAATTCCCAGGAAACTCATGAAGACAAATATCATTATTTCTTTCTGTTCTCACTTTTTAAAAATAATTTTTTAATCAAGCTAAAAAGAATCTGAACCTTCTGTAAGATATTTGAAACACTAATGATTTCACTCTTGTCCTTAATTTTCCTTGTTTTCATAAATATCAGACTTAAAAGGAAATTGTTGATTATACAGGTCACATAAAGTACCGACAGAATCACTCACTAATCTAAGAGAAGGAGCAACTAACAAAAAGGAAAGAAGTCACATTAGCCAAGTAGGAATTCAATAGGAAATATAAGAGACCTAGTTGGAGAAAATTTTACAAGTGCTATTGAAGGAATATAAAATTTAAGTAAATAATTCGTTGTCTTCAACAAGAAGACTCAATATAGTAAAATACCATTTTTTTCATATATAAATTTAGTTTCAGTGTGACAAAAAATTGATATATCAAAGGTGTACATAAATTCACACACTAAAATGAATCTTGACTATATAAAACAACATCTTATAAAGCTTGCAAATATGTACAAGTAAAAGAAATAACAATAACACACAAAATAAGGATAGATCACCAAAAATCACATTGTATGAGTTCTTTATTCAAAATCTACCAAATAGGTAAATCTATAGAGACAGAAAATAGATTTGTGGTTCCAGGAGGAGTAGTGTTGAGAAGAGAGAATGTCAAGTCCATTGCTGTAAAAGAAATCGTCGGAAAACTAGAGAGGACAAAGAAAAACTTACATTGCTTGTAAGTGACACAACTATGTCCCTAGAAAATCCAAAAGGACCTACAGAAAAAAATTAAATTTAATAATTAATGACTTTTTCGCAAAATTTTATCAAAACCCCTAAAGAATCAGGCATTTACTATCTTGTGAAAGACATGGTATAACTCTTTGATGCCTGGTTGCAAATATGTGTTTTATGTTGGTCAAGTCTTGCTTTATCAGTTACCTTTGGAGAGCTTATAAAGGTGATCAGAAATCCAACCTTGGAAAAAGATATAGGAAAGAATGACTTTGCAGCTGAAATTTATTTCACCTTTCAAAAGGTATTTAATTCCAATATTATTTAAGTAATTTTGCAATTTGAGATTTCTAATTGAAACTTTTCAATTTTCTAATTGAGATTTCAATTTTTGAGTTGGACCCATCAGAAACTACTATATTTCTAAAATCTGCTAAATGTCCCTGAGGAATAAAATTATCCTTGGTTGAAAACCACTATTCTAAGACTTAAGTGTATTAGTTCTTGAACGCTGCTTAAAATTTTACCCCCAAACTTGGGTTTTAAAAGAAAAAGTCATCATAGTTTCTGTGGGCCAGGGATGTGAGGATGGATTGACTAGGCTGTTTAGGCTCAAGGTATTATGAAGTTGCAGTCATCTGTCAGCTAGGACTGCAATCATCTGAAAGCTTCACTGCATAGTGCTGGAGGATGTGCTTACAAGTGACTCACTGTCATGGCTGGCAGGCTGGTTCTACATGTTTGCAGAAGGCTCGGTTCCTCCCCAAATGGGTCTCTCCACAGAGCTGTTTGAGGGCTCTCATAACATGGCCCTCTTAGTGTTAAGTACGTACTATGTACATAATGCAAAAATGTGCCAAAATATATGGGCAAAGATATTCCTCATATGTTTTGTAATAGAAAAAAAGAAAGGGAAAGAAAGGGAGAAGGGAGAGAGGAAAGCAGGGAGTGAGAGAGGGAGGTAGGCAGAGACTGAGAGGAAAGACTGGGAGAGAGAAATGGTGGAGGGAGACAAAGTGTTTGTCAATAGAAGACTGAAATTATGATGTATTCATTCATTTAGTAGAATACTATGTGACTGCTATCTGCTGTGAAGGAGATTTAAATGTGAAAAGAATTCCAAAATGAGTAGCATGTAAAAAAAAAAAAAAGATGCATTACAGTGTGTAGTGAAATTATGTAGGCTTTTCTTTAAAAATGACATTCCAGTGGGTGGGAGTTTTCTATTTTTCATTTTATACCTTTCTAACCTGAAATTTTCTAATATTACCCATGTACTGTAAGGCAGGGTAATTATGATCCATTTTTCTTTGGCTATATGTATTTCTCTGAGTGTGTGATATAGGAAGCATAATGACAAGGAAATTACATATTCAAGTCATTTGCACATTTTAATGTTTACTTAAATATATTTTATGAGGCTAAATATAAATTGTTTAAAAATCAATATTTGTGAACAGTTAAATTAAATATTCAAGTGTGTCACCAGTGACTTAATTTTTTAAATAAATTTTTTCTTTTACTGAAAATATTTAAAATAATTTTATATTTTGAGCTAATGTACTAGAACACTAAAAAAAATTGAAAGAAAGGCTCATACCTAAATATTTTAATTTAATTGGAGAACAAATACATGCATGTAAAAGGGCACAGGATTTTTACCTAATTACAGAAGAATAACATTATTCCACTCACACCAGTGATTTCATACACAAGAGGCCTACAAGGCACAGCTTCCAATGCTATCCCTGGAAACTCTAGGTTGCTTAAAACTTTACCACCTCCTGAAGAATTCTCTGGTGTCTACACTATTTGTGTTAATTTCTTGATTCAAGTTCTAGGACAGATGCTTTTCTTCTTCTTTTTTTTTTTTTTTTGGTACTGGGGATCGAACTTGGGTCCTTGCGCTTGCGCAGCAGGCGGCGAAACCACTGAGCTAAATCCCCAGCCTGGACAGATGCTTTTCAATGACAGAATTTAAGTAATAGGTTTCTGCCGGCTGTCAGGATCAAATGTGTTTGTCTGAGAAATTGAGAAAGTAGAAAAGTGCCAGTACTGAAAGAGAATTCATATACTGTCCAAGATCCATTCTCACTAAAAAAAAAAAGAAAAAGAAAAATGAGTGAATGATTAGATAAATAGACAGACTAGACAGACAGACAGGTAGGCAGATAGATGTCTAATGTCCACCACATCTTATTCACTAGCTAGGCAATATCAACACATCCTTTCCCCATGCTGAAAGAATATTTTTACTTAAAATAATGCAATTTATTCACAACATAGCCAAACCCTTAGTCATCATATCCCCCAGATAATAAGCCAAAGTCTAATCTGTTTTTCTATTCAGTTCAAAGTCAGATTTGTATTCGGTTAGTTTATACCCTTTCCTCAATATCATTTAACTAAACATTAAAGTGACAACCAACCATCAAGCCTATAGAAGTTATATGTCAAATTATGGTAGTATATAAGGTATTTAATAAGAGAACAGTGGCAGAAAATCAAACAAATTCAAGTATGACTGTAGTTCAAAAGAAAAAAAAATATTTCTTCCTCTACGAGGGAAAGATTCTAATTATCCCAAGGCTGGTAGTCCTCTTAAGGTATACCAGAGGCTCAGGTTTGGCTGCACCTGGAAAGTTGGGCACTCAGCAGAAGTGGTAGCCAAGTGAAAGGAAAGGTGTATTGTTGATTCAATGTCCTTGCCGCTATTTTACTTTGTTCATAGATCCACCAGAGCAAAGTTGAGGGTGGGTAGAAAGAAGGATGACTGACATCCATAGAGTTGGCCACTTTGTTTATCTGGTTATTAAGAGCATTGCCTGTGGTTCTTTGGTATACATGCATTCTTGTGACTCAAAAACAACAATACCCTGGACCCCAAGTGATACAGTCACAGTATTTCTTCTCCAAGCCTTCTTGCCACTAGTCCTCCAACTTTGTTCCAAGTAGGTCCTTGACCATCAGCTGGTCCATTACCACTGCTGTAGGTTTTTAGCTCAGTACTTGACTCCCAGGCAAATTGGGCAGTAAAATGCACCATATGAAGATTTCCCTTCCCACTGTCCTTCAGAGAGTCACACATAAATCAGGCCAACATCTATAGCAGATCATTTTCATCTGTTACCAGAATTTCAAACAGTTGTAAACTAGCTTCAAATATTCTCTTCTCTATGTAATTAACCATAGAGAACTTCCTGTGAGGCCAGTATGTGGTTTGAGGTAGGGATGATAGTAGAGTCAAAAAGGACCTTGGTGGACTGTCCATTTATTTTGATTCTGTGTACTTCTGGATACTTATCATATTTATATTATAGCATCGGCCATGCTACCCACTAGGGTAATCAAATGCACCTTGCCTCTAGCATTTAAGTAGAAGGTAAGCCACTTACCTTCCACTCACCATGATTTTACCATCTTGTTTGAAACTAAGGAGACTATTTCAACTATAGTATATCCCATCAGTATTCACAACCTAAATAAAGGTACCACTACCATGCTTTTCAAGGTTGCTCCTCATACCAATGTAAGTTTTGAGTCCTTGGAGAAGAAAATGTCTGGAACCTCCTCCAGAAGAAAACATTAGGGAGGTGTTAAGAGCGGAAGGAAAAAGTAACAATACTTTAAAGTCTCTATTTCAGTTAGGCTTTTAAATCTTTCCTATACATTAAACCAAGGATTTTCTAGCATCTCAACTTCACTTACCATAAGCCACAGTGGAGTCTATGCTTAAATCAATAAACAGAACAATCAGAAACTCTTTCAGCTATCTGAACCAGAATATTGATTATAGAAATAAGAATTTCTAATGAGTGTAGCCGCATCAATACACTCAGTCCAAACTAAAATTATGTGCATCCTTAAAGTGAATTTCATACAGGCAACCCGTTGTTATTGCTGGTATTAAGTAGCAAAGGCTAAAATGTGCTGAAATACGACTCTACTATATGATTGAAGACCATGGGGAGTGAGCCAGGGCATGAAGAGTTGTAGCTTCTCTTTAAGAGATAGTCCCTCAAAAGAGGTCATTCCAGTGTCATCAGGTACCTGCAACAGATACAGGAGAATGTGCTTACCTTGGCTGACAAAGTAGGTTCAGTGGGAGATGGAACATTTAAGTATCTGAGTCTTCTAAATCCAATCACATACCTACATTTCAGTTCTGGGGTCCAGCACTTTTCCAATCAGTCCTAACTCACATAAACCAATTGGTGAGGCTATAATTGATTTATACTGGGAAAACCACATGAGAAATTTTGTGGGATTAAATTAATTAAGAATAATTAATCTTATTTCATGTGTTTATTTATTTATTTATTTATGGCTTTCTCTGTCTTATAGCTGTAAGACAGAGATTCTTTTGTTGTACTCTATAGATACATAGTCACTGAGTTTAAATTTGTACCTTCAGACAAAGTTTTATGAGATTGTACCTGTCATTCTCAGTACCTTTTAGTATTGTAAGACATGGTGACCTACTTGACAATGTCTGAATTTTTATGTTGTCCATTCAGCAGTAGCTATGTGGTTCTCTTAAAGCCTTGCCATTAATAACTCTGTTATTCTACAGTAACTACAAGTAGTGAGAGTTATCACATGAGATAGGCTGTTCAATTTCCACCCCATTATACTTGCTGATTTTGACTGTCTTTAGCAACAGTCTGGCCAGATAAAAAATATTGTATATCCCTGAGGATTAGTTGCTAATGGAAAAATCAAAAGCTCTGTAAAAACTGGAGAAATAAACTTAGAAAACTGGAAAAGTAAAGGGAAATTGCCAGAAGTACAGCTCAAAATGATTCCCTAGAACTGGTGTGTTAGGCCATCATTGGCCTCAAAACTGAACCTTGGATTCTTCAACTGATTCTGTACATTTTGCCTACCATTAACCACCCAGTACTGCTGCCTCTAGAGAGTAATGTGATACAGACATCACTTCTAGGAAGAATTCTGCACAATGCTAGCTCCTCTGTGTCCCTGGACTGTGTGTCTGTATTTATCTGTCTGGTTAGTTGAAACTAAAGCAAGTTTTCTAGTTTTCAGAAAAGCTGAAAAATGGAGGATGAACTTTTATCTTTTATTTTTTAGATAAATTCTTGTAATTTTTTATGCCTGACCACATGTCCTGTCTTTGAACTGCTATTAGGTTTTTAGCTCAGTGCTTGACTCTCAGGCAAATCGAGCAGTAAAATGCACTTCATGAAGATTTTCCTTCACACTGTCTTTCAGAGATGCACATAAATCAAGCCAACGTCTACAGCAGATCATTTTCAACTGTTACCAGAGTTTTAAGCACTTGTAAACTACCTTCAAATATCCTCTTTTCTATGTAATTAACCACAGAGAACTTCCTGTGAGGTATATTTTTCTCAAAAAGAATGAATTTATCTTTACTTATGATTCCCTTATTCTTTTCTTTGTACCTCCTATTATTTGTTTTCACTGCTTAGTCCTCAATTTTTAGGCATTAAAGCTTCTCAAATAGAAATATGTCCTGATTCTTTTCTTCTCATTGATAGCTCATTGTTTGAAAGCTGCTTCAAGTTTCTCATTTCCTTTTTTCATTAAACATTTTCTGCAGTTGTTTTAATCCTTTTATTTATCCTTGAAATTATCTGAGTTTAGGTTTAATGATGGAAACATTAGCAGTCATGGATATAATGATTTAAAATTTTTTAGCAATAGGCCGGGCATTTAGCTTGGTGGTTCCGCTGCCTGCCTGGTAAGCACAAGGATCCAAGTTTGATACCCAGTACCAAAAAAAAAAAATTTAGCAGTAGATTCCTTTCTTCAAATGAAATCCGAATAAGGATAACCGAGGCTGATCTGACAAGCGAGGGTACAGTCTCAGCCCTTTCTCCACTAACTACACCCCTCTTATAATCTATGTATCCCTGCTTGGCTGCTTATATCAGTTAGGGCCCTGGGATTGCAAAGCAACAGAGAGAGTCATTTATTGGAAGGGTATGAAAGTAGCCAAAGAACTGAAGGGAAGGCTAAAAGCAGCTGGAAATCAACTAGCAACGTGAGGACTCAGTAGTGGGAACCATTTGACAGTTTTTAGGGCACTATTGTTAGCTATTTTTTCTGCTTTTGCTCAACATTCTAAGTCATGAAGCAAGTCTCCTTTTTACACATGCCCATCCATTGGTCCAGACACACCATGATTTATGATCTCAACTCAAGAGAATATAACATTGGAGAGGTAATTCTAGTCAACATAATAACTATAAATTGATAGTCTGCGAGACAGATAAGGAAACAATCTGTACAAGAAAGATGGAAAACTCAAGTAGTAAAGAGATTAGTCACAGCCCCAGCCTAGGGGAGTGGAAGGAATACTGTACAAACTGAAATTAATTTCAGCAGAGAGCAGAGACTGACTGCGATTGGATGGAGTGGGGGATGGGAGGTAGGTTAGGAATTAGATGTCATCTATCCAATGAAGGAATTATAATAATAGTTGAGTCAGAGTGGTAGTAAAAATAAAATGGCTAAGAATTACCTAGGAAGAAAAGATAAGGACTGTACAATTTCTCCTCCTATATGAACAGGCTCAGTACACTAACACACAAATCAGATCAAATTATTTCTAGAAATGGCCACTAGATTCTAAGTCCCTACCCAGGATCTCTAGCCACGCCTTGAAATTTTTTGAGTGGAAATGATGAATGTCTTAGCATCTTCAGCATGGTATAAAAATAAGCATAGAAAAAAATGATGAATTTGAATCCTTGGGATCTACATCTTTGTATCAAATTGAGAACACAAAATGCACATTGAAATGGCTTCACTGCGCATTGAAAATAAATAAAAAAGAAAATGTGCAATTTGAGCAATGTATAATCATCTGAATAATGTGTATTACTTTCTTTTAAAATTTGATATTTTAACTCATGATTTCATTTTGAAAAGATTTTTATTGCGATTTTAATTTTAGAAGATACAGTAGTTTTCGACAAGTTTTTTTTTCTGTCATACTGGGAGCCAAACCCAGGGCCTTGAGTATGCTAGGCAAGTTCTTTGGAGCTGAGCTACGTCCTGAGACTGTGACAAGTCTTAACAGTACAACAGTCCCCCCTTATCTTCAGGAGACATGTTCCAAGATCTTAGTGGATGCCTAAAATAGTAGACAGTATCACATCCTTCTTATACTATTTGCCTCTCTACTTACATACCTATGATAAATTTTAACTGATAAGTTTCACACAGAAAGAAATAAATGATAATTACTAATAAAATAAAACAATATTAATATATTATAATAAATCTTAGGAATTATTTATTTCTGGAATTTTTTATTTAATATCTTTGGATTATGTTTGATCACAGGTAACTGAAACTGCAGAAAGGGAAATCAGAGATGAGGGGAGACTACTGTATTTGTAAATTTAATCTGAATCATTAAATCTTTAGTGTTAGGTTATAAGTATCATTTAAGTACTTAAGAGAATTTTTATGTTGAATTTATAATTCTACCTCCTTATCTGTTTGAAATACATTAGAAAACCAGATATATTCAGTATTTACTTGAAGCTGAAATTTTTCAGTTAAATAAACCAATCTCACAAAGACTTGAATATTTAGGAGAACATATAAAGGGTGAATTTAATATAAAATGTGCAAAACAATTTATACACTAAAATTGTATATAAATATTTGGAGAGATCAACTATCCTAAATTTAGAAACTAATTGAGTACAAATTAACATCATCAGATGTGTTAGTGGATTTACTTGATATATAAGTTTTACCTACAGCCTACATTTAAAATTTTAATGTATATATTTTTGTAAAATTTTAATATATTAATAAAAACAAATGTAGATGTTAGGATCTCTTTTTGTAGACAAAAGCTATCTCTTGGCAGATAAAACTTCATATGGATATCAGTGAAAAGCTGATTAATACAGCAGGTATTTGCGATAGTCTCAGAAAGCTAACTAACATGGAAATTAGGAACTAAAGACATAGTCTTTGTGATTGAGATTAGTGCCCTTATAAAACAGGCCACAGAGAATGCGCTAGCCAGTTTCACCATTCAATGGCACAGTGAGAAGGTGCCATCTATGAGGAATTTAACCATACTAGACACTGAATCTGCAGGTCCTTGATCTTGGACTTCCCAGCCCCCAAAACTATGAGAAATGTTTGTTCATTGTTTATGTTACCAATTTTGTGGTATTTTAGTATAACACCACCAACAGAGTAAGAAAGTAGAAGTAGGAATTTGTTGAATCTGTTATAATTAATATGAATAGATTGACTGCATCTATGATCCTAATTTTTTTTTTTTGGTACCGGGAATCAAACTTGGGACCTTGCACTTGCAAGGCAGGCACCGGAACCACTGAGATAAATCCCCAGCCCCATGATCCTAATTTTTAAAATGCCATATTCTAAACCAAAGTGAGAACATAGCATTTCCATTTGTATTATTGTCTTCACCCTTCAATCAGTTTCTCAGAGAAGAAACATTTGCATTTCACTCATCTCATTTCTTCCTTTACTTTCCCTAGTATGATTTAGATTTTAAATGTTCCCACAGTCTCGTGTGTTGAAAGCTTGGTCCCCAACTGGTGATGCTATTCTGAGGTGTTAGGACCATTAGGAGGTGGGGCCTAGTGGAAGGAAATTAAGTCACTGAGGTGTGCCCTTGAGTGCATAGTAGACTCCAGTCTGTCTGTCTGTCTGTCTCTTTCCCTCTCTCTCTCTCATTCTCCTTCTCTATCTCTCTCTTTCTACTTCCTAGGGGACATGAGGTATACAGATTTCTGTTACCATGTGCTCTTCACCATGATGTTGCTGCCTCACCACAGGCTCAAAGCAATGGAGTCAGTCAACTATATGAAACCTCTGACACCGTGAGCCAAAATAAATTTTCCCCCTTTTAATTTGATTTTCTTGTTTTGTTAGTGACAGAAAGCTGAGTAACACACCTAGTAATGAATGATTTTTTGAGTCCTTGCAAATCCTACTTCCACAATATCTATGCATCTATCTTCTCCTTCTAATTTCCATTGGTGTCTCCTTTATTTGTGTCTTGATTCATCTCAACAACATATTGGTCACTTCTCTCTTTTCTCCTTTATAGTTCACCTCACACTTTAGTACCACATTTTCTCTAATTGATGTTTTGATATACTTTCTGGATCAAAACCTGCAATAAAACCCCACTCTAAAACATAACACAGTAGTCCCCAAACTCTTAAAACTTATAACCCCTCTCAGGTAAAACATTTGAGAATGCATAATCTATAAACACACATCCATTCTTATAAATATAGGTAACAATAGGATTACAGTAAAATGTGAGATACATTCTAAAATGGACATAAATATTTTAAAGGTTAAGACAAAGTGTTTTGTCTTTGTTTTATCTTCAATGATTTTAATTTTAGTAATGTTTTAAATGATTTTTTAGCTCTTTAAACTTGTGTGACTAATATTGTCACATATGTACATTTACATGTGTGATATAATATCTATTAGGTAAATATATGTGCTTCTTTTGTGTTTACATGTTTTATTTACTCATACTTATCATATACTTATATACTTCATTCTTTTAAAAAATATCTGTTAACACTTTATGATACAGCAACTGAAGTTGCTTTTCTAGATACAAATTCAGTTTATTTCAATACTTAGTTCAAGGGTCAGCATAGCAAAACCAACCAAACAAAAATCTCTCACCATTTCACAAAGCACATATTATTTACAATGTTTATGAGAAGGTTAATCGTAAACAAAATTGGATCTATACCCCTATTAATATCACTTTTTAGAATAATATTTCTCAGGAGATCTCATCAATTAGCTTCATTTTTGCCTTGCAATAAGTATTTCTATAGAAGACCTTGTACTTGGTATACAAGGAATACAGCTCTATCATTTTTTATTTATTGAGTGTTATTTTCAACCTGTGGTTGTCTGAGAAAATTTTAAAGCTATTTGTCATTTTGTGAAGATGAGTGTACAGTTGACCTTTGAATAATGCAGGGATTAATGGGTGCTGGCCATTACACAGAAATCCAAGAATAACTTTTGATTTCCCAAAAACTTTACCAGTAGCCTGTTATTCACTGGCAGACTTACTGATAACATAAATAATCAACTAAAACATATTTTCTATGTTAATATGTATTATATGCAGTGCTATATGCAGTGAAAAATATACAAGAATTTCAGGACATCCCTTTTTTTGCCATATGTAATGTACTGGAGAGACCAACTGCTCACACGGAACCCATAGAGATAAGTGTCTCATAGCATTTTAAGTGAATACTCATAACACTTGATCTTACCAAAATGGCAAGAGGAGTTGACTACTAAGTTATCACAGTAGTACAACATGTACTACAGATAATTTGGTGTAGCTATAACTAAATTCTACATCTTTATGTTTGTTTACATTTCTCCTAACTGCCAATGGTACTGAGTCTGGGTTTGTGTTAATTTTGAAATATTTTAACTCTTTTTACGTGTGTGTGCAGTGCTGGGGATTGAATGCAGGACCTCATTCATGCTAGACAAATGCTCTGCTACTGAATTCAATCTCCAACCCTAAATTTTAACTTCATTAAGTAGGTTTGTGTGTATTTTATGGTTGTAAATAATAAAACCAACTACTGTCTACGTATGTTTTATGTATTCATGACATCATAAGTTTTTCTTAAATTTTCAATATTCTTAGCTCACATTGTTCAACTATAAGTTTTTTTCAAATTGTTGAAAAAACAACAAAAATCTGCATGGAAATGGTCCTACACTACTCAAACCTGTGTTGTTCAAGGGCCAATTGGTTTTAAGTGACATTATCTATAAACTCAACTAAATGAGCTCCTTTAACAGCAAACTCACTGAAAGTTGGCATGTTGCAATCAATGGTTCACTAACAGGTACACAGAGTGAAGACCTGCTTTCATCCTTCAGCATTGTGGAACTCCAGTTTTTACCCAAGGATAATTCCCATCCTGTACATGAAATGTAACATGTGATCTTAAAGATAGCGAAGAGACCAAGTTGAATCAAAAGCACAATTTAGAGGGCCAGGGATTTAGCTCAGTGGTTCCACCACCTGCCTTGCAAGTGCTAGGTCCCGAGTTCAATCCCCTGTAAAAGAGTACATTTAGCATTTAGTAATGCTAAATTTCTTTCATTTTTAAAAATAAATAAAGACAAATAGAAGTACTGTTTCTTCTCATATCCCCCATATTACATTCTCTTGCATATATCCTGAGGTTTCTTCACACTTTGGAGAACATTAATGTGAAGAATGAAATTCAAACTGCTGTTTCTGACTTCCAGAAAGGTGCTCTATAAGGTGCTCTATAAGTTGACCCAACCCAATTTAAGAAGTACATCCCTGTATTTTACTCACTGCTGCCCTATACTGAATTTACTCTCTATTGCATTCCAAGAGCTCTGATTCTGTTTCTAAATATTCCCACTGCCTGCCATTTCCCACTATCCATGTGCCCTCCTTTTTCCTAGAATATTCTATCCCCTATATCCCTATAGTTACTTACCAGGTTTTTTCTTCATAAACCCTCCAACCACTTGGGTTTCATTCCCTTCATCTCATCTGAATGAAGGGTGACAGGACTTGAGGTTTTCTTTGACAGCTGAGTTAGAAATAATTACATGCATGTATTGTCTGTCCTATGAATAAGTTATAAACACTTTGAGAAGAAATGGTGGCTCTCATTAATTTTTCTGTTCCCACCAATTACTCTGCAAACTTCTTGGCACATAGTAGGCATTCACTCTGAGGCAGTGAAATGCAATAAACAATGTGAGCTTCGGAATCAGAGAGACTTGACTCATGAGAAAAGGATTAGTATCACAGTTAAAATTTCAGAAAGGAAGAACTTTCTGTCATTTGCAGCTGTCAAGCAAGGGAATGGTTCTAAATTTACTTTCACAGGAAGTGATGAAGCAGGAGCCAGCTGACAATCCCTCATGGATGTTGAGAAAGAAACTTCTTCATTTGATGAAACATAAAATGACGTTTCTTTCAGCAGCATGAGTCTGTTATTTAGAACATAAAGAAAAGCCAATTCTCTAAAATCTATTCCCAAGTAGAAGCTGTATTTAAAAATGGTTTAGCACCTCTCAATTATATTGACCATTTCAGACTTTATTTATTGATCAACACAGCTACCATTTAAAAAATAATCATTTTTTGGTAAGTTTGGTCATCTTTTTACATATTAACTAGTTGGTAATTGGTTATATAAAAGATGTTTTTAGAGGAGATTGTCCTGCTGATAATAAGAAACATTAAACCTATTTACTCAGTATAATGTTATCTAGCAAGCTTCTGCAGGAGCAAATAGTGGGGGCAAAGGAAATTATATAATTTATTGTAGGACTAGTTTTGCCATTTTTCACATAGCGATTTGCCTATCTAACAATGAGAATAGTTAATGGTTGTAAATATTGTCTGTGACTAGAACTGTTAATATATTACCAATATAAAAGTATAAAACACACATATAACAAATGGCATACACATAAACTTTTATGGTGCTTGAAATACTTAGGATTAGTCTCTTCTGAAAGATAATGGTGGCAATACACACTTGAATGAAAGCCAATGTTTCTAGAAGATGCCTCATACATATTTGTGTGTTCTTAATCCACTGTATAGATCACAAAGACTTGTTACTAGGTTAGGAATGGTGAGAATGAAAAATGATACAGGACCATACCTTTGTTTAAAAATGAAAGATCCATGATACTAAGGAGGTTGAACACAGAGCACAGCAATTCAGACTCACTCCTTATGAAAGCCCCTGGCCAGTCCCACCCATAGCTCCTAATAAGCCTCACCCTGGAAGTACAGGGCCCATCAGCAATCAGAACTGGCCTCTATGCATCTCATAAACTCTGCCACTTTTGGATACTGTGTCAGTCAGCATACCTGACATGGTTAACTTATAAATAGCAAAAGTTTATTTGGCTCATGGTTTTGGAGGTTCCAATCCATGATCTGTTGGCCCCATTGCCCTTGGGTCTGTGATGATTCAGCACACTATAGAGAGAGTGCATGACAGAGCAAAACCCCTCAGCTCATGGCCAGCAAGCAAAAAGGAGGGGAAGAAGAAAGGGACAGAGTCTCACTAGTTCCTTCAAAGCCAGGTCCCCAGTGGCCTGGACTTCTTCATGGGCCCTTCTTCTTCAAGGTTCCACCATTTCCCGACAGTGCCACCCTGGATGTAAGTCCTTGAGCACATGGGCCAGTTAAGGACATTCACGATCCAAACTATTATAGCCACCCAAGGAAGAGCACCTGATATTTGCATGGAAGGGAATTTTAGTGCTTATGAAATGAATCAAATCAAAGTACATACTACTTTTTCACTTTAACCAGTACCTTTATATTACACTTACCTACCATGTTCACTCAGCCTTCTTCCCTTAGTTACTTTTTCCCAGTAGAGGGAAAATAAATATTAAACATCCTAGAATTCTACAAATTATACTATAAGCTTTCTTTTTTAAAAAATATTATTTTATTGGTATATTTTAGGTACACAATATAATGACATTCATCATTGGAAATTTGCACCTTTACATAATCTCTCCTGGTTCTTATTTTTCCCCTTCCCCTGACCTCCCTTCAACACCTCCATCCCTCCCTATTTACAAAGACTTCCTTTCCATTTTCTCATATTAATTCCATTCCCTTCCTTCCTTTCCCCTACACCTCCCACTTTCCCTTTGCCCCTCTCTTCCTGTTTCACATTAACTATTATAGCTTTTAGTCCTTATTTACACTTTTAATATCTCACACTAGAGAAACTATTTGGTATTTACACATGTGTGTCCTATTTCACTTTAGAGTATTTCCTCAATATGCATCCATTTAGCTATAAATGTCTCTAATTTCTCATTTTTTATGGCTGAGTAGTGCTCTCTTTTATAAAAATACCACATTTTGGGCCGGGGATTTAGCTCAGTGGTTTCGCCGCCTGCTGTGCAACCACAAGGACCCGAGTTCGATCCCCGGTACCAAAAAAATCCCCAAAACAAAAAAACAACATTTTCTTTATCCAGTCTCCAGTTGATGGGCATTTGGGCTGCTTCCAAATTTTGGCTATTACAAATTGTGCTGCTATGAACATGGGTGCACATATATCACTGTGCTATGATTCTTTTAATTCTTTGGGGAAGATCCCC
>NW_004624748.1:346950-423130 GCF_000247695.1 Heterocephalus glaber | reverse complement strand
GCAGAAGCAAAATCTTTATATGTAGATGAAATGATCATCTACAGAGAAAATACTAAGAAATCTCTAGGAGCCCCTAAAACTTGGACTTGAATTTAGCAGGATTAGAAAACACAAGGTATACACAAAAATTCCAGTCTGTGTATACTTGCTATAAATGAAGAACTGGATATTGAAATTTAAAAGTTATGTAGGAGTACAAAGGACCTAGAAAAGTCAAAATCAAAAACATAAACAGTGTTGGAAGACGTTTAGCACCCAGTTTTAAGACTTCCTCTAAAAGCTACAGTAATCAAGGCAGTGTTGGTGTAAGGAAAGACATATAGATCATTGGAATAAAACAGCTTTAAAAGGAAGGGAATTTTGATACATGCTACAAAATGGATAAATCTTAAGAACATTATGCTAAGGATATTAAGTTAGTCACCAAAAGCCAAATATCATATGATTTCATTTATTATGAGGTACTTACAATAGTCAAAATTATAGAGATAGAAAATAGAATGGTGGTTGCCAGGAGTTAGGGTGATGGTGGAATCACTCAACTATTTACTGAGTACGGAGTTTCCACTTTTCAAGATGAAAAATTTCTGGAGATCGATTTTCAGTTCCTCATTAGATGCAGTGTGCATTACTGACAGGAATATTGCTGAAGTCCATACCATGTTCCCATTGCATCTTATCAAGTGGTACAGAATTTTAGTGTGTCCGACTACTGATGATATTCATTTTGGTTTGATTACAATGGTGTCTTCTGAGTGTTTTCACTAAAATTATTCCTTTCCCACTTCAATTGAAAAAACATTTTGTGGAAAGATAATTTGAAGCTACATAATATCCCATTTCTCATTAAAAAGATCTTTATTTTGTTTATTGAAGACTTAAGACTTCATATTTTATTTAGTGAGTCATAGTATTGCTGTCATTATTTCTTTGAATGTTCAAATTGTCCTGGGCTTGATTGGTGGAAGAATATCCAAGCTGGCTTTGTGTACTTTTGCTACCTCTCCATCATTCTCTGAGGATTTGCTTGTTTTATGTCATGAGATATTCCAGGCTCATCTCACACCTTCTCCTCAAGTCCATGCACTTTCTAGTCTGCCAAAATCCACATCACTCCCTACTGCTGTCCCACAAATATACAGGTCAAATGTCATGGTTGCTTATCATTAATCATTGCTTTTACTTGGAGGAAAAATCAGTTTTCATGGGTTTTCCAAAAATGAGAAAATAAAAAACAGAGAAGGCCCCTGAATTTTCCCATGTTCAGGACGACTTTGCCCATTTATTATACTCCTTATTGGTCTCTGTAGACATTATAACTTGTGACTTTTAAGTAATTTAGCATGCCCATTCACACTGAGTCATTTCGGCTAGAAGATACTCTTTTAGATTAAATTTGAGTAGAAAACGAATTTCTAAAGGAAGGATAGAAGAGTAATTTTGCATGTAGTACAAGTAAGAATTTCTACTCTTTATGTTTCCTCTG
Organism: Heterocephalus glaber; assembly: GCF_000247695.1. The sequence goes on along the minus strand of NW_004624748.1, from coordinate 421,644 downwards.
CTGTAATCCAAACAAAAACCAAAGGAGCAATGAAAAGTGCCCCTGAGGTGCAGAGGAGCATCTTCTGCACCTCAGAGGGGAGAGAGGGAGGAAGCACTCACAAAACCATCCTTGAGCTGAGTCTTAAAGGATGATGGGGATTTTCTTTGGGACAGAGAACTTTATTACTTCATGATGAAATCTGGGAATAAATATTGAAGCTTTGACTTATCCTTTCTGGTTTTAATTTTTTTCTTATAGCATTCATTACTATTTTTTAGCACTTAAATCCTCATACAGAGAGGTGAGGATCACATGGATATATCGAACCCAATCATCCTGTATTGTAGTTGTCATTCATTCCCTGTAGCAAAACTTCTATTTGAATTTAAAAGCCAGAAACTCCTTATGAGGTATAAATAGAGCCCAGGGAATGGGGCCACAAGTGCTGAGGTTGAGTCCTGGCTCTGAGTCTTACCCCTTGTATGCTTCTGAGAAGGGCAAAACCTCTGTAAGTCTTTTTTCCTCATCAACAGATGAAAATGGTCTCTGTTTCTCACCTCACATAGCTGTTGTGAAGTTAAATTGAGAGAAAATATCTGAAAATACATTCTAATCTGTTACATGTCCTTCAAACGTGTGGTGTTATCTCCCAGAATGTGTAGTACAGATATGGGCATATAGCAAATACTTATGATTTTAAAAATATCATTTTCATTTTGTATACTTGTAAATTTAGGGAAAATTTGCAAAGATAGTAGACAGAGTTTTCATAAACCTCAATTTTATTTTCTCTTAATATTGCCTTATGTTCCTGAGGTAAATATGTCCACACTAAGAAACCAGCATTGGTACAGTACTATCAACTAATTGCAGACTTTCACCAAACTGATTCCACCAGTTTTTCCATTAATATTCTTTTCCAGTTCCAAGATCCCTTGCAGGACACCATGTGGCATTTAGTCCTGTATCTCCAGAGAATCCTCTGCTCTGAGGCAGTTTCTCCATCTTTCTTTGTTTTTCCTGATTTTGTGAGGAGTTTGAGGAGTTCTGGTCAGGTATTTAGTAGAATTGCCCCTAGTGTGTTTTGGTCTGTTGGTTAGCTTTGATTATGGGTTTTTGGAATGGATGTCACAGAGGTGAGATGTCATTTGATTACATCCCATCAGGGGTAGCTGGTGTCCGCACCACATCACTGGTGATGTTCACCCAGTCACCTGGATAAGGTAGTGTCTATCAGGTTCTCCCACTCTAAAGTTATGATGTTTTTCTTCCCCTACGCTAGTCTTTTAAGAGTGAGAGTGACAACCTCCCATCCCGTGGGTGAGGTAGGCAGGGTGATATCTGTGTACATCATTTGGAATTTTGACAGGAAACTTTTAAACTATCAAATGGTAGAAGAAATACTGGTTGATAAGTTCCTTTGTTGTTCTCTGCTTACTTAATTTTGCTAAGAATGAGAAGATAAATTTGTCAGCCAACTGGAAGAAGGTAGATAGAAGATGAAGTTACTAAAGCCCTAGAAAATCCACCAATAACAAAATAAGCTTTTCCCTGCCTGAGAATTATCATTCCAACCACCCCAGTGCCTGAGTAGAACTTCCTGACACAGCAAACCATACTCGGAGAACACCAGCAGACGTTGCTGTTGAGCAATACCCATGTAGCTTTTCCCTCAGTCTTGGTGTGAACACTTAAAACTCTTGCTGTATTCAAGAAGCAATGTGCTATATCTGTCATTTTAATTCTGCCTATGGAAGCTATTTGTAAAATTCAGATAAGAAAAATAATATTTGTTCATTTTCTATAATCTGATCGAGATAAAATAGTGGATGTGGGTTTCTATGTCAAAGACTAGAGATTTTTGTAGCAGAAATATAGGCAAATATTTTAATTTACTATTCTGCTAATAGGCTTCCTCATGTGTTTAGTACTCATGTGTAAATGTACTCTCTCAACAGTACATATGGACAATAATGTAAAGAATTAGAAGGATGTTGATTTTTTTTGTAGACTAGTATATTTTGTATTTTATCTACAAAAGTTATTTTCAAAAGTAGTCATTAGAGATGATGTAAATCAGTGATGGCTACTACATTTAATAATAAGAAAGACTCTGAGAATGATGTTACTACTGTGTCTTCTCTAAGGGACTCAAGGTGTTTTCACATCACAAAGTTACTTAAGATGACCGCCTGGGCATCAAATCACAGACTACAATATTTTAGGTGGCTGCTGAACTGGATTGTCAAGATCCGAAGGGAGGAAGGAGAGCCTGATTAGAGGAAAGAAAATCTACCTTTCAGAGGCTTCACCTCCAGATTTCTTGAGCTCAGAGTAAATATGTATTTCTAACACTTCTTCCATGTTCAATTATCATTAAAAAGTATCAGAATACCAGAGATCATTTCCACTGGGGAATTTATATTGGCCACCTTTTTTTAATATAGCAAAGAGAATAAGACATCAAAACTAGGAGAAGTTCTGATACTTTATATGAAAGCCTTGATCAGAATTTGTCTTCTTTCAAAAGAAATTGTGAAAAAAAATCATAGATTTGATTTTGAATAATCATCTTTTAACAAGAAAGTTCATTTGATTTTATATAATGTGTCCAATGTAGATAAATCATAACTTTTTTGTAGTTTGAGTGTGTTGGATTATTTATTAGTAAATGAGTGCAGAAAAATGCCTTTTTTTCAAATATTATCTACTACTTATTCAGTAGTTTACTACATGTTGGGCACTGTTTTAAGTAGTAGGTACACATTATTTTATTTAGTCTTTAAAATAATACAGTGAGCAGATATCTCTATTTTGCAGATAAGTTTTAGACACAACTACGCACCTTATTTGAAACCAGTGAGTGGCATGCTCAGAATCTGCCTACTCTAAATTACAATGGTCTTCTCACAGGAGGTGTTTGTATGGCTGAATCAAATTCAGCTTAAGCCTGTTGTTGTGGTAGCAAGACAACATGCTATCTCTTATTCTTCTACTTACACATCAACACTCAACCCAATAAACTGCAGAAAGCATCTGACAAAATAAAATTTCTTTTTAATATAAAAAAATAAAATGCATGGATTTAGGTTTATTGTACTGTGTTATGTTCAGGGTCTTCATCTTACCATGCTCCTGCTAAACCAATTTACCCTGAAATTCATTTTAAAATGGTGCATAGACTTCTAGTGTAGATTTGAATGTACTGGATTGTCTTTTACTAAACAAGTTATGCAGGACCCGACTGGGGAAATAAACAATTTAAAACTAATAGTTTGGGTTTAGTACTTTGGGAAGTTTGACATTAGATTATTCCATCTCTCTTTGGAACTGATTAGCCCTGATCAGTAACACAGAATCAATATTACTGCTTTAAAAAAAATTAAAGAGGGTGCTATTTTCACCTAAGTGGTACAAGAATGAGAAATAGTGGGAAAGTTAATCAGTGGCAAAATGATGTGTGTATCCCTGCACCAATCTCCCTGCTGGGGCTTGCTGAACCTTCTAAAAGTTTTTCTCAGATAGTGTCAGCTAATATACTATGACAAGGAATTTTCTGATACCAGTCTGATGGGGTGCTGTTGATCATTTTATCTATCTTATTATGCAAGCTCTAAGTAAACCATTGCTATAGACTGAATGTTGGTGTCTCTCCCAAATTCGTATGTTGAGACCTGATCTTCAGTGTACTGGTATTTGAAGGTGCAGCTTTTTGGAAGTAATTGGGTCAGGAGGGCAATGCACTCATGAAGGGGATCAGTGCTTTTTAAAAAGAGACCCAGAGGGCCAGGGATTTAGCTCAGTGGTTCCGCCACCTGCCTCCAAAGCGCAAAGACCAGATCAACCAGAATTCAACCAGATCCCGGTACCAAAACCAAAACCAAACAAACAAAAGAGAACCAGAGAGCTGCTCCCTCACCTTTTCTGCGATGTGAGGACACATCAAAAGAAGACATTCTCTATAAATTAGGAAGCAAATCCTCACCAGTCACTGAATCTGCTGGCACACTGATCATGGACTTCTCAGAGCTGTGAGAAATAAATTTCTATTGTTTATAAGTCACCTAGTTTTTGGTATTTTGTTATAGCAGCATGAATGGACTGAGAAAGACATATGATTTTGTTTGGAGGAGAGAATAGGATGACAAAATTCTTCATTTTACAGTGTTACCTTTTCAAAGTCAAGCAAAAACTTGGCAGCTAAATCAAGCCTGGAACTGGATGCTGCTCATGTCTATCTCTATATTTAAAAGTGTCTCAGAATTCCTTTTGTGCCCCTCTCTTTCCTGCTTCTTTACACACAAAAATGCAAGTTAAACTGCATCAGTCAAACACTGGATATTTATTCTCTGTTCTGTTTAGCCAGACTCAAAGTCTTCTTTGAATCAGGAAATCAGGTTGTTTTTCTCTTCACTGCAGTACAATTATTTCTGAGCCATATGCAGGTTCTAATAAGACTTGTGACATTTGCAGACCATAAGCAGCTGTGGTAAGTAAAAGCCTGAAATCTTGAAGTTACATATACTATACATAATTTCTGATTGATCATCATGACAATGAAAGAAACAATGGCCTAAATACATAAAAATAAAAGAAAAAGAAAAATGACGTGTTGAGGGAGTTATCTTTGCTATAGCTAAGATAGACTGTGGAATCCTTTTACTTACGGACGTTTTTAGTATACCTATACTAAACCAGACCTGCTCCCATCTTAATGTATTAAGAGTAGAGATATTTGGGATGCTCATCAGTTATTAACAGACAAATTAAAGTTAAACTGAAATCTCACACGCACCTTTATACTTAGAAGAAAAACTACTGAAAATCTTTTTTTTTTTTTTCTATACTTCTGCCACTAGGAGGCTTCCGATCTCAAGAAACAAACGCTTAACATTCAGGAAAATCACATTCTAATCCAAGGACTATCATTAGCCACTCAACAGTTTAAGGCCAGCGAGTGTCACTTGGGCAGTGCAGCTGTTTACATACTGACTATCCCAACTATCCCGAGTGTCATTTGGGCAGGTGTTATTTCAACCAATCGATTCTTGCATTGAATAAATTTGCTGAAATTGTCGTTTTTATATTTCTTGTTATATTATCTTTTTTTCTTCTAATAACAAGTCAGTATATTAAAGTCATGAAGAAAAGAAAAGGTCAAAGTCTTTTCATGTAATGTTTATAAAATGCAACAATGAAAGTTTTTATAATCAGTTATTAGAGATATATGTTTGAAAGAATATGACTAAAACTTCATTTTCATTAACGTATGTGATACATAATAAAGACACTGACTATGAGCAATTGGCATATATACATATCACATTTGGTACTACCATTGCTTCTTTTATTCTAGCACTCAATTTTTAAAAATTAATTTTATTAATTTTATTAATGTTATATTACCTTATTAAAATGAAAAAAATATGCAATTTTGGGTCACCTTATATTTAAATAATTGGACAGATAAGTGGCTAATTCAAGCCTTGCCACTTACTAATATGAATGTGGAATTGATTTGTACCATGTCAAGTGAGTAGTTGGATATGATGGTCAGTAATTTTACTAAGTAGACACTGCCGACCGCAAATGGACTACAATAGATGTGGTATCTGAGTCATAATTAGTATGTACAAGGTCCACACTCAGAATTCATTTGAACTCAAGTCTTTGATTCCTCATGTAATGTTTTCTGCTTTGCTGAACGCTGCAATTTTATTACGGTAGAAAATGGTCCTGGCTCCTTTTGGAAGACATAGGTCCCTCTGAAGGTAGGGTAGAAGGGTATGTTCTGTGTTCTTTCTTAAACTAGACATTATGTGGGCTTTTCATTTTAATATTTTAGTTCACAGTATTTCTCTAAGTGATATAAAAATCATGCTAAATAGATGAAAAGTTACCATTTTAAGACATTTTCTTTAGAACACAAGCGTAATAATACATTTTAGGTAAATTTAGTTTATCTTTTTAAAGAGCAGCCTAACATTTGGATCAGTTAAACTTTGAGGAAGGAAGAAATTCAAGTCCCCTTAGCAAGAGGAGGCTACAATGGGACAGATGTGAGACCAACAGCTCAGTGAGAGGAGGCTGAGATTTCACCAAGGATTCTGCAGAAATGCCAGAGCATCACTGGAGAGATTTGAGCTGTTACAGAAATGCCAAAGAGAAATTTGACCCCAAGTTAGGCCTTTGGGATCTGTGAGACCCAGAAATGTCAAGGTAGTACAAGGAAGTTGTCTCTGCCTCTGTCTCCCTGCTTCCCTACTCTGATGTCTATGCTGTGTACTGTCCTTAACTCTATTTTTATTCTTAAATCTTGTGTTTCTTGTCACTTTGCCCAAGCTGTTTAGCTTTTACCACACAGAGACATTGATCTTTCAAATATACAATTAGCCAAATAGTATTTTCTTTCCATCCACTCATCCACTCTAGGTCAATAAAGTATACCATTCAAGATACAATCTCTGGCAGTCAAACCATTGCTAACTGCTGAAAATTAGTTCTCTTTCCTTTGTAGTCCATTAGTACAGTCCTAGTGTTTCTGGTACACTGTTTACAAAATAGTAATATTCAACTAGCATTTAATTGATTGTGTTAGTTAACATTTATTTTGTGATGGTTCCTATCAGGGTCTCTGAAGGGGATCTATAGGTAGCAACCTTCTTCCTCAGCCATAATCTGAATAAATTGAGGAGTAGGAGGTGGCACAGACCAAAATATCAACTTTATCACTGATGACAGCTAGTTTGGGGTACATAATTTAGTGAGGCACAAGTGGGCCTGCAATCTAAATTCTGAGCTCAACAGATTTGTTCACTGGACTCAGTCTCAGCAGTGTGGCCCGGGCGCTTCTCCTGGGGTGGCAGAGGCACCTTGAGAGATTCACCCACACAGCAGAGCAGAGCTCACTGAGCATACCCTGGATGTTCCTGCCAATTCTCCAATTTTTCCAGGTACTCAGGTTATTGGACACAGCAGGAAGAGTCTTTGTAATAAAAACCAAAGAACTAGGAAGAGGCATTTTTCCTCTCCCATTTTACTCTGGCTATAATAGAGAATTATTCACTGTAGGTAAATTAATGCTTGCTAAACTCCTCTTTAGAATTATAATGTCAAGTTAAATTTTTCAACTTTGGTTTTCTTACATTGATCATTTGATGAGTAAATTTGACTCATGTACAGTATACTTTATTTTGGTGAGGGGGAGATTAAAGATTTTTAAATACTATAGAAACAAACTTTTGTGAATTCTCTCAGCAGATACAACCGATTGGTGGTATATATTGTCTACAAAAAATAATTCTTATATCTTTCTATAGTATAATGCTTATCTTTCTATATATTGTGGGAAAACAAAAACAAAAACAGAAAACATAGTGATGGTACCAAAAAACCCTCAGGTGGTTTTTAATGCTGGAAGAAATAAAGAAAATCAGTTCAGTGCTTGCTTCGGCAGCACATATACTAAAATAAGAAAATCAGTTTAAGTAATACAAGCATGATTCACCATTATACATAATTATGCACTGCTTTGAAATGCATACCATGTCAAGTAGCAAAAAAATATGTATTGTGGTCATTTTCCATTTTGATGGTTTATTGTAAAGGATTTGCTATGTTAAATGTGATTTAACACTTCATTTTTCTTCTTATGAATAAGTTGATTTAAAATGTGTATGCTACTTTAATTTACAAAAGAATAATACATAGAAATTATATGGCAATTTATGTTTCCAAAGTAATTTGTAAACTTTAAATGAATAATGCCAACAGCACCACTGGGAATAGGTCATAGACTACATATACCTTATTTCCATAAGAGTTTCTGGAGAATATAGTCATACAAATTACTCTGGTTAGAAAATGTACATAACAAGACAAATACAACTTCTACTGGGTCAGGGGCATCTTGAATCTATCAAACACATGAAAGAAAGTTTTATAGGAAATGAAATAGGCAACCTCAATTTAATGGGATGATGGAATAGCTCTGGTAAATATATGTATATAAATAGAAGAATTAGCATTCTCAAACAATACACCATACTTACTCAGATTAGTTGAAATGGGAACCAGGAAACCTTTGAGGTCATTTGCCCTTGGGATTGCTTTTCCTGTGTATAATATGATCACAATGCAGCCAAATACCAAAGCAGCAGCCAATTAAATTAACCTTAAGAAGAGATTTGTGAAGGGAAAGGGTAAGTTAGCAACAAAAAAGGAAGGAAATGGCAAAAAGGAAGAACTTACCATGATCACCAACTTTCTTTTTAAAAATTGTTCTCTGCTTTTGTACTGTAAATTGATTGTAGTTTTTCAGCTGGTGGAGCAGTTTTTGGATATCCTGGCATCTGTTGAGGAACAAATGATATATAAGTTTTCTCTCACTGATAAAGAACTGATGAGTTTCACAGCCAGGAGCAAGGAAAATCTCTCTCCCTTGGCCCTATTACAATCTCTCTTTTGTTGTCCAATAGTTTTCTTTTGTACTTTCCCCTTCCTGTATCTCTCCCTTACTAATCTGTAGTTAATAGGAAACTCGTGTAATCAGGCCATTGTAGGATGCTGAGAACTTCTGTCTTTCTCAATTGTTCAAAGCTTCGCATTCAAAGTAGACATATTTCATAAACTGTTTCCACGGCTGTTCCCAATTCTCTCGCCACTCTTTAAGGCGGGTCCATCATCTCCAACATAGGCTGTAGACAATGAGGGCCTGACACATTCACCATTTACCTGACAGTGTCTGTGCTGACATCATTCTCTCCTCTCTGCTCTGCCTGCACCTCTGCGTGCTGCATCTAATCCATTTCGCTCTGGTTCTGGCTCTTTGACTGTAAGAAAAGGTTCATTGTGAACAATCTGACAGGTAATGACAGGGACTTAAACAGGAAAGGGTTATTGGTCTCTCCTCTAGAAGTCCAAGGATAATATAGCAGCCTAATGAAGACATGGAGGATCTCAACTCTTTTCACCAATTTTATTTCCTCATTCTCAGTGTGTTGACTTTTACCTTCATGCCTGTTATCACATGTGGAAAGACAGATGCTCTCATAGCCATTTTCTGGGCTGGAAGAAATAGCAAGTGAATACAATGGGACTAGCACACACTGGTCAGAGCTGTCACATGGCCATGCAAACTTCAATGAAGCCTGGAAAATGGAGATTTTAGTGTTTAACACTTCTGTAGGGCAGAGAGTAGAAAATGACATAGTATCAGCCAAAGAATAGCATTTGGCTGTTGTGAACTAAAAAAATTCTTTTCTGACCTTTCTCCAATGGTCAGAAGTGATTATTTCCATGGTACCTATTATTACTATCACATTCCTTCTGTAATTTCACACATCACACTCCATTTGTTTAAAGGTAAATATCCACTTTGTAGGTTGCAGTAGAACAGTGATATTAATCATAATACTGATCTATTCATTAACACCATCTGTTCACATTCAATTATTGAATATCTACCTACTATCATCAAACTCTGAGATACATTGTTGACTAATACCTACTTCCTGTCATTAAGTATATAGCTTATCTGTACCATGCTTTATCAATTAGGAATGCCTTCAGCTACTAAAAGTAAATTCAACTCACAGGTACTTAAACCATAATAACAATCTACAATTTACTTTTTTAAAAATTTCAAAAGGAGGTGAATAGCTCTACAGTATTATGATGCTGGATTATGTCTCTGTGACATTCTCCCTTCTCATGATCACAAGACGGCTGCCGCACTGCCAACATCTCACAGCCACGACAGTGACACAACTATTCCCTCATGCTTCCTTATTAGTGAATTCGGTCTTCCTCAGAGGTCCCTTAGTGAACTCAACTGACCTAGAAGGGGATCAAGTATCTATTATTAACTTTAAGGGAGGCTAGAAGAGTGCCTGGTGAGCAAGGGAGAAAGGATTTAGAATTAGTATTGGGTAGCTAATATTGTTGTCATAAATATTTTACAGCATTCCACATACTTTTGTATCTATGATCTCATCTTATGACTGAAGAGGACTGCTATCCAAACACACTGGGAACCCAAACGTGGAACAGGAGGTCTAAGCGACATCTGCTATGTGGGAAATTCTGGCTGTGAAATAATTTAAAGATTCTTTGAAGGTGCAAATGTAACACAAGGGTTTTAAAGATGTTATGATGCATTCTGCTTATAAAGTATGCATGCAAGAACCCAAAGAGTAATTCAGAAAATTTTATAGTTTGGGAAGATAATTACAGAGTGGGATGAAGAGAGGAATCCAGATACATGGACTCCAGCCCTCTGTCTTGGATGAGATCCTGGAAAGATTCTGAGCCTGTTTCCTCATCTGTAAAATTATGCAGTCAAACAAGATGAGATGATCCTGAAACATTTTCTGAAATCTGAATTCTTATATAATCATAATGTGAGAGTCATGAGCTAAGGCAACATTAAAAATCAAGCTCTTTTTACAAATGAGATAACAGAAAGGTCACTATTTATCCAAATTCACTCATTTAGGCTAGAAATTTGAGTTCCAGTATATTGCACACAAGGCTTTCACAAATAATTAATATTGCTTGTATCTTGGCAGAAATTTAAGAATTTGGTTTCTTTCTTGTCTTAGAATCTCTCTCTGATGGCATTTATTATTTAACAGAATGCAAATAATGAAACTTTTAAAAGTCCACCTTTTACCTGTAACTTTTTTGGTAAACTACTTATCCTCTCTGTAAAATAACAATTGCAACTTTATAGTCTTTTGAGGATGAAATACAGTAATGTAATAATAAACCTTAGTGTAATAACACACTGCAAAGACTCAAGCTGCAGTAACCATGATTGCCATTAATGTCTTCCTATCTCAAGTAGTTAAAGCTTTTCCAAGCTTGAGAAAGTAACCTAGACCAATTTTCCCAGCAGGCTGCACTGGAGGTGAGTCTGAATCTATTATTATTTTGCCTTTATATGATCATATCTTCTACCTTTGCATTATGTAGATGTGAAGATTCTGTGTAATAACCAAGGGTGTGGTACCTAACTGAAGTCAGACCAGTCATTACGGTGCCACTGAATTCAGTAACTGGTAATTTGGACAAGCAGAATTATAACAACTTAAATTAAAAATACACTTAAATCAAGGATTCTGAGCCTGTGATTCATGGATGCACTTCAGGACATAGAGTCATCTGACATCACTGAGACAGGTTTTCTCAACCTTGGCTCTTCTGACCCTCTGGGCAATCATCTCAGGGGCTGCCCTGAATATTTTATCAGGATTCTTGGCTTTTATCCACTAGATGCCAGTAATGCTTCCCTGTTCTGCTAACCAAAAATATCTCCAGATTTTGCCAAATATCTCTTGGAGGGCATATTTCTCCTCCCTTTTGTGAACTTTATGATAAAACTATATATCCCCCCCCAGGATGCTTATTAGTTTCTTCTTATTCTTATAAAGACCTATGACTTTAAAAGGATTGGAACCAATTACTTAAAGCCTTCCAAACTAATAACGAAAGAACACACATATCCAACTGTAGTTGTAAAAAAATGTACACCATCATGGTTAGTTAAATGGTGTAATTTGAAAATTTATTACAAAGTTTATACAAAGTATGAACCTATCCTTTTATTTCAACTACTTTGAAAAGATATATCACCAAAACTGTATCTGGGGAAAGTACCTACTTCAAAAACTGCTATTCCCAGATGGTGTGTTTCTTAAAATACTATCTTCAGCTGACGCCCACAGTCATCCACTAAATCTAGCTCTAAACTTCCAAAGGAGTTAGTATTAATGACAAGTAAAAACAGACCCCATGTCGAGAGGAAAAATAAAAATTAGCTGTTTTTCAGAGAAGAAATCCAAAGCTGATATCGACTATTACCACTGAGTAGAAGGAAGAGGGGTGGAAAAGAAGGGAGGTCAGGGGACCAAAGGGAAGGGAGAGAGAAAGACAGAGAGGAACGGGGAGAAGAGAGGACTGGGGAGCGGAGGGAGAAAGGAGGAAGAACGATGGAGAAGGAGAAGACTGCCTTGACAGAGATAGCCGAAGAGGTTTATCTCTCTTCCTGGAGAGGCTCCTTAGATGACTCCCTCGGCTTCTCCCCGGCCTGTCTGGAAAGCTAGCTGCCCCCTTGGAGACCTGTGCTCTCGCTCTCTTCCACTCCCATGTCCACACCCGCCTTGCTCATCGCCTTCCAAAAAGACCGCTTCCCAAGATCCCCTAAAGCTCAGCAGACCCCTTTCCCTACTCTTTAAGGCCCTCCTTCCCGTCTAAGTCTCCTGCTGCGGTAGAAAAACTACAACCCAAGTCCTCGGCCCAAAAAGCAAACAGGGACTCGGTCTCCTGCCGCGCCCGAGGGAGCACCCGCTAAGACCAGCAACTTCGCCAGCTCCTCAGCCTCCAGGAGACGGCCCGGGAAGGCAGGGTGTGGTGCAGGGGACCAGCCGCCGGCGAAGCCCCGGAGCCGCTCGGAGCCGCCCCGGGGGGGCTCTGCCCTTGTGGGCGGTGGCGCGCGTCCTCGCCGTCTCTGCCGTCGAGGGGAGGGGACAGGAGGGGGCGGAGGCCGGGCGGCAGGAGGAGGCGGTGCAGCCCAGCCGCTCCTCGGCGCGCAGGCCGGCTCCACCGAGTGAGGTCTCCACCCCACCCTCCCGTTTGCCCCGGGCTCTGCGGCTTCTGGACTGCGCGAGGAAGACAAGGACGGTCCCAGGTCGTTGGATGTTCCGTCCCGGAAAGACAGCAAGTTGTGGAGCGCCCGGGACCCGGGAGAGGAGGTGGCCGCCGCCCGCCGGCCATGTGAGTAGAGCGCAAGGCTGCCCGGGCCCCGCTCCCGGACCCCCTGAGCCCGGCTCTCCGTGGGCTCTGCCGGCCTGCCGCGTCTGCTGTCGCGTCCGCCTCCGGGGGTTGCTGCCTTCCCATGCTTCGCCTTAGTTCCCCTTTAAACCGCTGGAGAGTCCCCCTCTCCCTGTTTTAGAATTGTGGGATCATTGTGTTTCCACGGGTGGGCGGGTGACAGAGGCAATCTCGGGGGGCCGAATGTGTTCTTGTTCCTAGACTCCCTGGAGGCGAGGGCCCCCCTTTCTCACGCCACCCCCTGCTGGTCTTCCCCAGCCTTCTGGCCCAGGCAGACCAACTTCAGCCAGTGACTGCAGCTGACAATTAAAAAAAAAAAAAAAGGTGGCTGCGGGTCTCTTCGAATTATACCCAGAGACATCTGGGGAGGAGATGGTGAAAGGATAAAGGAAAAAGGTTTGCTGTGGACCCTTAAAGCTGGAGTTAGAAAGGAGTTCAGGCTGTAACTCTACCGTGGATGTCCTGTGTGTGTCTGTGTTCATTATGGAAAGTGTGAGAAAGCGTTCAGGAACTCGTTTTGTATGGCAGGAGCAGAAGTACTGTATATGTACCTGCAACCATTTGAGTGACTGGTATTTGATGTCAGGTATTAAAAAGCACGTGTTACCTTTCGGGTTAGACAATAGTTCATCAGGGGAAATGATTCCCATGAAATCATGGGAACTAATGAATCAGAAGAGTAGATGTGAAAATAAGACACACACACAGGCTTTCTTTTACCTGAGGAGATAGTTTTTAAGACTGAAGGAATTCTCAGATGCTACTGATTGATTGAGTACTTGGGAGTGTCTGATAATAGTTCTATCTAATGTAGTTGCCTAGATGGTCTATATTGTTTGTTGAATTTATGATATTCTTCCATGGGGGAAAGTTATCCTAATTATTTTATTTGGGCTCAGAAAGTTAATGCACAGTTAAAAGGGCACAGGAGAGTTGCCACAGTGAGTGTGAATTTGCAAGCAAAGTAAACAAATGATAGTATGGTTCATTTTATTTTAATATCCTGAATTATGTTTACTGCCAGTAAAAATGTTACGTTACTTTTAATGTGAGTAAGTGAAATGAATTCCCTGGCTTGGCAAATAGAAGTCATGTATTTCTTTAAGTAAATAGCTGTCAGAGTTAATTTGGGAGCATTTACAAGAAATAAAGACATGAAAAAATTTTGATCGGGTTAGACAGAAATTGAATTATAGAGAAGCTTACAGAGAGAATTAGTTCTTCTCACTTTTGAAGTGTTGAGGCAAGTTTGAATGTTTATTAACTTAAATTTACAGACCAAATGTGTGTTAGCATTTCTCTAAAAGTATTTAACTTTTAATATTCCATATTACTGTTTGTTTACCAGGGACCGTCATCAGTACTACAGAGGATGGGAAGTTGATGCCCAGTAGGGCTGAAGATCCAGTTTGCTAATAGACACTCCCTGCTTTCAGAACTGTGGATTACCTGCAGTTTCCTGGTGATTTCACACCTTTACTCACTCCTGCATTCCCAGAACATTGACTTCAGTCCTCCTTGCCCAGTTTGGTGAAAGATGGCATCCAGCCTGACTTGTACAGGGGTGATCTGGGCTTTCCTTTCTTTTCTTTGTGCTACCACCTCCTGTGTGGGGTTCTTTATGCCTTACTGGCTCTGGGGATCACAGCTGGGCAAGCCAGTGTCCTTTGGTACTTTCCGGAGATGCTCCTATCCTGTGCATGATGAGAGTCGGCAGATGATGGTGATGGTGGAGGAATGTGGGCGATATGCCTCCTTCCAGGGCATCCCCAGTGCAGAATGGAGGATCTGTACCATAGTGACCGGCCTGGGCTGTGGCCTGCTCCTTCTGGTGGCGCTCACGGCCCTCATGGGTTGTTGTGTGTCTGAGCTCATCTCCCGGACAGTAGGAAGAGTGGCTGGAGGAATTCAGTTTCTAGGGGGTAAGTGACTTACTACATTTGAGTTGTTTGCCAGAATCCCAAAGGAATATTGAAAATTATATTTCATTTGTCTACTGAGATTATTGTAATTGACACTTGGAATGCACAGGAGAAATAGATATGGAATGGCTTTTATCATAGGCTGCCAGAGAGAAAGATTTTTACTGGAGTTGCTTTACAGCTTAAAGAGCTCTTAATTTCTGTACATCCTTAGACATATGCATCATTGGCTTGCTAAGTACCACCTATAGTGATATATGTAGTAGGAGAGATAGTTTGGATTTTATGGCTACTTGTTTTTTCTGTCTGACTATGGGCAATTGGATTATCCTTGACTTAACTGGAATACTTAGTCTTTAGAGGCAGAGGTTTATAGGAAAATGGAAAAGGTTTTTGATTTAACATTGTCATAAACCATCAATACTTCTCATTGGATGTAAAATTGACCCTTGTCCAATCTTTAACTATATTTCTCAATAAGTATTATTGCTTCAAATGATAAATCAGTTTTATATTAACAACTATAAACTTAACTACGGTAAAAAGATCTCTATAGGCTTAATTACTGTGCTAGGATTCAACTTCCCTGGGTGCTTTTGCTGGTCGGGGAGCGGGGGGTTATACTCTATATAGTGAATGATGTGTGCTCGTCCCAGATGGACTGGATAGTTTCACTAACACCAAGAACGTTTTGATTTTTTACTTGGCTTTTCTCCAGCAAGTGTTGCTTCAATATTTCTGGTCATATGGTTTTAATTGGACTTTATGTATTTTCCACTGTGCTTTTCACCTTCATTCTTCAACCTGACTGGCTAAACTTGTGTGATTTACAGTTCACTCTTGTGAAATATGACAACCTCCACAGATAGTGCAGACTGAAGGGAAATAGGAAACCTGGAAAACTTATAAAATGTATTTGTAACTTCATGACAAAGTAAAAGTCTACTACTCTCCCATTTGGTATTGCCTTACAGTCTTTCGTGAAGAACACAGAAGAAAACACATTAAAAACGAATAGTTCTGAGATAGTGTGTACATATTAGAGAATCCCAATTGGTTATTCCAGACGCTTTAATATAAAGCATTCCAGTAATGTTTTATGTGTGCTGAAAATGCATGTGGCAGAAAGTTTTGTCTTTTGACACAAGGGGTAGATTCGTTTCCAGTCTTCTAATTCCTTACCCTAAATTAACTTTGTCCTCCTCAGTTTTTTTTTCCTGTGGTTTTGCATCCTAGTCTGCTCTGGGGACCCTAACAGTCCTCTCCTTACTGGTTCTGTATTCATCAGTGACAAAAATCTTGCCTGTAATATGTATATTTACACAGAAATATATTAAATATATTAGGAAACATGAAGTTTTTGTTGAAAGTAGAAATGTAAATGCAGAGTTGGAAAACTTGTTGATAGATACCACAGATTTTTAGAATAGTACTAATGCCAAGAGTATTTAAACATTTTTTTTTTTTAAAGAATCAACTGGATTTGCTATTTGTTTCTCTTGGCTCAGGAAAATGCTTAAGCAGTTTCATTTTCTTCTCTTATGGTAAATATTACTTTCTGTTTTTCTCTATTTTAGGGCAGAGACTGCTATTATTTCTGGCAGCATAGAAAATGCTTACAAAGAGAAATCAGTTTTTATTGATTATCTTTAAACGTATAATGAAAGAAGGCAACAGGAAGTGAATCTGAGACCCAAGAGATTTATGCTTCTCTCTCTAAGCTATGTATAGATTTTTTGGAATTATATAGAGCTAAATGTTCTACTTTACAAAATACCCAAGGGGATAGACAATTGAGAAAGTTATATATATTTTAAGATGGTCCATGTTTTTTCTTCGTGGATGTTTTTTCACGAACTCTGGCTTGGGAAGAGTTATTGAGACTAAGCTAAGGATGTAATTTGCTTGTAGTTGATATTCTCTTGTTTTTCACATGTTTCTCCTATCAGGCAAAAATAGTTCTGAATGTAAAACTAAGAAGCTTTTTCTGGTTTTGACCTCTTAAGAGTACAAGTAAGTAAATATGCCTGTTATCAAAGATAATAGTAACTTTGGAATTAAAATTAACTTGCATTTGGAAAAGGTTTTGAAAATCTGCCAGTAACCACTATCAGATGCAAAACAAAACATTTCAAAAATAGTTTCTCCTGTTGTTCATTTGATAAGTGGATTTTTATTTATAAAACTTGTGTGGTAAGTAGTTTTATAATTTTTGTTAAATTTTTCATAAAATCGGTGGGTTCTATAAAGACTGCAAAATGTCAAACCAGTGAGTTCTGTGAATCTCATAGACTATAATGTTTCTGAAATGTAATCAGCATACAGGGTACGCTGCAGATTCTCTTCTAAAAATGATTTGCCCAGAAGGGGTATGTTTAGCTAAAGTGAGGGTTGCTCCAAAAACAACAGGAAGCAGGAGAATGGCAAAATACAGAGGCATCCTGCTTAACCCCACCGGCTGTATCTAGAGTCTGCACATATGGTGGAACATCAGGCAGTAAAAACCCCTGCAGTACTTTGGAACAAATTAAAGGACAAAGTGTCAACCTTAATTTTGAATCTTTTTGCTATGGTTGGTTAGAGGTTAAAATGTCATCGGTTGACTGATAGAACAACATAAGTGGGTCTTTTGAAAATAGACATTTGCAACTTATCATAGATTACTCAAGGAATCAATGATGATTACTTGTCATGTGGTAACTTGTACATAAACTTTAATTGATACCATCTCCATTTCATAAGGTTTGTTTATGGCATAAATTAAAAAAAAAACAGTGTGAATTGAGTTTTACCCTCAACTGAGTTTTTAAAAGGGTATATAGAAAGGCATTGAAAAACATAATTATAATAAAATGTTAATATATAGTATGATAAGGAGGATTTGAGAAAATAGAGGTTTTAATGTTGTTTTGTTCTTTATCAAATTACGTACTTTCAAATATTGCTGTGGTCATTTAGGACTTCAGCAGAGTTTAAAAAAAACTTTTTGATGTATGCAGAAGCTTTTTGATATTGTATTTATGTGCTGTGTATGTGAAACCGGTAAGAACACTGCAAAAACGTATAAAAACTATGTATAAGTTCTGTGAACTTGTGCTTGCAAATAATCAGGATCTGATTGTATAAATTTCATTTTAAAAATGCCTAGTTCAGGATTGAGAGAGTTTCAAAGAGCGCTCCAAATTTATTAACATATCATTCCATGTTTAGTTTGAATGTGAGTCACATATATGTATAAAATGGGTGCATAATGCTATCCAGCAGCAAAAGACTGCTTTTCCAATTTAGACACTGTGCTAGTCTTTGAAGCCAGGGACACCATCTCCTCAGCTAATTGATAGTTAAGTGCTGCTCAAGACAGTAATGATGATAGAGTGTGACTTTGGGCATCCCTTTCTCTGTGTGCCACAAGCATCATTGCCTTTCCAGAGTTTTCCCACTGGAAAGTCTCACATGAGCATGTCTTTCATCCCTTTAGGATGATTCTCAGGGACTCTTCTTTCCTTACCTACTTTAAGCCTGACCTGTCATATGCTATGCCATGTGGTGCTTTCCTCTATATCCAGAGATATAAAGGAAAGCTATCACAGCTTTCACAAGTAATAGCTGAATCAATAATAAGTGTTGGCGTATTAGTGGGCATGGTGACATTTTAGTGACAGTGTCATACTCTCATTTTACAACATTTTGGAGCTTTTTAGGCCAGTTGAAGGAGCAAGAAGGGCTTTTTTTGCTCCTCTTTAAATTGCATCTTATAGATTACTAATTACTCTGTCTCATTTAGCTCCCTCTGACCTACTGTATATGGCTCAGTGAGTTATCTGGAGTTCTAAGCCTGCAGTTTTAAAATTTTAACATGCATAAGAATTACCTGTAAGAATTTTAACATGGAGTGCTTGGGGCCCATTCTGTGTTTCTGATTCAGTTAATTTGGTGGGGGACCTGATAGTTTGCATTTCTAATAAGTTTCCCAGGTGATACCTGTACTGTTTGGGGCCATGCCTTGAAAACCCTGTTCTAAGCTAAGTATTTCATATTTTAGAAAATGTGACTTCTGGTAGATGGCTGACTTTCAGAACTTAGAATTTATTTGTGTCATGACCTGATATAAATATCTCTAACTGGGCTATGGAAAAGGTCCCACCTCTGTAGTTTGGTGTTGGTGAAGCACATCATCCTGCTTCCATTTCTTCTTCTTCTTTTCTCCGTTCTCTGAAATTCTCTCTCAATACATGGAGAGTTCAGGGCCCTGCCCCAGAGTGTGTGTTTGGCAGGTCTGGGTGGGACTGAGGTTGAGGACTTTTTGCTGTTGTTGTTAAATTCTTTTATTGGTACATTGTAGGTATACAACACAATTACATTTCTCATTGGGAACTCATACCTTTACATGATGCATCTTGGTTCTTATTTTTTCCCCATTCCTAGCCCTCCCTTCATCCCCTCCACCCTTCCCTATTTACAAAGACTTTATTTCCATTTTTTCCATTTCTCATCATTTTTCCTTTCCCTTCTTTCCTTTCCCCTGCCCCTCCCACTACCCCTACCCCTTTGGACCTTTTCATCCTATTTTGCCTTATCGATTATTCATTCTAATCATTGGTACATTTTAGGTATACAATATAATGACATTCATCATTGGAAATTTGCACCTTTACATAATCTCTCTTGGTTCTTATTTTTCACCCTTTCCCAGCCCTCCCTTCAACCCCTCCATTCCTCCCTATTTACAAGATTTTGTTCCTATTTTTCCATTTTCTTATATTAATTCCGTTCCCTTCTATCCTTTCCCCCACCCCTCCCACTTCCTTCCCCTTTGCCCCTTTTCTTCCTATTTCACATTGCCTATTATATGTTTTAGTCCTTATTTACACTTTCAGTTTCTCACACCAGAGAAACTATTCAGTATTTACACATGTGTGTCCTATTTATTTCACTTAAGAGTATCGCCTCAATGTGCATCCACTTAGCTATAAATGTCTCTAATTTCTCATTTTTTATGGCTGAATAGTACTCCATTTTATTAAAAAAACCATATTTTCTTTATCCAGTCTCCAGTTGATGGGCATTTCTCAAGTGGTCTAGACCCAAATGGTTTACATATCACAAACCAATGTTACTTACTGAAATCTCAAATTATGCCAGTATTGGTGTGTAGACTTGCACAACTATTAAACTAGTATAAATCATTAGACTTGTTACATCTGTACTTGTTATTTTATTTTTATTTTTATTTTTTATTTTTTGATACCAGGGATCGAACTCGGATCCTTGCGCTTGCACAGCAGGCGGCGAAACCACTGAGCTAAATCCCCGGCCCTGTTATTTTAATGGTAGTAGGATTTGAGTTACAGAACACCAGAACTGCTGTAGGAACATACTTGTTAATACTATAATTGGTTTCTCCTTTATATTACCTTGCTAACCTTAAGTGATACACTCATAAAGCAGAAGGAAAATCAAATATTTTCCATACGGTCCCTATAGAAAGACTGTATTTTGATTTATGACTCCAGGTGTAAATGATAAATCCCGCCACCATTCCTAGGATTGTGTTGCCTCCTTCAGTCTGAGACAATGTAATGTTGCTGGTTTGTGTTTAGCTATAATACCTTCAGATCTCTGACCTGTTTTCTGCCATATTACTCAGTTTTTTCCCCCCAATTTTGTGTTACTGGTTTTTACTTCATAACATTATATCTCTGAAGTAAATAATGATGATAATTCTTAAAAAATGTGGAATAAAAAGTTATTCATTGTACTTGTTAACTGCTTTGCAGTATTTTTTCCTTAGAATGATTAGATTTTTTTTTAAACATGGTCCAATTCTCCATTTGTTTTTGCAGAGAACAGTCTGAGAGAGTGATCTGGTATTTCATTTACTTCCTTTTGTTACCACTAGCTAACACAGTCATAATAGAGATCACCGAGGCCAAGGTCATTATGGATTATTTAGCCCCACTAATAGAGATACTGCTACCTAGTTAGTTGTCTTGTAAAAATATGTTGTTAGTCACAAAGGCTACCAGCAGAGAAATGTGAATTCATAACCATTCCCATAAAAAGGATTTTAAAAATACACTGAAGAAATCTTTACATTAACTTGTATCATATACAAGATGCATAAAATTTGGACTCCACACAAGGCCATCACTGTACACCATTAGTGCTTGAACACCAGCTTGGCAAGGGTGGCTTACTGAGTATTGGTTATAATCAGAAGGAATACAGACATTAGTGCAAAACTTTTATTCTTTATGTCATTAGAATTGATCTTATTATTCACTCTCACTCTCTCTTTTCCCTCTCCCCTTCCTTAAATACAGATATGGAACCCAGGGCCTTTGCACTGACATATATCCCCAGGTCTTTTCAACATTTTTTTGTTTCAGTTTTGAAATAGAGTTTCACTAAGTCACTAAGTAGCCCAGGCTGAGCTTGAACTAGCTGTCTTTTGCCTCATCTCCCAGAGTGCTGGAAATATATGTATGCACCACCATATCTGGCTTCTTGTTGCTCTCTTAAAATATAATCCTCAATTGTGTTCTGAGAAACATGAATTCCTGAGTGTATCAATGTATGCTAATAGGAAAAAGCAAAACAGTTGTAGGATAAGTAGATTTGAGAAACACTTCGTTATGGAGAGTTAGTAGCCTACATTACAGCAGAACTTTATTGAGCCTTTGGTACATTGATGCACATTGCCAGTCTGGGGAAAATGAGTTGGAACACAGCATCAAATATTTCCCTAACTCATTTAGGCCCAGAACCCTCAAGAGACTTGTGATTCAGCTTCCATTTCACTACAGTGGAGCAGTTAATTAATTCTTTTTTTTTTTTTTTACAGATGAGAACACTGAATTTTAGAGTGACACCTGAAGTTATCCTATTAGTTACTGAATTGGTTGTGAATATTATCACCATCAAATTTTAGTGTTAATTGAAATTCTACCTAATATTTAGAATGCAGGATTTTGACTATTGTGAAGAGTAAGTCTCTTAACATATAGTAGGTGAATATTTTGATTATGTCTTTTACTCTTCCTTTACGTTTCTGATACAATGGAAACACTGTTATAAAATATGATGTCGCAAATTTTTGCCACATGTCAAAAAATATATTACAGTTTAATGTTAATAGTGCAATTTGTACTAGGAAGAATGCCAAAACAAACATACTGTTTTTTAAAAATTATTCAGCAAAAGATTGCATACTGGCCAAATTTTCTAATATAAGTACCCACTGAGAAAAACCTTTGTAGTAATCCTTTAAAACTAAAGATAATGTTAATTTTGGAGGATACATTTCTTCAATAATGAATCTAAGGACTTCATGTCCCTCTTATAAAATGAAGGGCAATGTTCTACTTTGTCAATGTAGATCAATAAAATAGAACTTTTAAAGTTTCAGCTAAATCATACTAAAGGAGTCCAGGGATTTCTTAAGGGTCTTTGAATAGTTATTTTTAAAGGGTAGTATAGTTGAACACAGCATTACCCAGCTTTGGTTGTTAATATTGCTGATGTATTATTGGAGAATTTGGTATCTTTCTTTATATGGTAGATGTAACTCCAGTTAGTGATTTGTTCTTAGAATTTATGAAGTTTAAATAGTAATGTAAGCTCCAGAACTGACCTGCTTATACTTTAGTAAATAATTTACCTTTCATTTGTCTCAGATTTTTAATAAAATCAGACAGCTTTTTGTATTACAGTGTACTGAAATATGTAAAACAATATTTTTTGATTAAAAAATGAAATTCCATTTATGATTTTATGTTTTTCTTATTTCTTTCAACAAGCAGGAAGTATAACATTTTTCTTCGAGGCCTACAGTGACTGGAATAAACAACACCTGATATGTTCAATTAATATTTGATATATTATTTAGTTTTAATTTCTTAGTAGTGACATGAGGATCTACAGAATATGACCTTCATGGGAATATTTCCAAGGAAAAATAAAGAAATACCACCAATGTAATGACATTTAAGACAATGTCCCCTTACTTGATTTCCTTGCATAATATTAGGCCTTTTAAAAGAGTGTTCTGTAGTCATCTGTATTGAAAACATGTTACATAATACCATAATTCCCTCTCCAGGCACCTTTTAATAGCGCTGAATAATTCTGGAATAACGAAATTGGCTTAACTTTAACATTGTGTTTCACAAACTTACTTGGGAATGGCGTGGTCCTATTTACTGGTAATACGCATTAATAGCTCTTTGAATTAATAGTCAACAGAATGAAAATTGTGAGTGAAATGCCAAGTCAGAGTATGTTGTAAACCCACAAGATTGGTGATTTATGGGCATTTATTTACTTTGAGCCTAGAATATGTCAAATAATGTGGTAGGTATTCAGATAAAAATAGGGATATAACTCTATTATGGTGAAGCACATAGTCTAATGGAGGAAACCAATCTAGGGGTGTAATTACAACCCAAAGGATTCATGATGCGTAACACTCACTTCCATGTTTTGCTCCAGGTGGCAGTGACTTAGCCCAAGTGATGGGCTCACTGGCCTCACATAGTATATGCTTGTCATTTTTCCATTCTGCCTTTCCCTCCTTGGCTGTGAGTCACAAGGGACTGTGTTTTCTAGTTGCTTTGACATTGGTATCTGGGTAGATTTGGCCAGAGGGAAGCTCTATTGGAAGATGAGAGGCAGGGAGAAGCCAGGGTATTTCTCTTTCTGGGCAGGTTCATAGGAGCAGATGTCTCTCCCCCTGGAAAGCCTTGTTCTTCATGATTATAGCTCCTATCAGAAAACCACTAATAATGATGCACCCTCACGAGACAACCAATTCCTTTAGTTACTAGTAATGCCATCTTCTGCCAGTATCATTATTCCATCTAATGGACAGCAGTCATTTTCTGTTACTGATAATTTCTGGGTCCCCTTTTAAAATCTTCTTTCGTTTGTTAGTTCTCCTAACATCTGTATAAACAATTGCCTATATTAAATTCTTTATGTTTGAGATAACTTGGATGGTTTCTGCTTTCCTGGGTGGAGTCTGGCTGGAACATGTAGTTCAAAATCATACTTCAGCCAGACACAGAATTATGGCCTACAGTGAACTTTTTTTTAAAGACAAAAATATCTGGTGTTTAATCCAGGAAGGCTCAGGGCCCACTCAGGTGTGAACAAAATGCTGCAGGTCACAGAGGAGTGCTGCCATGCTGTCTACAAAGGGTGCTGGCAGAGGTGATCCCTGTGCTGGGTCTGGTAAGCAGCAGGCTCCCTGAGCTTTTGGGCAGGGGAATGCCAAATCCTCAAAGTCAAAGAGTTGTGAAGAGATCTGACATGAGTTCCAGAATTGGTAGTAGATTTCCTCTAGGGAATTGGGTGGGGTGATGCCCTAGGGATAAAAGTGGAGAGGACAGAAGGAGGCAGGTTGTGAAGCTCTCCATTTGTAGTCTATGCCCCCAGTGTTATTTGATGAGGAGATGGCCCAGATTGTCCTCTTATTAATCTAATATATCTTCCATATGGGTGGCATACTGTAGTGGGTAATGCTGGGTGACATAGGGCACACATAGGAACCACTAGGTCCTTCCAGGACCACACCATTCCAATATCTCTGTGGCTGGGAAGTATGGAATACAGGGACACAAAGTCCCTGGCTGTCCACTTGCCTCTCCCTGGCAACCCAAACTCTGTGGTTGTGTCTCTTCCCCTGCTGTGTGTGCACAATGTCTGTTGGATACAAATTTAAGAATTGTTCTTGTTCTCTTCATGGTTAGAAGGAAACTACAATGGAATCATTATTTTCTGCTGTTTATCATGTAGTGGTATGATGTGTCTTGTTTGTTTTTTTATTTCCTTATTCGTGGTTTTATTACCCAATCTAAAGGGTGAATTATAAATCCTTGTATTAAGACAATTACCTTACAGACTCTATATTCATTTCTAAATAAGATTTAATTCTCATAATGTAATTTTGAGGAAGAATATTAATTTTCCTCTTAAGAGCACTTACTCTTAAATCTGCTAGATGTAGAAACAGAAAGATATTTAATAAATATTGGTGCTTTTCTTTATTCACTCAACTTGTGTCTTTATATGCCTCTTATGTGTGAGGTTCTGTTTCAGGCACTGAAGATAAAGCACTATTTAGAAATGTATGGTTCTTTTCTACCTAGAATTTAAGTCTAGTGAGAGAGACCAATATTAATCTAATACTCCCCTGAATAACTGTAAAATTATAAATGTAATGAACATCAGAACAAACAGGCACCTTGTTCGCAATCATAGGTGGGATGCCAAAGGCAGAAGCTCCTGAGGAAGTCAGTTTTGAATTGAGACCTGATGCGCAGAGGGGCAGAAAGGAAGAGAGCCTCCCAGGTGAGGGACAGTGGGGACAAGGCCCTCAGGTATAAGGGAGCATGCAGGTTGCATTGAAGCACTGTAGACCAGAACACAGGGGGCAGATGGGTTGGATGAGGCTGGAGAAGTGAGTAGGGGCTGGAAGGATTCATATTAAAGATTTGGTTAGGATGCTCAGAGATCAGAAGCCAATGAAGAAATGAAAAGATTTGAGCAGAGGGGTCATATTTGTTCCCCTAACTTGCTCATATGAGATATTGGCACATTTAAGGCAAATTATTGGAGAGTTAAGTTGAGAGATGTTTGGTTAGAAAACCACTGGATTCTTTCACTTATACTAGCTCTTTTGAGGTACAGGTAACCATTATTATATTTTGAAAAGAGAAGAGAGGCATACTGGTGTTTTTTGGTAAACCATTTGAATGTGTAAGTTAAGTAATACAGATGTCTAGGTATTTGGTTAGGGTATACAATGGTTATAATTTTGCACATTTTTGTACTTTTCTTTCGCAATATTTTCTATACTTGAGATTACTCATTTCATTTTTGTAATAGGTGTATGATGTCTTTCTCCTGTGACTGGTTGTAACTCTGTGAGGACAGAGACATAGTCTGTCATAACACCATATTTCTGGAGCCAAACAAAGTGCCTGAGAGAGAAGACAATAATTTGTTGTCTGTTTAGACTTAATATAACATGGAGTCTTTGAAAAACTATTCAGTATGTATGTTTAGTCTATTTTGATTTTGCAGCTCTTGGTCAGATAACGTACCTACTTTGTAGAATGGCTGATGCAAAGCGTGTGTTGAAACACTGACTTGCATATGACAGCATATGATGGCATCTGCCTTCAAGAGGTTTGAAATCTAGGATGAGAAATTATACAGGCAAATATGAGCCAAGTGCTAAAAGGATTCAGAGAGGTGTCCCCAAGGTCCTGTGAGATACACATATTAGGTAGGCTCATGAATAAGGTCAGCTTATGCTAGCCTTAGGCAAGCTCAGCTGCAGACCCTGAATTCTGTCTTCTGAATATTCAATATTGCCATTGAGAAGGCCATACACTACAAAAGCGACAACAAATGCCAGGCAAGCATGCATTAGGAGCTCAGGAATGTTTTGCTGCTGAAAGTGTTTTCTCATTGTTGGAGGGGTGGGGTGGCCACAGTAGCTACATGGCCACTGAATTTCAACCTTCTGCCCATGTCGTACTTTATTAGTTGGCTCTGCCATGGTTTCCGTATTTTGCCATCTCTTCCAAGTCCCCACCAGGATTAAAGTCTCACTGGACTGCAATTCTCTCAGATTTACCTGGCCACTGTCTTCTTAGTGACCTAGAGAGTGATCATGGAGAAAGGTCTCAAGTGGCCAGTTGGAAACATGAACTCATGAGAAAGATTAGGGTAAGTATATAGATTCATAAAGTTAGTGTTCTTGAAAACCCAAAAGAACATTACTTCATTTACTGTTAAAGCGTGGCTTTATATCTTGACATCATCCTTTGCCATGTGGCTGCACTGGTTGAAAGGCAAGCTTCTAGTAGTGTCTGACTCAATCGCCAATTTTAAGCCTCCTTACCAATTTTGCCAGTTGCTTAATAATTATAATGCTGGTGGACCAGGAATTTGGAGACATTTGTACTTTAAAAAACCAGTTTTTATTACTGGAATAAAATGCAATAAAAAATGCGTGTAGAAAAAAGATCATTTTGCATGGCATTCATTAACAGAAAGGTACCTTGCTTGGGGAAGGCAGAGTCTAGAAAGGACTATGAGGTAGTAAAAATAGTAGAGATGTTAAGGGTGGTATTTGATGTCCTCCCTCCTTTTTCGGAATCTCACGCATACGCATGACATTCTATTTTGATCACCTCGTGGGAGAAAGTGAGTTCATTTATCTCATCCCACCACTGGTGGCTATCCTGATTATAGCCCCCTGGTTGGAACCATTTAAAATTCAATTTGGGTGCCTGTGCCCTCCAAGCTCGGTAGGTTTCATTAAATTACATAGCAGTGAGTTCTCCCTTATGTGGCACCTTTTGAAATACATTTGACTTCAGTGTAATTTCAGACAGTTGTACTTTGTATGGAGTGGTTTTACCATCATAATTGTGGAGTCCAGTTAGATGAGATCCAGAAATATGGATCTGATGGGATGGGAATACAGTGGAAAATATTGTACAAGGGAGATGTTTATAATTCTCTCTACTTTTCCTAGTTAGCTTGCTAGGCTTGTAGTTTTTGGCTCATTGTTTTTGTAGCATTACTTATAGCCTAAGATTAGGATAACAACACTTTTTTCCCCGTGTGAGATGCTTCAGGATTTTAAATGTAGTCAGATTCGAAAAATGAATGTTTTCTTGAGACTGTAACTAAAATTAAATGTTAATGCATTTTCTTGTATTAGCTGTTCTTAAAGTAAAGCTTTTTGCTCATGGGTTCACATTCTTCAGTGACCATACATTGCTGTGAAAAGAAAGTGAACACATGATCTAGGCGTAATCCTTAGCGTCATGGTTCTGGGCAAGTTACTGACTTTTACCTCAGTTCCTTCATTTAGTACTAATGATAACACTAATTCATTGAATTTTTGTGAACTCAGTATATGAAAGTCACCCAATATCAGGCCTGATAAAGTAGAATACCAATAAATGGTGACTATTATCAGTAAATAGGTCATTACCCAAATACTTACTGAATACTGCTCACAAATAAATTTCTAAACACAAATATATACTAAATGTGCTGGGTAGCATTGTAGATATTGAGATAAAATAATGAATGGAAGCAGACTAAGAAAGAACTATAAAGAACTATGATCCCCAGCATTGCAAAGAAACAAAAGAAAAAATGAATGTTAGTTATATTTTCATTTATTGTTAGTTTCCTATTGCTCCCCACTGTGTTCCCCCATCTGGTTTATAAATCAATAATATTCTTATGGCAGGTGATTTATTACTCAGGAAGTAGAAAATACACTTTGTTACTAGGTGTATTTGACCTCTGCAGATCTTAACTTGAGATGCCGTTTAGATATCTGTATAGATATTTTGGACAAGTGTTTTTTTTTTTTTGTTGTTGTTGTTCTCTTTTGCATCTGCCATCATATTATGAGTTATCTTGCTTATGGTGATTCTTTTAAATATCATCTGTTGCTTTTGTGAGACCTTTTCTCTTAGGCAGTTCTAGGGGTTGAACCCAGGGCCACAAATTTGTTAGGCAAGTGCTTTAGTAACTCTTGTAGTGAGCTACATCCCAGCTTTAGAACCTTCTTTAGACCCATCTCTTTTCAGTGCATTCTGATGTAATGGTTGCCTCATTACTGTCTGCTCATAAAATTTGTATTTTATCTCTTTTGCATAAACATAGAGACTATTTGAAAGGTAAAATTAATTCTTTAGAGTTCTGAGTCAATTTATGTCAGATACTTTTAATTAAGCTTTATATTATACAGAATATAATTTTTACATACTTTTTCATTTAATCTCAAGAATATGCTGCAGATTTGTGTCTGAAACTGTGACAAGTGGAACAAAATAAATAAATGTAAGACAGGGCAAACCCTGAGAAGTTTATAAATCTATTGCTTTGGTTGCTAGCCTCTTTCCTTCAGAAGGATGTTATTGTTATTCTCCCAACAACAAGCTTCAGTATTGTGTTATATAGCTAGATAGCTCTTCTATCTTCACAAAATGAACTTTGCCAGTGATGTTTGCAGATGTGTGTTGAAGCAATGTTCTCTAAGATTAGAGCTCAATTCAGGGAATTTTGGAGCTTTCATTTCTGATCCTCTGGGGAATTGAGAAAAATACAAAGAAAATATCTTTGATGGTTGTATTTAGTTCTTTAAAAACTGTAACAAGCACACAGTAAGAGAAAGATGAGAATATTTTGAAATTAAAGTTAAAGATGGGTTGGAAGAAAGTTCTGTAACACTAAATTATTTTGAGACCAGAGGCAAGAAATTTTGTCTTTAATATACTTTGAGATATTTACTTAATGTAATATGCAATTATATGTAACTGAAATATGCTGTCAGGAGTCCTGACCTCTGGGTGACCATTTAAAAAGTCATCTGGCATTACATAATGATCTCATTAGTGTCTTGATGCCCTATCACCATGCTTTCCAAATGACTCTCAAGATGTGTGGTGGGTGCAAAGTCATGTACCTGGGTTCCCTTCTTGCATACCTTTCTTCTTCCCAACCATCCTCATGTTATTGGTAGAGTAATCTTGGCTGTGGTTGTGACCCTTCATGCTCAAAGTACCCTGTGTGATCTTTGTAAAATAAAATCCCCCTACAGTGTGGCTCTAGGCTACATTGGTTACACTTCCATCCACCGACCACCTTCTTGTACACTCTACTTCGGATAAATGGAATCTTCTGAAATTTTTTGTGCCCTGTCTACATGATCTCATTTTCATGCCTTCGCAGACACTGTTCTTTCACCTTATTTCCCCTTCTCCAGAGGTCTAAGTCTATTTGGCTTTCAAGACCTTGTTGGACTTCTCTGTAGCTTCTCCTGTGATTACACTGCTGGAAAACCCTCCCTCTCCTGAGCTCCCAAGGAGCTTTATCAATATTTTTTGATGATGGGGAGTTGAGGAGAGCACTGTCTACCATGCTTAATTGTCAGCCTCCCTCCCCTCCTATCTGTAATCTCTCAGCATACTCTGTATCTGTCACAATTTTTACGTGTATTTGACTACTCCCATAAGTTATATTGGAAAATTTTGTATCCAGATCTTTAAGATACTAGTTTAGGCTTTCTGACATGCCTCATCTATATTCTCTATTATATCATTAATTCTCCTTTCATTTGGTGAGATCATTTCTTATATCTAATACTTTGGCACCTAAGTGCGTAAAGAAAATTCTATGGAATTTTCTGTCTTGCATGCCCAAGGTCTATGCTTAAAAGAAAGACCTACTTGAATGTAAAGGTTTCTGATTGAGTTAATACTAAATGATGATCTTGTGTGGTTTTTTTTCCCATTTTACTTGCCTTTATACTAACAGATGGCACAGAAATAGTTAACAGTTGCAAATGTTACTGAGAGATGGTTCACAGCTGTAGCTTCATGTTGATCCAGTCTTTTTTTTGCCAGGGGTCTTTAGCAGTGTACTTTTTTCCTATCATTTCATGACTGACTCAGCCTTTTACATTAGACAAAAACTAACTTGGTTACTCTTTTCCTGAAAAGACAACAGAGAAATTTCCAGTAGTATGGGTTGAGACTTGCTGCCAATTTTTATTTTAAAAGTGGTGAATGTATTTAGAAAGCTTCTCTGCAATTCAGTCTTTGTTGATGGACGTGTCCTTTCTGGTGAGCCACCAGGAGATTCTTACTTCTGTACCAAACATTTCTATTTCAAAATAGTGGCAAGTCTAGGTGGTAATATTAAGTTGTGGCAAGGATACCCATAAGCGATCAGTTAATGCAGTACTACTTGTTTATTAGGATCACCATGCTAGACTGCCACTGGTAGATGATCCAAAAACATGGGACAACAGATCATGAGGATGCTTGGAAGTTGGTACTTTTGAGACAAGTGGAGCTCTTGATTGTGTATGACTCAAGTTTCATTCTTTTAATTTGCTCTCAGAAGCATTCACACTCCTTCCCTAAATGTAAACCATTCCAAGTTTGGAAAACAGTTTCTCAAAATTCAACTACAATTGGCCCTCAAGTGTTTGCTACTTCCGTTTTGCTTGGAAGAACACTGCTTTATCACTCTTTGTGCAGCACTCACGGTACAGAGAAGAGGAAGGACCAGCAGAGTTGGGTAGATTTGCTCAATTTAGGAATATATCCTTTTAAACTGCTGTATGGAATTTTTGTTACGTTCTAAAGGTTAGTTTAACACTTAACTATGTTTTTCCTTAAATGTTACCATTTTTAACTGTTTTGATGTATTCTTTAGACTGTTAACTGTAAGAGGCTAGTGAGTATTTCTTTCTTATTGGTGCTTCTTGCATCTTTAGCACATCATAAGACTCAGCAAATTAGGACATTGAATGCTAAATGAATAAGCAAATGAATTCCATTTGTTAGTAAAACGCTAAGGGCAATAGAGTAATTGTGTTCTTACCTCTAAAGTAGGGAAGGTGATATAATTGGTGGACACGCAAAATGGAAATGCAAGGCCTTTAGTTCAAAAATTGTTGAGAATTTCAAAATGGTGACAGAAGAACTTTGAAACAGAGAGTGATCCTGGTTGGACCCTGGTTGCACAGGTTGGACATCATGAAGCCACCCTTTTTCAATGCAGAATGGAGGCAGAGGTTTTGTTGTGCCCGGATCGCGAGGTCCCCAAAGACCACCAAGGAGCCGATTCCGATGCAAACACACGAGGGTCCTTTATTCAAGCTCGAGCAGGGACTCTCAATTGTCACTGACGCAGCGGGTCAAGATTGAGAGCCCTGACTTTAAAACACCAGGAGTTTTTATAGAGGTTACAGCAGGGCGCGGGGTTTCGAAAAGGGCACGGGGTTTCAAATCACACGCAAATCACACAATTGGCTAGCATTTGGCAAGTTTTGAAAGTTTAAACCTAGTTGGCTGGGCCTTGCGCGCTGAACTGCAAACGGCTGCTCAAGTCATCGAAAAGAACATCTGGGATAGTGGGGTATTGGGGTAACTACTGATTAGCTGTTGCGGACCATCGAGAAGAGCATCTGGGACATTGAGGCAGCTACCGATTAGCTGTCGCTAGGCTAGTTGCTAGGGGACTGCTGGACATTATCACAGACAGGTGGCCAAAGTGCATCTTGTGGTTTTTCTCGGAACTAGAATTTATGTCCAGGCCACCTTTACTCTAAAATGAGGCCAAAACTTTAAAATGGAGTCACTCAGGTCTCACAGTTTGAATTCCCACCTTGTATTTATGCTTGCAAAGTAAATGTACTTCATTCTTTCATTTGTAGTTAATAGCACAAAAGCTTTGCATCTTGGATTTATAATGAAATAG
The DNA here is from genome assembly GCF_000247695.1 of Heterocephalus glaber. The sequence continues at coordinate 389,602 of NW_004624748.1, read as the reverse complement.
GGAGAGCAAGTACTTAATACTAGTACCTGCCATAGGACAAATTGGAACTAATGCTTAATTTAACATCTTTCAAGTGAGCCTCTACCAGTTTTCTTAGCACAAAATTTAAAGCAGAAAGCTCCAACAACCTAAGCAATCTATTTTCATCCACAGTCCCACTATTTTCACAGACTTTAACTGTGCTGTACACGCTAATCATTCTGACCCAAATCTACTCTATATGAACTCTGGTAAAATGATTATAAATTAAAGCAGGGAAAAATGAGCTTATTTTCACTCTCATTTTGGAGCCATAGGAGCAAGTCTAAAAGGATTTGCGAAAGAGTTTCTGGTCCCAGGAAGAGGTAGAAGAAGCCTTCTCATTTAAAAATCTCCTGGAGAAGGTTTAGTTTATAAGCAAAATTGAGTTGTAATAAAGCAAAGGAAGCAATACGTCCCCCAGGGGTGTTTGCATAGTACATAAACCTGAATGGAAAATAAATGTTGTTCCCCCTGCCCTGCAGTCTCAGCAGATTTAAAAACAAAGTGGGGATTTCTAGTCTGACCTGTCAGTGTAGACTATTCCTTAGCCACTGAAAGTCATTCTGATGACTAGAAGCAGAGCAGCCTGCAGTCTGCACGCTGGTGGTCCATGGCCAGAAAAGAGCCACCAGGAGAACAGTGTGCACCTGGGTAGAAGGGAACTGGACTCCAGAGAAGGAAAGCAGCCCATTCCCCTTGTCCCTCTTGTCTTAGGACTTTCTGAAGAGCAGTTTGGTACCCATGTACCTTAGCTGCTTTTTTGCATGTCACTTGTTACAAAGAGGTAGGTCTTTTGGAATTTAAATGAAACTAAAAATAAATCTGGCCATTGGACTTTTTCATTCCTGGGCATGGAGAGGAATTTGTTATGACTAGAATGTTATGTTATAACTATTTGTTGATTTCTTTATGCTAGTTTTTAATTTACTAGTATAAAATGAAATGGTAGTGGTCTGTGAAAATGTATTTAAAAGTCGTTTCATAACTGCATGGTAAAGTTTGAAATGCAAGTAAGTGTAGCAGTAGTTTCGGAAATGATTGTCCTGTGAGCATCATCAGAATCACAAGCCAGGGTTTATTAACACATTATCTTTCTGCCTTCACTCCTGTGCTTCTTGGTCTGCTACACTCAGGATAGATAGCAAAGCTTTCTGGTCACCCATGTATGGTGATTACAGAGCTTTCAACTGATAAATAAGCTATATAACAAGGACAGAGGAGGGAAGAGAACATGGAACGATCACTCTTGAGATACATCTTTCCATATAAAGGATAGAACCACATCCCAAATCCTGCATGTACACTTACCCGACATTTCCAGGCTTGTCAGTCAGGCTCAACTCAGCAACTCATCACCCAGCTAGCTATTGATGCTAGACCCAGCTCTGCAGAGTAGATGGGAGAACAAGATTTAAATACAGAAAAATTGATGAATATAATATATGCACATCACAGGCAGTCCATGTTTATTTGTACTCTTACCATCTCTGTAAGGTGATGTCGACCCCATTTCATAGACAAGAAAGCTGAGGTTTAGAATGATCAAGAGCATGGAGCAAGCTAGTGACTGTGCTGGAATGCAAATGGATCAGGTAAGTCCAAAATGTTTTTTTCCTAGTATAATATGCTCTTTCCCTTTTTGATAGGAAAGATGCATAGATAAATTGCAGTAAAGCTGAACATCTTCTGCCCAGGCACTTCACATCTTTTCTGGAGTGATTAGAGAAGGTGCCATGGACCCACATGTATGTCTTGAATTATATCTGGAGATATCTGTGATTTGAAACAGTAGGAAATAGAGGAATAATATTTCAAGCTTCTTTTTTGTAAGTATCTACTGTAAGGTTTCAAAATAAATATTAGCCTTCTCATTAATATTTATATTAGAAAAGATTTACTAAATAAGAGATTTTTCCAGTACATTTTTGTGGACTTAATATACATTTACCATTTAAAAACTTACAAACTGAAAGAATTTTGTGAAAAGTTATAGCATGTAAAATAGGGCTTAAAATTTTACTGTTCAGAAATTTTCTGCTTACAGCTTTGTTGTTTTCCTTAAGTGCACATATTTATTGATAAATTTTAATCTATTTTATGATTATTGATCCCTTAAAAATGACCTTTTTAAATATTTCATTAGGATTCCCCAAGTATTTGGCAATCACAGAACAAAGTCCAGTTGAATAGTTCTTTTTAAAAATATACATTAAAATGTCTTTATTTGAAGGTTAAGGTCTGTTGATAGATGTTCAAATTTAATTTGTAGAATAATCTATCCTAATTTGTTCCATTTATTTTTTTCCTTAATAAAAATGGGAACATTTAAGAAACAATGAAATGTCTGTTTCCTATTTTCACTTATTTTGATAGGAGAAATTCTCCACCAGATTTGTTTTGTATTGAAAATATTCTTGTATTTAAAATTGCATACATTTTTAGAATTTGTCACAAAACAGTGTACCTTGCATCTCGTTTAAAAAAAATGGTGTGTAATGCATTTAGTTTCAGTCCTGGTTGTTTTTTCCTTTATGAGAATATAAGCTAGCACATTTGCAGTCATCAGACATTAGATTGCTAATCTCACCTTTCACCTCAATAACATTATTCATTACTTTCCTGTGAATTCTTATCCTTTTGCCCTTAGCCTCTTGACCTAGATGCTTAAGACTGTATGACCCTGGCTGACTTGGTGGATCCAAACTCAGAAAGTTAAGATTTGGCTATTTGCAGTGAATGATGCTTAAAGTACTAGGTGATCATAAAAGCAAACAGAGGGTGGGACAGGTAGGCAAAGAGAGCAGAGAAGAGCAGGGACCATTAACAATGCCTGTTAGAATTGAACAAAAATGAGATAAGTGGCCAAGCTTACTTCATGTAGAATACTTGACAGTGGTGTGTTTTACTTCTTAAAGCCTCAACAATTAGGGATAAAGGTTTTACTTCTTACTATTGAAGAATCTTTTGTGCAACAGGAGAGCACATACAGTATTGTATTATTTACTGAGCCTAGAACTTGAACCTCTACATCAGGGCTTCTTATTTCATAGATTTGTAGAAGGGCTCTGTCTGTACTCTGTATTTGTTCCTATGTACATACTTCTAGAATATGAGGGCCCAGATGTTCTCTGGTTCCCAGTGTAGGCTCACACACACAAAAAGTTTAATCAGCAAACAACTGGAAATCTGAGCCTTCGATGAGCGACTAGATTGTTCTGTGTTTGTTTCTTCATGGTATTGATGATTGAGCCCGGGGCCTCACATGTGCTAGGCAAGTACTCTACCACTGAGCTAGATCCTCATCCTTTTTAATTTTATTTTTTAAGCCAGAGTCTTACTAAGTTGCCCAGGCTGGTCTTGAATTTATGGTTCTCCTGTCTCTGCCTCCCAAGTAGCTGAGATTACAGTATGCACCACAATGCCGGCCTTTCTGTGTCTTAAATGTATATTTTATGTTTCATTGCGTTCAGTTTTATGTGTCTTAAGTATTTCGGTGAAAACTTATTACTTTGGTTTCTGATTGCTTCTGAGGTAGGACACAGATACAACTCCTTAAGTTCCTTGCCCTGTGACATAATATCCTTGCCCAGTTCATGTCTTTCCTCCCTACTTAATGGTTACAGTGATAATCTTCAACATGTGTGCTCATAAATATTGATTGGAATAATTCTTCAGCCTGATATGTGGTATGAGGCATCACTTGAAGTTTCCTAAAAAGAAAAAGCATGCCTAAATTTGGACTACAAAAAATGCTGTTTCCTTCTTATTTACAGTTTCAATTGAATAGTTGCATGTTTATACTAGTAGGAATTAAGGATTCTTACTGAGTCTGATTGGATGAGGAAATAAAGAATGTAAACTGAAATTACAGGGTTCTGCTTACTTTGAGCATTCCTTTTAAAAGAATAACTTCATTTACATTACTTAAATACTTAGGAAAAAACCAAACAGCGCACGCGCGCGTTCACACACACACACACACACACACACACACACACACAGTGTTGCTATGACACTAACAGTTATAGTACTAAAAATGAAACTGTCTTATATCAGCCACAGCTTTAATCATGATTAAATCAGTATTGCCTGCAAATATTAATTGTATGGCTCTTTTCATGATTAGCTTTTGGATTATCTTCCTATTATATGAAGTTTTACTCCTATCTCTATTCTTGCCATATTTTTTATAAATTCATTAGACCACCACTTGCCATTTCCCTTCTGTATAGATACTTTAGACTCTTAGTTTAGAAGTGAAAAGTATGTAAGTTTATTTTTCTCCTAGCATTCTCCACCTCTCCGAGTCATTCCTTCTGTACCATCAGAGCCACCCTGTGCTTGATCAGGTGCTTAAGACTTCTAGAAATTATAATTGTTTCATTCATTTTACAATCTTTCTTTCTTTCTTTTTTTTTAAGTAGCAGGGATCAAACTCAGGACCTTTGCACTTGCCAGGCAGGCACAGTGCCACTGAGCTATGTGCTCGGCCCACAAAAACCTTTCTAATTGTTAGTATTTTTGTCATTTTATTATTTAACTTGGTGCCTTCTGTTCACTTCTACTGTTTTAAGTTGGACATTCTGTTAAACAAGAAGATTAAGATAGTCATTTTTTAATGCACTTTTTAGTGATTTTTAAAATCATTTTGAATCCATCTTACTGTCCTACCATGCAATAGACTTTTCCATTTTGACCATGGAGAACATTAACATTGTCAAATATCTTTTCAAATCAAGACATATTATGCCAAAACATTTTCTTAACTTATCACAACTAAAATTGACGGGAATTTTATACAGCTTATTTTTAGTGATATAGTGCCTCTTTCTGATAATTTCCTTTTTCTTGAGTAAGTTTTTAAGGATATCTGATTGATAACTACATTTGTAACTTTTTTATGTTTCTAGTGTAAAATTATTGATCTGTGTTTCCAAAACTAACAGTTTTTCTTTTGAAAATGAGAGTGATCGTTTGATAGGGAATAAAACCTGGCTATGTAGCTTATTTATACTTACTGAAAATTTCTTCATCACTTCATTGCTAATACACTTCCATATATAAATAAATTCATATATCACCATACTTAACAATTATTTAAATAGGTTTACAATGACATTTGTGGATAACCACTGCATAGTCTAGGAACTAAGCACAATTCTGATATTTTGTGTCTTTAGCCATACATCTGTTCATCCATCCATCCGTCCGTCCATCTGTCTGTTCACCCATCTGTCCATATTTACTCAGTTTTTAGTATGTGCTAGGCACTGAACTAAAGGTTAAAGACATTTCAGTGAGCAAAGGCAGACATAATCTCTGCCCACATGGATCTCTTACTATGTTGGAACTTTCAGTTTTAAACCAGTGATGAGAACCACTATAGAAAATGATTTTAAGCACCAATGAAAAGGTTACATGCTTGGGTTGGAGGAAGGATGCTTGAGGAGAGTGAAGGTTCAACAGAAAACTCTTTGTGATCTCTAAAATTGAGTTCAGTGAATATGGTCAACTCAAATTCTTGTCTGCTGCTGGGCAGTAAAGCAATTTTTCCCTGGGGCCTGCACTGGCTTTCATCTAAACTGAGCAGGTGGACATTAAGGACTTGAGGGTAGAAGAAGGCAGAGCTCCAGACCTCTGAGATGAGCAAGAAAGTTTTGACTTATGCATTTGCCAAAGGAAAAGTAAAATACAAAGAGATATAAAAAGAATTTTACAGTATTTTCCAATTGTAATTTCTAAGATAAAATATTCTGTGTGTAGAATTGTGAGAAAGCTGGCCAGTTGAGAAATGCAACTTTTAGAAATAATTTTGTTAGCTATATTCAGATCTGTATAGTGCTTTTGCTCTATTTGCCATTTTGTACCTTTTTATAAGCCGAATTGAAATTGATATGTAGAAACAACTTTTTCAAAACTGAGCAAGACATTGTCCTGAGTCAAATGAGCAACTGTGTTCTATTGCATGATGCTCATCCAACATTCATATGCTGCAAAGGGTGTTTTTCTGCCCAAGTTTATATTGTATATCCTGTTCTGGGATTTTAGACAGGCAATTTCAGCTTGTGTTGCTTTCTTTCAGCATTTCATAAAAGGCAGTATTTCCTGCTTTCTGCAGTTACAAAAAATATGAAAATACATGCCAACCATTTTACGGAACAAATGGATATCTGAAAGTTTTCTCTACCTAACACCAGTGCCATCTATAAAATTTACTTTTATGGTTTTTAATATTGGTAAGAAAACTAATTCTCAGTGAAGTAACTAGGACTATTTGGTCTGATTCTTCCCATAATAGAGACGGATAGAGAAAAGAGAGATTAATGAAGCATTCTCATTACTGCAGAATAGAAAATGGCATTTTCCTCTAAAGAGCCAGATAGTAAATATTATTGGTTTTGTGGGTCATAGAAACTTTGCGAAAGGATTTACTTCTGTCTTTGCAGTGGGAATACAGCCACAGACAATTTGTAGATGAATGGGAGTGGCTGTGTTTCAGTAAAACTTTATTTACATAAATAGGCTGCAAGCACAATTTGGCTTCTGCTCTGCAGTTTGATTTCCCTTAGCAAATGCATTCTTATGGCTTGTTTTTGTCTGAACATAGAGTTAGGAATGGGTTTCACATTTATAAAGCATTCTTAAAGGAGGAGAAAGAGGTAGAGAAGAAAGGAAGAAGAGACAGAGACTTTATGTAGTTCATATGTACTGTTTGGAATTATATGGAAAAACTCTCTTGAGCCTTTCTCTACAAGATTGTTCACTTTTTCCTTGATAATTTAAATTATGGATTTCATTTTGTGCTTATTTTCTATTTTCCTGTGCTAGTTTCAGAAAATTTATTAGAGAAAATGCAGAACATAAAATTTTAATAATATATTGGTTGTCAGAAAAAATAGTACTGATAGTTTCCTTTGGTAACTTTATTCTTTTAAAATTTAAGATTTTACAGGATATTTAAAAATACATATATTATTTTCTTACCTTGAAATCTGGTTTTAAGTGCTATTAAAAAATTACACATTTTTTCTTAATTCTATGCTTGAAATTTAGTCTTCTGACCTTTATTTAGAACAGAACATGCTGTATCCACACCAAAACCATTTCCATAATTGTGTAATGTTCTTTGACAATAACCAAAAAGTAACACTACTTAACATTTATTTGGTGGTTGCTGTGTGAAAGGGAACACGCTGAGTGCTTAACTCATTTTCTCACTATTTAAAAACACAGAGGTGATTATAAACCCCCATTTTAAGGCCAAAGAGAGCAAGACCGAGAAATTAAGTAACTTGTTCAGTGTAATAGCCAGTTACTGGGCAGAATGGGCATTAACCCAGGCTTTGGGGAAGTTCCCTGAGTAGAAGTCACTTTCAGTTTTCCTTCAGTGCCCTTTAAAGTGAAGTCTTATCTTTTATTTCTTTATTGACCCTAGTAGCCTTTTGCATAGGGTGCTAGAAATAGATAAAGTGCTGTATACTGAGACTCACTGAGACAACATTTTTACTTTTTACAGATTCATTAATATTTCAAAATGATGCTTGGAATTTAGCAGGTAGAAAAATCCAGTTGCTTTAACAGAATTTAATAAAAGGGGGAGGGCATCAAAAATTAGTTAAATACAATTTCCACCCTCCTAGACAAAGAATAGGAGTTCCATTTGAAGACATTCTCCCTTTTCTCTCTAGTCCTTCCTATAAGATAAAATTATGAGCTTAGTACTTTGAATTTAAGAGGCACATACTTGCCTTTAAAAGGATTCATGGTTTCTTAAGTTCCCAGAAATGCTTCCTGCATTTGTTTATGTTTCAGATGTATCTTAGGGCATGATTATTGAAAAATTGACTTAAAATATAAACAGTGGCCTTATTGCTTTTCTATTGATCAAGTGCTTTTTAATTTGCAGCAAACTTTCTCATCATGTTGCTATTCTACATGTGACTCTGAGGTGGTTGGCCCTGCAATCCCTAAGGGACAGGGCGTAGCACCCATTCTGCCCATCCAGAAGCCCCTGTGGAGGTGGCTGAGGGAGTGAGTCAATGGATTGGAATTTGCTCCAGTCAGAGGGATAATTCTATACAAATAGTTCTTGGTTTTTCAAAAGGGCTTGTCAGCTTCATACTTTAGAATTGACTCTACCAGGAATTTGCAGTTTTACTAGATTATACACAGGATGCTCTTTTGTAATAAGGAAGTGCTCATTCAGAAATAGCTCAAGCAATGCAGACTAAAAAGCCCTCACCATTCCACTAAAAGCCCTTGCAAGCCCATCAGTCTCTACTCTGTTTCTTTGGTCATTTCCTTTTCATTCAATGGCATGTTTTTGGCAGTGTGATGGTTGAGCCAGCATTCCATCTTATTTTAACAACTATACAAATATAAAAACCACAGGACCAAAATTGTAGTTGGAGCTTCATTTTGTACTATTTAAGAACTGTATTGTCATATATAATTTGTAGTAAACTTGGACATAAAATCAAGCTTCTTTTTTGCCTGTGGGCTGATTCCCTTCTCTTACTGCAGCATATTGTTCATCTGCATAGTTCCCCTTTCTTCTAGGATTGTTTTTCATCTGTGGTACAGCAAGTGGCCAAAACAAATTGGACATTTTACCATGATGGGTCAACAGCAAGGGTCAAAATTTGAAACTTAATCTGTAAACCTACCAGGATCTTCTGAAAATTGGTCTAACAGTGCTTTGCATTGTTGGGTATTCGCTATTGGAAAAGGAACTTGGACTGAGTAGTTTGGTCTACTCCTGGGACCTCTCTTAAGGGCAGGATGAGCTGTGGGTTGGAAGAGTAAGAAACTCTACCCTTAGTATGTCCTGTGGGATTAAAAGCTGTCTGAGGAACAGGAGAATGGGCATGGGGAATACTGGGTCTCTCTGGGGAGCTGTCCTCTGATGGAGTTTCTAAGACACTTGAAGAGAATGCAACTGATATACTGGGCAGAGGATTATATGGAGTTTGAGGAAAACTCCCATTGTGGTTGTTTTTGTTTAAACAGGTGGGAGAGACCCATATTCCCCTGAGAGAGACACGGGAGCAGCTGAGAACAGGGTCATCAATTTCTTCTTCTTGGTGGCTTCTTTAAGTACCATAGTTCTTGGGCCTGTATAGAAATAGAGCCACAAAAGCCTGAACATAAGGTATTTCACACCTTGCCTTTTGCAGAAAAGATCTAACTGACAAACAGTATTGTAATTTAGATTGCCGTCCTGTACTCATCTCTTGCCATTATTTAGTTCGTTTACACCAAAATAGTAATCCAATAGAAGATAAGTTGTTCTTTTTTGAGATTGTCCAGGTCAAATTATGTCCAATTTTTAAGGATATAGCCTAATAGCAAGGTTGCAGGGTATTTCCCATGGTGCATTATGAAACCTATGGAGAGAGATGGGGTCCTTCTGAGGGCATTCCCTGCAGAAGGATGGAAACCCATTGAGCCCCTGGGGTGTACCCTATGTGACTCAAATTGCACTACCAGATGTCTCTAGTGAAATGGACAACAACAGTGCCTTTTCCTTAGAGCTGTTCATAGTCTCTGACCCACTATAACTCCTTAAATACCAGAGGGGAGCCCCCTGAAGCCCCATCTAGCCACTTGAGAGACAGTATCCCTCTTATTTTCCCAATAATAAAACACTTCGGTAATTGTTTTAAGGGAGTAGAGATAGAAACCTCTTTTTCAACATGTAAGGGAAAAAAAGAAAAGAAAACCTTAGAAAGTTCTAAGTACCAGAACAGGATTTGTCGTTTCTTGACTTAGCTTTACTTTTGCAAACTCACAGCCAGTTGAGTTGCCCTTCATTAGCTGTTCCCTTTTCTCTGCTCAGGCTCTCAGGCATGTTTCTAAATTACCTGGATTTCTGTTAGAAGAAACAGAGAGGAGATCTAAATAGATTTAGAAGAGAAGAGGGGAGGAGGCATGTATGTTCTCTGGAAGCAGAGGCTTTAGCTCTTATCTATAAGGGTCAAATTTCTATTAAGGGTGAAATGATGTCAGTTTAAAAAAAGACACACAGACATGGTCAAAACATGTGACTCTGACTCACATGACAAACCAAAATGGCTGACAAACATGGCAGAAAGGTGGAGTGGGATGGAGCTCTGAGGTCTTAAGAAACAGTCCCCTAAGAAGGTAACTCATTAAGGATACCCAGAGACAAAATGCCATCTAGGGGAAAAACACAAATGAGACTTTGAGCACAAAAAGGGACATGCTGGGGTAGGTTGCCATAAGCAGGAAACCAAGTTACCAATAGCTGTTTCTCCCAAAATGTGGGAAAACTGAACAAAGTGTCAGGAAGGACAAAAATATGGGGGCAAAAGGGCATACTAAACTCTAGGTCATGTACATGAAACCTGAATGATCTGTTCCTTGGCTGGGTTGATAACAGGCTCTCTGGCAGCCCCTGACCCATGAGACTGTGGATGCACTGGCATCCCATCAGTCACTGTTGGGGAAATCAGTGCTTAATGAGGAGTATTTGGAAAACATGGTAAAGTCTGTCAGTATTAAATGAGATAATTTCTTTTGATTCCTTCTAAATCAAAGCAATAAAGGAAATAAGGAATGTTTAATATTTACCTATCTATAACATGTCTAGCTGGTCTGTTATATCCATACTGGGTCAAAGCAACAAATATTTGTGCACATTCATACTTCTAAACTTCAGTAAGTTGCTTGTGCAGTATAAAACTCAAGAGCACTAAATAATGGTCTTTGATTCTGCTTGTAATGCATGACCTGTAACCACCTTACCTACAGGAGAACTATATATCAAAAAGAATTACTGTGGCACCAAATGAGACTCCCATCAAATTGCATGGAAATAGTACACTGTTTTGGTTACCTTTGGGAAATATATAAGTCAAAATTTTTAAATGTGAGAACATTTTAAAATGCTGATGAGACAGATTTGGTAAAACCTGTTTATGTACCTTACTATATCTTGATATTCCATACCAAACATTTCTCAATGATAAGTAAAACAAATTAAATATTGTGTCCTTGCAGAGGAACTAAGACAGGAGATTAGGGCATGGCCAAGTGTCTGATCTTGTGGGTGTGACCTGTCAAACACAGAGATCCAGGACACATGCACAGAAAATAGTACCCAATCCCTGTACCTGGGGCAAATCAGAAAATGCTATCTTCAGTTCTTCTGGTACAAAATCAAGCAGGTTTTTGATAGGACAGCCTAGATCTTTAAAAAGTAAATAAACTCTCCAAAGGACAATAGCTCACAATCTTGGATTTAGTGACTCTTGCTGGTAGGAATCCTTCCACTGCGATTATATAGTAGCCTATGTTTATTGGGTGCTTACTCTGAGCCTGACATGGCGGTTTACACACATATTATATTTTTTTTATTTAAAAATTTTTTCATTAATTTTATTGGTACATTTTAGGTATATAATATGCTGACATTCATTATTGGGAATTTATACCTTTACATAATATATCTTGGTTCTTATTTTTTTCCCCATTCCCCTGTCCTCCCTTCAACCCCTCCACCCCTCCCTATTTACAAAGGCTTTGTTTCTGTTTATTCCTTTTCTCATATTTATTCCTTTCCCTTCTTTCCTTTCAGCTATCCCTGCCACTTCCCCTTCCACTTTGGACCTTTTCTTCCTATTTCACATTATCTATTATACATTTTGATCATTATTTACACTTTCAGTTTCTCACACCAGAGAAACTATTTGGTATTTACACATGTGTATCCTATTTATTTCACTTAAGCGTATGGCCTCAACGTGCATCCATTTAGCTATAAATGTCTCTAGTTTCTTAATCTTTATGGCTGAGTAGTACTCCATTTTATAAAAAAAAACCCCACATTTTCTTTATCCAGTCTCCAGTTGATGGGCACTTGGGCTGTTTCCAAGTTTTAGCCATTACAAATTGTGCCACTATGAAGATAGGTGCACATATATTGCTGTGGTTTGAAAACAATGCTGAGATTCCTCCTCACCCAAGAAAGAATGGCTGCTATCAGGAAATCAACTAATAACATGCTGGCAGGGATGTGGGGAGAAAGGAACCCTTCTCCATTATTGGTGGGAGTGCAGACTGGTGCAACCACTGTGAAAATCAGTATGGAGATACCTCAAAAAACTAGGATTAGAGGTCCCATTTGACCCACCTATTCCCCTGCTGGGTATCTTCCCCAAAGAATTAAAAGAATCATACCACAGCATGTCACATTATTTTGATTGCTGTTAGGAAATATACAAGAAGTGTCTCTTCTCTTACATGACAGCCCTGGGGAGAGTATCTGTTTTACAGGGGAAAAAGCAGAGCCTCTGAGAAGAAAAGGAATATGCCATACCATGATCTTAATTTTGGTTTCAGTCCCCTGAGTTAGCTGCTATACTTTATGACTTGAAATCATAAATCTGTTACCCTGACAGGAATAATAAATTTAGAGATATGACAATAAGTTAATAAAGATCTGATGAGGAGCAAATCTCCCAATCATCTTAAGAAATGCTTCTCCTAGAAAAGTAGAAATTATGTTCCAAGTTCTGTACTTCCTCTTGGCCTGTCAGTTTTATCCTTGTTAGTGAAGAAGGCATTAAAAATATGCAGTAGTGCTGCTCTTGACAATGTCTGTATACTGCTGACTTGCAAGGTTTACCCTCTAAGAATATTTTTGGTCCCTGGTCTCATTATCCAACACCTATATGGAACTGTATAAGACATTTATCAACCTCCTGTACTCATTTATTCTAATCACTTGAGAATGTGCTTGCATTTTTCCTCTGCATAAGATATCTTTCTCTGTTTCTGCCATTAGCAGATTTAGTGACTTGGGGAAGCATAGACTTTCACAGAAGGGGTTTTCTCACTTGACACATTCTACATTTTTGCTTTTTATGTGATCTTTATAATGTAAAATTATTTGAATTTTTGCTTTTATTTTTATTTATCCCAGAATTTTAAAAAAAGTCATTTTTCCCTTTGTTAGCTTGATGGATTATTTCAGATATGCTCTGTGTGTGTGTTACTAGTATTGCCCCATGACCTTTATGATTCATGTGATGAGGAATTTTAAATATATTTTTGCTCCTACTGCATTCATTATCAGCTAATAGTCATCAGCTTTTTGCATAAAGTATTTTTTCTTTAAATACCCTCTATTTACCCTCAGAGGAATTTATTCTTCCTTTGATGCTTGGGGACAAATTACATTCATAACAATCATTAATGATAATGAGGAGAGTGTGTAAATCTTTGATGCATTGAAAACTGAATGGCACCCTGGTGGGCATTTTTTTCTCTCTTACCAGATTTGTTTGGCAGTGTGTGTGCTATAGGTTGTGTAAAAGTGCCTGTGTACATCTCACACACACACACACACACACACACATGAGCAGGGTGCTTCTCACACTGGGTGAGGATTGCTGTTTATTAGTTGATAATCCCATGAAGGTGGAAAGTGATTTGGTTCATTCTCCTCTCCAAGTTTAATACTGAGAATGATTGCATTGCTCAGGATGGAAGCTCAATAAGAGTCTTCCACCTCAAGGAATCAGTGAATCCATGAACATGAAAGCAATGTGACTGCTAACCCTGCCTGGGCAATAGTCTGATGGTAAAATAAATATTATGAGAGTTGTTATATAAATATTTATTCTTATTTATAATGCAGGGAAGAGAGTGTTAGGAAATGACAAGAATACAGAATTTGAAGTTATATTTGGACTTCACTGTGCAGTGTGAGTTATAGGAAAGTCTTCTCAAGTCTCTAGCCTCATTTTTATCATCTGTAACGCAGAGATAGTAATTCCTAACTCAGAGGGCTACTGTGCGAATTAAATGAAAACCTGGCTTCATATAGATTCAACAAGCATTTACTGTACAGAGAGTTCAGTGCTGGGCCTTGAGCTGAATTCTAAGGATAACTAACTCCTCATTCTGAATTCATAGTATGAGAGAGGTTCTGCTCAAAGTATACAGTTCACATAAGTTATGAGATTTGGTAACAATGTCAATTCTGATGCTGTAGGTTTGAGGAGAACCAGAGATTCCTGGAAGATTTGGGTCCAGATTGCAGTCTACAGCTTAAATAGAAAGGCTGTGGGGGGTGGGGTGGGAAACAAGTGATCATGCAGAGTGGTAAGTGTTGCTATACTGGTGATCTGGAAGTCCAGTGAGGGCTGGGGATGTAGTTCAGTGGTAAGAGTGTGTGCTTAGCACGCAGAAGGCCCTGGGTTTAATTCCAAACACGTCCAAAAATTAATAAAACAGAGAGACAAAAGGGAAAAGTTTGTGTTGAGGGGAAAGAGGAGGCATACAAAGTTTCCTAGAATTGGGCAGTTCAGATCTTGAAAGATTGAGTGGGCTTATTATGCAGAAAAGTGAAAAAGGGCTTTGGTCTGCAATACAGATACAGACAGGAGCCAATTCTAACATAGAGAGTAAGGAAAGTGGAAGAAGAGGAAGAATGGCTAGCAAACTCCCCTGGAGCATTTGAGAACAGAGGGGTCCTGTGTGCTAGGCTAAGACCTAGTGCTGGAGTCAACGGGAAGTTACAAGGTTCGGTAGAGCTCTTGCATGGAATATTTAAAACTGCTTTGAACATAGTTAAATGCTGCATTGTGTTAAGTAATTCTCATAGCAAAGTAGCTTGTACTTGAACATTCTCAGGTAGTAAATATTCTTCAAAAGAATATGACTAGGGTGAAAGCCAAGTGTTCAGGCCTCTATAGGCTGTGGAGATAAAAGAGAAATTAAATTCCAACTCTATCACTTTTTAGCTGTATAACCTTGATAAAAGTAATTAACTTTCTGAATTTCACTTTTTTCACTGGTATAGTGGAGGCAATAAATATTACCTCCTAGAAAAAGTATGAAACTGAAATGAGGTCATTTAATTTATTGACACACTGATTTTTTTATCAAATCATGCAGTTTGATATTAACAGGAAGTATCAGATAATTTATGGTTATTAGTAATGTTGATTTGAGAACATATACATAGGATAGAAGATAACTTGGTAGATGAACAGTTACCATTTACTCAGATTGCCAAGTGTCTTTTCTCTTGTGTGGTGTTTTGATGGCTTGGTAGATTGGAGATGCAGCAGATTTGTGTTGATGGCTGATGCCATCAGCCATCAACCAGTTTTCTGTGCTGTGCAAGGATTTAGAAGGTGTTCAGTAAAGAGTAGGGTGAACTTCGTTAAGTGTTTAAAAATGAAAAAGTCAAGCAAATAATTTTTCTTTAGGGAAAGGAAGATGGAGGACTGCTACAGCCATTTCTGTGATTTAATTCAATAAAACATAATGAATACAGGTGAGAAGATTTTCCTGACTCTTCTGAATCTAAGTTAGATGGCCTTCCCTATTCTTGACTGCACTTGATGACTACCTACCTACAGCACTACAGTGGTCACATTTCATGCATTCATTATTTTTTGCCTCTTCTACTAGATTTTGAGCTTAAGGCAGAGACAGTCATCTTCTTGTCTTTGATTTCTCACTGCCTGGAACAGGGACACATAGTTGGCCTTCAATAAATGCTCTTATCTTCACGCTTATTCTCTGAGATATATTATCTTTGCTAGAGAGAAATGACACTGAAAGAGGTGAAGCGTAAGAGTCTCCATCCCATTGCTTAAGGAATCTGCAGTGTCCTTATCCATTAGATGAACTGGCTCTGGGCTCTGTGTTCTGTACTGTTGTTGAGAACTAGGTGCTGCTCTTGAACTCTGTCTGCAGCTACATCTTGTGTCCTATTCATTATGCCAGTCACATTAAAATAAACACTTGGTCAGTTCCAATCATGTGTCGGTCTCAGATTCCAAATATTGTCTCTGAATTCGAGGCTGGAGAATGGAGCCATTGTGGCTTCCTGGGAGGGCATCTCCACCTATCCCTGGAGGAGAAGCACTGAATGCTCCCTTGGTTTCTGATCTGGTATTTCCTCTGCCACTAAAGGTCACTGAGACTTTTACCAGCTGTCTGTTACTGACTTCTTGGGTATGGCTCTTGGTCTGCTAGTCTGGGCTCATCTTAGCACCTAGAGCAGAACTTGTCTCTCAGCATCTCTCCAACAGGGAGCTCTGATGCTAGGCTCTGACCTCTCCTACTTTGCTTGGTCCAGTGGACCAAGACTAAAAACATGATTATATTAAATTAACTGGCATTTGATGCAATGGGATGTTTCCATGTATGTTCTTTATTTCTAATAAGGATTTTTTTTTTTTTTGGTACCGGGAATTGAACTCAGGACCTTGCGCTTTCGAAGCAGGCGGCAGAACCACTGAGCTAAATCCCCGGCCCTCTAATAAGGATTTTTTAAAAGGTCAATTTTGCTTAAATATATGCAGAGAGACTGGCATTTACATTGGAAAGCATTTTTTAAGAAGTGATAGATTCTTCCTTCCTAAAATAAAATATCCTGCCTAGGACTGGAGTGAGTAGACAGAGAGCAAAGACTTCTATTCTGTATGGTATTCCCACTAACCAAGGATATTATCAGATATCCCTGGACTTACTTCATGTACCAGCATACAGTTTAAGACAAAACTTGTGTCAGATTTGTTTTTATGAATAAATTTATTGTGGCCTTTTAAATTGTATCATCATCTTGCCATTTAGTAACCAGAGTGTGTGACTTTGAAGCAAGTGTTATCTGTGAAAATAAAACATTTCATCACTATGAAAGAGTGTTGGATGATGAAAAGCCAACTCTAAATACATTATAAAAAAAGATTAATAAATTAATAAAGATTATAGCTACTGTAGAGAGGGTGAAGAATGAGGCTATGCTGTAATCCAACTATCACCATAATTGATAATTATTAGGTGATAACCAACAATTTACAAATTATATTTCACTAATTGTATTTGTCTGCTTTCCAAAGAAAATGAAAGTGAATCATTTTCTAATGCAAGAGTAAAAGTATTAGAGTATTTGTTCAAGCTTCCTTCATTTTTTGTTAGACTCCAGGAATATTCTTTAGGTTTCTTTTACTCGGTTTCTGAGGTTTTACATATTTGTGTTTAACTGCATTCAGAAGCATTAATAAAGTTTTCCTCTTGTATTAAAAATTACCCACAGAGTAATAGTATAAGTATATAACCAATCTTTCCAAGTTAAATATCTCAAAGAATCATCCCCACTTTTGGTCACTACATCTAAAAAAATGCACACATTAAATAAAAAACACATGAATAAAAGAAACTGTGTTTTCATTGTGTCTAGATTTAGACCTTAACTCACGGGCTTCAAAATCTGCATGGGCCACTTTTTCTTTATTGCAGGGGCATTGTGAAATGTTACCATCAGCAAGGTGTGCTTTGTCTCTATAATTCCCTAACATCATTCTTATTAATGAGTGTTTTGCTGGTTCCATGCAGAGCTTTTGAATAGCTTTCTCTGAAAAGAACACCCACAGTGAAAATAGTAAGCCTATCCAGTGAACTTGAATGTGTCCCTTATGAGATAGAACCTTGATGTAAAATAGACACTTGGGAAACAATTATTATTAATTACAGACGCTTTCATCACAGCTTTTGATTCTTTGTGTGACCAGTACTCTCTACTGCTGATCCTAACAGGGGCAATGTGTCATCACCCAACAATGGCTTCTGTGCCATTGAGAACAAAAGGACTTTTGGAAAAATACTCAGTTTACCAATTCCTGTTACAAGTTTACCAATTCCTGTGGTCATGTATACCCTCTCAGCTAGTGGATTGTCCTTATTATAGTGCTGGCCCTTGCCTCAGGTACAGGCTTCAAGGGACATGTTTAAGCTGCACCATTGATGTTAGGGATAAGTTACCCATGTGTACAATTTGTTTTGATCAGAAAACCTTGTGAATGAGATAAACACATGCAGTTTTTGATCCATGAAGGAAATGGAGTCTTTGAAATTTTATGTTCTCAAGAATTTTTCCTAATGTGCAAATAATTATCCTTGCCTAATAAAAAGCATAGGCTTACTATATTTAGCTTATTCACATATAATCAAGGTAGTTAGCCAAGATATTGAGTCACTTTTAAGTGGAAAGTTTTAGGTACAGACAAGCTGTCTTTACATTAGTAACTAAAAGCTTTTACCTATGTTTAAAACACATTCTTTTATGTGTTAAAACTTGACTTTGAGGATAGGGAAGGATGAAATGAAAGATGCCAGAAATAAAATCTAAATTTCCCCTTAGAAAAGAAATCCAATATCTACATAAATGAGAGATACACTGTATCCTTGCGTGGACAGAATCCACATGGTTAAGATGTAAGTTCTCTCCCAGCGCATCGATAGATTCAGTGCATTTCCAATCAAAATCCCAGCCAGACTTCATGTAGATGTTGACAAGTTGACTCAAAAATTTAAATGGGAAAATAATGGAACTGGAATAGTGGAAGCAATTTTGAAAACGAAGTAATTTGGAAAACTCAAACTTTACCAGGTTTACAAGAAAGCCACGTTAATCCAGCCTGGATAATATTAGCAAAAGGAAAGACATAGATCAATGGAACAGACTAGGTAACCCAGAAGAGAGAAAACCACAACACGGAGAGTAAAAGGTCAGTAACTGGTGAATCTGAGTGAATGTTATATAAATGTTTATTGTATATACTTATTCTTGCAGTTGTTTTTGCATGTTTGATATCCTTTTTTATTTAAAATAATTCTACCTCCTTAGAGAAACCTAACATACTTTAAAAATGTATCCAAAACTGAAATAATTCGATTTTGTAACATTTCTCGTAACTAGGCAATTTAGTTCCTTCCACACATGCTTTTTAAGAATGTAAAAGTTACTGTTAATTTAATAAGCATATATTAACTGAATTTATCATAGTCAAAAACCCATAAGTAGAATAAGATCTAGATAAAATCTTTATAATTATGACTAGAAATGTATATTACTATATTATTTTATATTTATTCAATACATTTAAGGAGTATAATGAAATCACTTATAAGGATCCAATGACAAACTAAATATTTGGAAGTCCAATATTATGATTGTGACACTCCATTACTGACCAATAAGGTAACTGGGGAAGATCCCCAGTCTTATCAATCCAATATAAAAATTAAAACTTATAGGACTGGGGATTTAGCTCAGTGGTTCCGCTGCCTGCCTCACAAGCGTAAGGTCCCAAGTTTGATCCCCGGTACCAAAAAAAAAAAAAAAATTAAAACTCATAAAACTAAAGACTATTTTTCAGAAGGAGAATATAGGTGGCTTATTTTTAACATCAGATTTGTTGACATTTTTTTTACTTGTAATAAAAATCACCCTGTTCATTCAATTCAGTGACCTAACTTTTTTCTTCCCTTCCTTTCCTCCCTCCCTCTCTCCCCCTCTCTCTCTTTTCTCTCTCTCTCTCTCTCTCTCCTTTTTCCTTCACTCCTTCTCTCTTTCCTTTTTCTTTCCTTTTCTTCTTTTTTGAAGTGCTGGAGATTTAACACAGGGCCTTGCATATATGCTAGACAAGTGCTCTACCATTGAGCTATAATAGCAGGTCTTTTTACTTTATATTTTGGATAGAGTCTCACAAAATTGCTCAGGCTGGCCTTGAATTTGTGATCCTCCTGCTTCAGTTGGTATTAAGCATGGGCCCCTGCACCTGGCTTAGTTTTGACAAATGTGTATGATGCAGACAAAAAAAGTTTCCTTCCTTGTTATCCAAAATATCTCCCCAAAGTTTCATGTATTCAGAGGTGTGGCTTTTGAAAGGTGATTGGATCATAAAGGCACTGTGTTCATTAGTGGACTCATCCATTGATGAATTCAGTAGCTGAATGTGCTTTTAGAAGGCGGGAGTCTGGTAAGAAGAAGTGGGTGATTTATGTAAGTAATTTATGAAATCATAAAGTATATAACCTTGAAAAACAAACAGCTTTATTGAGATCAAATTTACATACCGTTCAGTTTACCCTTTTAAAGTCTGCAATTCAAAAGTTTTTGGTATACATTTGGCAAATTATGAAATTGTCATCACAATCAATTTTAAGATATTTTTATCATTTCAACAAGAAACCTACTATCCATTTGCTGATATTTTCCTTTTCTCTCAACTTGCACATCCTAGGAAAACCACTAAAGTACTTTCTAATATGGCCTTTTGAGTCTGACTTCTTTATTTTGGCATAATGTGTTTGAGATTCGTTCACATTGGTGCACATAACAGTGCTCTGATGCCTTTTATTGCCGAGTAGCATACTGTTGCAGTAGTATACTTGCAGTAGTATACTTGCAGTAGCATATTATTGCAGGGATGTATGTTGCAGGGATGTTTTGGTATTGTATATGCCAATCTAAGAACATTTATTTTTAATTTTTAGTGACAAAAGAGCTACTGTAAACTTCTGCTTAAAGTTTTGTGCAAAAATTTTTCATTTCTCTTGGATGATTGGCTAGGAGTAAGACTGCTGGCTTATATGCTAGGTGTTGTTGAACTTTCCAAAGAGTCTGTACCATTTTTCATTCCCACCAATAGTATATGAAAGTTCCAGTTGTTTTATATCCTTGCCAATATTTTGTGTGGTCTGTATTTGTAACTTGAGCTATTCTTGTGTGTGTGTGGTGGTATTTCATTGTATTTTTAGGGTTCTGCCTAAGAAATTTTTGCCTAACTCAAGGTTACAAAGATTTCTTCCATGTTTTCCTTTAGAAGTTTAATTGTTTTAGATTTTACTTTTGTACATGGTGGAAGTCAGGTTTTTAAAAATTTTTGTTTTGTCGTATGTTTTATATGTGTGCTCTTTTCTTTTGATCTTTTTTGGGGGATATGGACATGTTTTACCGTCATTGCTGTAAAAACTGTCCTTTCTCTATTGAATTGCTTTTGTACTTGAGTTAGAGATCAGTTGCCCACATACATGATTTTAGTTTGCATTTTCCTAATGATCAGTGAGCATAATTTCGTATGCCTATGGGAAAAGGATAGATAAGATCACTAGTCCTTTCTATATGTTACAAACATTCAAATGGTTTTTGTCTTAGTCACTTTCCTCCTTGCTAAGACACAATACCTGACACCTGCAACTTACAGGAGCAGAGGTTTATTTTGGCTCACATTTCAGTAGTCTTAGTTGTTATGTGGTCGGCTGGCTCCAAGGCAGGATGGCATGGCAGAGGACAGCTATTCATGGCGTGGAGGACAGGAAGCAGTGAGTAGGGAGGAGTCAGGAAGGGAGATTTAACCTTCAAGATCACATCCACAGTGATCGGGCTCTTCCACCAGATCCCACCTAATAACAGCAAGTCAGCTATAATGCCCTTATAATCCAGTCACCTTCCAGAGATGCAGTCTATAATCTCATGAGGCTTTACGGGACATCTAGGTATAAAACATAACATTCTGCCTCTAGTCCCCAAAAGACTAATGTGCATCTCTTTATGCAAATTGAATTTCATCTATTTCTGAGAGTTGCCAGAATTCTAACAGTTTCAGAATTGCTGAAAAGTCCAAGTTCAAAGTCCCCTCTGAAACTTAAGGCAAACTCTTAGCTGTGAGCACCCGTGAGAATCAAAAGCAAAATTAAAAATTGCTGACATAAAATGGCACAGAAAAAGCAGTCCATAATTTGAGATTCTATTATTTGTGAAACCCATTGTTTTTCAAAGATTTACTCTTCATCTTGGTCAGGATAACAACAAATAAAGCATAAGGGGACACGGTCCCAATTTGCCATTGGTTGTCATTGGAGAGGAATGTGTGCTTCAAATTCCTGATATATATTTTATTACTGAATATGTGGAAGTAGGTTATTTTCTCATCAATGTCTTTAAAGTATTCTCTTGTTTTAATTTTATTACCTGGATGTGCTGTTTTGGAGTATTTTATAATACTTGGTGCACACTGATGAGTTGGGGCTCAGTGTATGTAAACCTGTTTATCTTCTAAGAAAAAAAAAGGTTTAAGATTGTGTCTAAGATGCAGTCGTGCTTCGGTTCATGAACTTACTTTGCTGCACGATTCTGGAAAAGATGGCTGTGGTTGTGTTTGTCATGAGATGCAGAGTTTGCAAACAAAAACAAAATTTTGTTAAATGCTTCTTTTTGTTAACCAAGTTGATTGCAAACAAAAGCATTCATGAACTGAGATACCACCATATAGCATTACATAGTAATCTCCCTCTGTATCATTTCCTTACTCTGTTGATGCTGATAGTTGAGATAAGTAATTTATACCAGAACACTTCATTCCCAAGAACGTTAGGGATCGAGAAAGAATAAAGACTTTTTAAAACTTTGGAAACATTAGGATGTTCTTTGACTTATAAAAAATATATAATTTTGAACTTGGCCAAGCCATTTTGACTAAGGGTTAGTTTCAAGTTTAGCAGCATCCAACAGAAAAGCCTTGTAGCTGATACAAGTAAGATTTGTTTGTTGTAATATTTCACTGTTTTGCAGTATGTCCAACATATAGTGTCTTGTGTTACCTTATTTAGGTAATTTGAGAAGAGTGGGAATGATTTCAAGACCACTTCCTTGGGAAGATTACACACAAATGTCCTGACCACAGACCACAACCTCAATCTCAGCCAGTCAAATAGTAAATGCTTATTATTTATTGGTGAATTAAATAGTTAAAAAAGTTGATTTGAGTTTTCTTCTGTGCCACAGCACTCTGCAAAGTATTAGAGTAGCAAAGACAAATGGAGCAATGAATGAGTGAAGCAGACATAAGAATAGAGACAGCCAAAGACAGAGGCAATGTGTGGGAAACACATTGTAGTGTAAGCGGAAGAAGGTTTAGAAGGGCTTGGGATTTTACCCCCAGAAAACAGGGAAGTTAAATTTAGAACTAATAGGAGTTATCTAAAACGCTACAAAGGGGACAAGTGGAGAGTGCAGGAGAGAGAGTAGCCAGAGTTAGTGTAAAGGTGGAAAATAGAATAATTTGTCGTGGAAACTTCTAAGTGGCTTGGATTGTTTGGGCAAAAAGTTAGAGGCCGCAGATGGTTATTAGTGAACTCGAAGTGGCAGGCAGAGGTCCTGCATGAAAGGATTCATAAGCCATGTTAAGGACCTTTAGACTTTTTTTTTTTTTTTTTTGGTACCAGGGATCGAACTCGGGACCTTGTGCTTTTGAGGCAGCTGGTGGAACCACTGAGCTAAATCCCCAGGCCAAGGATCTTTAATCTTAAAAGCAGTGGGAAGCCACTGAAAGGTACCCAGCTGAAAAGTGACATTGTCAAGTTTGCAATTTAGGTCCTATTTGAAAGTATTTGAGATTCAGGTACTCGATTTGAAAGTAACAATGAGAAACCAAACAGTTTGGGAGGAAGCCTCTATCTAAGTCAAGGAACAGGCAAACAAGGACTTGGAATACAGAAGTTTAGGTAGGAATGGAAAGAGGACAAAAATAGAGAAGGCACTATTTGTTGGTTGATTGGATGTTACAAGTGAGGGGTAGAGATGGTGGAATGAATGATGACCCTGGCTTCTGGTTCCCAGACCTTGATCTCTGGTTGTGTCTGGGTGAAAGGGTGCATATTAGTGCAGTAATTTTTGTGTATTCTGCCGTCTGCTTCTTGCACAGACAGCTGACTTGCTCTAGAATTTCTAGGTCATATGCACTTTTAACTAGTCTTTCTAGGTCAAGAATTCACTTCTAACAAGTTATCAGGTGATATAGACTCCAAAACTTGACAATTACTGGATTACTTATTTCCAAGTGAAAATCTGCTCAGAAGCATGTTAAAATGTAGATTCTTATGCCCTGAGATTGAGTTCCTATCTGTTGGGTTTAGCCCACTAATGGACATTTTAGAATAAAGACTAGAAGAGATTTCTAGTGTTAGAGAGACCATTGGTTATATTACAAGTAATCTGGTTTAGGATGGGTGTCAGTTAGGCCACAGTGTTCTTTTCTGTAATCTCATCATGAAAGCTCAAATCTAATAGCTAACATTTATTGAGGGCTTACTTTGAGGTAGGCACTCTAATCACTTTACAATATGCTCTTAAAGGCCTGGCGAACTTTATAATGTAAGGACTATTTTTATTCCCATTGTCAAGGTAATGAAACTGAGAGTTAATAACTTATGTGAGATCTCATACTTATCTATGATCACGCGTCTTCAGAGTCACTGCTAGTATAGCATACAGTTTTCAAGGGTGGAAAGTGGTGTATTTTAGAGATAAATAGACTATGCCATGGGTGAAAGAAGGTGGTGAGGAAGGTGGAGAGTGACGAGTGAGGGGGAATCCTTTGTGTTTTCTCTGTTAGATTTTTTTTTTTTTTTTGGTACCAGGGATCGAACTCAGGTCCTTGCGCTTACGCAGCAGGCAGCGAAACCGCTGAGCTAAATCCCCAGCCCTAGATTTTTTTTTTTATGGTTTAGTCTTAATTGTTTTCACTCACTTTCAGTAATTTTGGTTTGAAAATTAAATTGGGCATGAATTCGCCTATTTGTAGTAGATCTACTAGTGTTACTTGTTAAATAAACTTTTTGGATAACTGACTACATGAACAATGCAAAATTAATAATGAAAGAACACTTGAAACTTTTTATATTCTATCAATTTTTGTCATTCTAGTCATCTCCTAGGATTTTTTCCATTGATAGTTTCATTTTTACAGTCATTCTTCGTACCAGTTTCTTGGAGGTTTATCATTAAATGTGCATTCTTAATACATTAGTTTATTATTTTATAAGGAATGAATCTCTACCATTCAATGAGAGGTTTTATGTTCATGTAAGCTTACCATTTGGCTGGCAATCCTTACTCCCCAATGAGAAGAACAAGAAAACTCCCAGGATTACTACGCAGAGTTCCTTGGGTTCTTAAGACAGAGCTCAGTGAAGAAAAGCAGTAAGTGGTTCTGCATCTTAGGAGGCTACACTTCCTTTATTAGCCCTCTCAGTTTTGATTCCTTCTTTTAGATTTCACCTGTCCTTTCTGCAAAGAGCTAAGCAGCATTGGATAAGCTAGAAGGATAGCTAATGGTTTAAATTTTTGTTCATACGTTTGGAGAAGGTTTTAAAACCACAAAAGAGACTCTAGTGGCACCATGTACTTAACAAAGCTGACTGCAAAATAAATTCTTCTTTGATAAGAGAGCCAAAATAATTTCCCCCCAAATTTACTTGTTATCCTTTTTCCCCTCTCTTTTAGTAGCATATTCACTTCACGAGCATTATTTCTGTTTGTTTTCTTCTGCTTTCCATGGATCATAGTTAAGTAGTTTGGCAATGATTCCTCCTTGCCACTGAAATAAAAATCCAGGGTATTTTTCCAATTGGTTGAAATATGAAAGAAGTGACAGAAGGGAATTGCTTAAGAAACTGTAAATGTACTATTTTGTAGATCACAAGAATTTTTAGGAATCATTTTTCACATTATCCAGATGTGTCTGAAACATCTCATCAAGACACTTGTCTGCTCTATGCTAATTTGCATCAAACAAATTCAGAACTGGAGAAGACTTGATCAGCATTTTATTTTAGACAACAGCCACAGATTCCTTGATTTCAGAGAAGGCTGTGACTTGGTGCAGTTATGTCATGGCAAAGCTGGGGCTAAAATTCATATCCCTTGTCTCCCAGTCCAGCACCATTTGTACATAAACACTCAGGCCTCTGTATCCCTAGCATCCCCACAGTTTCAACCAATTATGGATTGAAAAAGCTGTGTTAAGAAAAAAATAAAATGCTTTTGCTCAACATATTTATGCTCTTAATTTTTTTATTAGTACATGTTTGCAGTCCATAATGATTACATTCCTTATTGTGAGTTGGTACCTATGTATAACACATCTTAATTATTTTTTCCATCCCTTTCCTTTCTCCTTCTTCCCCCTCCCACCCCTGTCTCTCCATCTTTTGACCTCCCTACCATTTCCTATTATCTATTTTTTATTTTGCTCTTTATTTGTATTTTGGGATTATCATAGTAGAGAGACTATGCACTATTTAAGCTCTTGTGTCTGATTTATTTCATTTAACATTACGGTCTCAGGGTGTATCCACTTTGGTACAGAGATTCATTAATTCTTCTTTATAACAGAGCAGTACTTCACTGTGTATAAATACCACATTTTCTTTATCCACGCTTTATTTGTTGATGGACATAAAGGCCACTTCCAAGATCTTCCTGTTGTGAATTTTGCTGCTATAAACATAGATGTGCATGTATCACTATAATATAATATCTTTAACTCTTTCAGAAAGATACCTGGAAAGGAAATAGCTGATCAAATGGAATTTTTAATTTTTAGTTTTTTTGAGGAATCTCCATACTGATTTCCATAGTGATTGTAGGTACTGGTTTATATTCCCACCAACAATGTAGAAGGGTTCCTTTTTCCCCACAGCCTCACCAGCATTTGTTGTCATTTGATTTCTTGATCATAGTCAGAAAGTCCTTGCCCACGCATTTGTCTTCAAGAGTATTACCTATTTTATCTTCCAGATGATTAAGGGATTCTGTTTTAACACTTAGATCTTTGATCTGTATTGATTTCAGTTTGGTATATAGTGAGAGAGTGAGAGAGAGAGTGTGCATGTGGGTAGCCAATTTTCCCAGCACCATTTATTAAAACGGCAACCTTTCCTCCAGTCTAGGCTTCTGGCCCCTGTTAAAGATCAGGTAGCTGAATGTGCCTGGGGTTGTTTCTGCATTCCCTGTTCTGTCCCATTGATTCACATGTCTGTTTTTGTGCTAGTACCACGCTAGTTTTTTTTTTTTTTTGGTACCAGGGATTGTACTTGGGTCCTTGTGCTTGTACAGCACGTGGCAAAACCACTGAGCTAAATCCCCGGCCCCTGTACCATGCTGTTTGTATCACTGTGGCTTTGTAATATGACTTCAAATTTGGGATTGCAATGCCTCCTGCTTTGCTCTTGTTACTCAGGATTGATTTTGCTATTCTGGGTTTCTTCTGGTTCCCTAAGAATTTCAGGATTATTTTTGTTTAGTTCTGTGAGGAATGCTTTTGGTATTTTGAGTAGCATTGCATTAAATCTGTGTATCAGTTTTGTAAGTATGGCCATTTTGATTGGTTCTGTCTATCCTGGAATGGAGCATATCTTTCCAATTTCTGTTGTCCTCTTCCATCTTCTTTTCATAGTACTGTGATTTTTGTTGTAGATGTCTTTTACTTCCTCGCTTATTTCAAAAAAAATTAATTGTGAATATACTGAACATGTACTGATGTTTTCCCTTATCATTATTCCCTAAACAGTATAATATATAATACAACTGGTATTTACATCATATTAGGTATTATAGTAATCTAGAGATAAAGTGGACATGATGTGTGTAGGTTATATGCAGGTATTATGCCACTTTATATAAAAGATTTGATCATCTGAGGATTTGGATATCCACAGTGGATTCTGGAACCGATTCCCGTGGATACCAAGGAATTTCTTTTGGAAATTCTTTGCTCTGGACTGAGAAAAGGGATTCAGTAAATAATGGTGTCTGCAGATGCCACTGGTCATTTTTTTTTTCCACTAGTCTTTAACAGTGGAAGATCAAGGCAGAGACTACAACTAAGTGAAATATACTTTAGAAAGTGTCTCTTCAGGAGACCCTAGAGAAAGCCTTTCATTCATTATTAAATAGCTGTTAACTGGATGCTTATTATGGTTTTTTTGCCAGCACCATGATGGGTGTTGGGATAAAGAGGTTGAGAAAATGGTTGAGAAGAAATGTTTTCCCTGTAAAGACAGAACATCATGTTTATTGGAATGGATGGTTCTAGGGAGGAAAGACAAATGTTGCACAGAGATCTGAAGACTGGTAGGCAAAAATTAGTACACTTTTCTAGCTAGGCAATCCATTTAAAAATGGGTGGCACCAAATGGATAAATAAAATGTGGTGCATTTTTCAGTCTTAAAAAGAAATGAAATTCTGATGCATACTACAACATGGATAAACCTTGAAAACATCATGCTGAGTTAAAAAAACTTACCCTTAAATGGAAAAATATTGTATAGTTCTTTTTGTGCTGCATACCAGAATAGGAAAACTCATAAAGACAGGAAGAAGATTGTTGGGTACCAGGGCCTGGGGGAGGAGGTTAACGGAGAGTTGTTACTTAATAGGTACAATGTTTGTGTTTGAGAATATGAAATAATGGTGATGGTTATCCAACATTATGGATGTACTACTTAATGCCACTGAATTATAAAATGGTAAATTTTATGTTATGTGCATTTTGTCTCACATTTGGGGGGGATGTTTTATTCATCATTATAACACATTCTTCAGCAATTGGCAAGCTCAGTATTTGTTGAACTGAATTTAACCTGATGCCAAAGGAGAATGAACTGAAAAAAGATGTGCTGCAAACATCATGTCTGGAATTGCAGAGATTTGGGGATTTTGCATCATTCAGCCAGAATAGATCCCCACAGTGGTTTAAAAAAGTTCTTTCCAGAGGTTTGGCCTCTTGACACTGGAGTGGTTTGTCAAACAGTCTTACACTGTTAAGATGGAGCTGGTGGAGGAAGAAGCCGCACAATGAAGTGATGAGCCAACCAGGAAAGATATTCTGTGGTCTGTGTGTTTATCATCATTGTCAATTGCATATTTTATTCTTACCATAAGTTGAAGCCAGACATTGTACAATTTACCAAAACAAAATCACTGGAGCCATATTTTCACAGGATACTTTCTGCTGCTAATTTATTATATCATTTCTTCCTCATTTTTTACAGCTCTGTAAGTTTCTACTGGGTAAATAAGCGCATAACTGTTACGCAGGTGAAGATATAAAATATTTTCAGTCTCCCCCATTCTTCCTTCCATTCAGCTCTCCTTCTGTTCTCTGTGGTAACCTGTTTGACATATTTTACAGGAGCATCTAATACATCTCAGGCAGTGTTCTAGGCATTGGGTTGAATACAAAGGTGAATAGGTGATCCCTGCTCTGGAGTAGATCACAGCTCAGAGATGGAAATAAGCACAGAAATAATGTGATATATATCTAGCAGATGTATGTAGAAAGCTCAGTTAAGAGTATTGGGTGATACTCTACGTGAGTTGGGGTAGTTGAAAAGGGTGTGCTTGGAGATGAGAGTTTAGCTGGGTCCTGAAAGCTAGTAGATAGAATTTAGAGGAGCAGACTTATTCACCACCCCACCTTCCTGTGGAGAGTTAAGGCCAGAGGCAGGAACAATCATGGCAGTGGGTTATGAGGTATGTCAAATCCCGCACAACTGCATAGTTGGCAACATAATGTCAAAGGAGAGTACTGGGGGGCCCTGGAAAGCTTCAAACATCATGAAGGTGAAGCATGTCTGCAGAATTTGTTTTTCTATCTGAAATTTTTCGCAAAGAGCAAGTATGGCAGCTTAATTTGTCTTCATACTGTGGCCTTAAAGTGACCCAAAGTGAACCCTTCCCTTTGGTTGGTTGCCCATGTGATCCATTTACTCAGCACTGGCCTGGCCTGACTGTGAAGACTGAAGATGTTCTTAGGAGAGTGATGGGCCACTCAGAGGTAGCTCATGTTCTCATGCTGTGCACCCTGTGGCCGTCATTTACACACCCTGCTAAATGACTAGAGAAACAAACCTTTACTAATTTTCCAGGCTGACTTGTCCTGTATAAAAAGTGATTCTTTCTTGGTGGCAGAGTATTTGGTATTAACCATTCTGTTTTCTGTTTAAACTCCTACTCAAGAGTGAAATGTATATTTTAGTTTCTTCCCTGTTTGGTTATCTAGTAAATATTTTGAGAGAAAAAAATGAATTTCTAAATGCATTTCTGGTTTTTGCCAAACTGTTGTGAAGGAAATTCAAGTTATTAAGAGGTCTCCCCAAATTAGGTAAACAGAGGTGTGACAATTTAAAATACTTTGAGGAGAGTGTCATTTTAGTATTTCCTCACTAACATAATTATTTCAACTCTTTGGTACGTATTGTCCCGTGGAAACCAGCTTTATAAAAGGGCGAAACTATTCTGTACTTATTAATTATGAACCCAAGAGACTCCACAACGAGTTAAGCTTTTTTCCTCTTTCGTTTCATTAGTGCAGATTTGCGGTGCATGATGGTCACACTCCTTGTGGCGAGTGGGTGCGTGTACATAATGCAGCTTAATTCTTTTTTCAGCCTCCTCCCCTCCTCTCTTCCTCCATCGCTTGGTTCCCTTCCTACTTTGTGAAAGAGCTGTCTCTCCATTTCCTCTTATCCTTTATTTTTCTCTTTATTTATATTTTGGGCTTCTCACATAAGACAAACCATGTGATATTTAAGCTTGTCTGTCTGATTTATTTCCTTTAACATTATGGTCTCAAGGCAGATCCATTTTTTTACAAATGACTCAAGTTTATCTTTCTTTACAGCAGAGCAGTGCTCCATTGTGTGTGAATACCGCCTTTTCTTTATCCATTCATCTATTGATGGACATACAGGTCACTCCCAAGATTTACCTATTATGAATTGTCCTACTATGAACATGGGTATACATGTATCACTGTAATATAATGTCTTGAATTGTATCAGGAAGATACCTAGAAGGATAATAATTGGGTCAAATGGAATTTTTAGTTTTAGTTTTTTGAGGAATTTTCATACTGATTTCTATAATGATTGTACTAGTGTACGTTTCCATGAACACTACAGGTTTCTTTTTCTCTGATGCCTCGCCAGCATTTCTTATTTGATTTCTTAATGGTAGCCATTCTTACTGAAGTATTTCAGTGTTATTTTAAATTGCATTTACTTCATGTATATATTGGCTATTTGTACTTCTTCTGAGAAGTTACTGTTCAATTTAGTTGCCAACTTTCTTATTGGGTCTTTTATTTTGGGAAGGTCTATTTTTTTTTTTTTTTTGGTACTGGGGATCGAACTCAGGACCTTGCGCTTGTGAGGCATGAGGCGGCACCACTGAGCTAAATCCCCAGCCCCTAAATTTTTTGAGTCCTTTAAATATTCTGGGTATTAGTCCTTTGTCTGAGGACTAGGTGGTAGAATTTTATTCCCATTCTGTATGTTGTCACTCTATTCTGTTGGTTTCCTTCGCCATACAGAAGCATTCTAATTTGATGTCATCTTTTTTGTTGATTTTTGATGTTATTTCTTGTGCAAACTAGTGTTCTATTCAGAAAGTCCTTGCCTTGAAAATTTCTTATATTAAGTGGACTACATATATCTCTGACGGCCTTATTTCCCTTAAAAGATATCTTTCTATTGGGTAGGGCAGAGATAAATCTCCACTCATCTTAACAATGTTAACAAGTATTTCAAGCCACAAATTATCATAGAAATAGAACGGTATATCTAATAATGTATGTATTATGTCCTGGGTTTGTTGGGTACTTGAAAGCAAAGATCTTAAAAATAAATATTTCTACAAACAATTTTCTAACGACAAATGTAATGATTTTTCTCATGTCATTTCTGGTCAATTTAAATTGTGATTCAAATAACATAGAATTAATGAGGCTGTGTTGTAGTGTTCTTTTTTTCATGAGTCTCCTGCTTTACTGCTTAGTTTAAACCATAAAGTATATTACCATGAAAAATGTGATCTATATATAGCTTTGTATTCTATTTCAACTACTTTTGTGACCTTGAAACTAGATCAAAATTCTGCACCTCTAACCCTACCGCCTATTTCCAAAGAATTTATGAGCTGTCTTAACTGTGGGCTTTTAAAAAAATTAAATCATGGTTTAGCTTTCCCTTTATTAATAAAGAATCTGTATGACACAAATTTTCCCTCGGTTTTCATTCGTCTTCTATATGAAATTCTTGTCAGAAACTAAGTCTATTTAAATTTCATGATATGTCATATTTTATAAAAGTTTATTACATACAGTTTTAATGGTAGAGAACAAAAGTGAATAGACTGAAGCTTTCTATGATAGGTAAACTTTTAATAGGTAGTCTGAACCAATGGTCCAACTTAATTAAGCCTCTAAATATTTAATGCTGACTCCTCCATTTCTTATGTTATCTTGAAGAGCAATTTGAGTTTGTTACGATCATTCTTGAAGATAGCTCATCTATAAGCAGCCAGAAAGACCTGTGCTTACACTTTAATTGAATCTGTACCTGCCTCCTAAGAGGCACTGACCTCACCTGTATTGTATGCTGGTCATTGGAATCCAGTTTCCCCAGTGGCTTATCGCTGGTGGTAGTTTACATTGTGAGCCCATGTTTACTTTCCCAGACCATGGGCATTAAGTAGCATATTATGTAGGAAAAATATCCTGATTTTCTGAGTAGCCAATGTCCAGAGTGCCAAAAAGAGCAGAGGTGAAGGGAGGTACAGGGCCCCATGACTTTTTCACTTATTTTTATCAGCTGTTTGCTGTTATTTGGATCAGAGATGTCCCAAGAACGCTCACGTGTGAAAGACTTAGGCTTAGGCTCTAGCTTGGTGCTATGGGAGATGCTGGAAACCTTAAGATGTGAGCCTAGTGGGAGGCGGTTAGGTCCTTGTGGGTGGGCCCTTGAAGGGGTCTGTGGGACACAGTCTCTTCTTGTTTTCTCTCTTTCATTTCCAGCCGCAAAGTGGATGGGTCTTCTTCTCCATGCACCAGGCATCTACCGTGAAGCAAGGGGTCTGCTTGGTCACAGACTGAAACCTTTAAAACCATGAACCAAAATAAACCTTTTCTCTTCTGAAGTTGACTTATCTGAGTACTTCGTTACCACGATGGAAAGGTCACTAACACATTGATCAAGTATTAATCAGCTCTAGGCCTAAGATCTTTGGTTTATTTGGTTCATGGTATAAAAGAGCCTTCTCAGGGTTGAATTTTCCTCTGATATGACCATCTCATTTTATACATGTATTGCTTGTGTTTTTTAAATAAAATCTCTGAGTCACACTACAGATGAAAGACGAGCTGTGTCGGAAAACATTTGACAGATAATATGAATCTAATGTTATCCATATGTTGTTGCTTATTTTTAAGATGTAAAAGAATTAAAAGGCTAAGGTAACACAGTATTGTATCCCGGGGCCAAGGATCATTCATGTTTTTCATGAGCTCAACATCTGCTTTTAAATGAAGGGCTAGAATAGGGGTTGGCAAACCGTGGCTTATAAGTCTGTGTATTTGTAAGTAGTATATTATGGCAACCCAGCCATGCACATTAACTGATGTGCTCTTTGTGCTTGCTTTCATGCTACAATGGTAAAGTTGAGTAATTGAAGCAGAAACCATATGGTCCAAGAAGCCTAAAATATTTGCTACCTTGCCCTGGGGAGAACAAGTTTGCCAATATCTAGAGTAGATTGATAAATCACAATTTATATAGGGGTATTATAAGTTACAGGTATTTGTACATTGCTTCCATCCCTAATTTTTAGTAAGTATCTTGGAAAGATAATGTTTATTTATAACCAAAATAAAATTGTTATGCCTAACAGACTGTGATTGTGCCTGTAGCAAGACTATCTTTGCACCTGGCACATGTTCTTTCATCATGACATTGACTTCCTGAATAGAACACATCATTTGTCCTGTAGAATATGTCTGGGATATATCTGATTACTTTTAAATGGCATTGCCTGATGTGTTCTTTGCCCTGCATTTCTTTGAGCTGGAAGTTAAATCTCAATTGATTTTTGGTAAGAAATCATGCAAAGTTATTCTCAAATCTGCATCAATTCAGAAGGTTTGTGCCATAATTAGTGACATCAAAAGTTACCCACTGGCATAGTAACAAGACCTTGACCCTCCATTGCTTTTTCAGTGGTTTCCTGCCTGTATTTTATTCTGACTCAGTGAAATCCTGTTGTAATGGCCCAGTAGAATGGGACCAGGCTTATTTTCCTCATCCTTGTACTTTGTTTCGATTTTGAGTTGGTAAGGGTTTATTTTTATTGTGTTCCTTTTTTAGTTTAGGAACATTAAAGAAAACCAACAAAATAATTGCAGATTATAAAGCTTGGTAATGTGGTGTGAAAGAAATCTAAAATGTGATTGTTGAGATTTAAATAGAGAAAAACAAGCTGTAAATTACCGATTGCATTTAGGTTACTATAATCACTGAAATTTTTGAATGCAGTTTTAAAGCTCTGAAATTTCCTAGCATAGAAAAATGTTGAATCTACAAATTTCCTTGGCATGAAATCTGCTGGATGTGGGAGACTAAATCTGCCTAATACACAGTGAGACCTGTGATCTTTTAAAATGGACTTTCACTGTGTTAGTCTAAGTTTCTCATTCTACTTTATACTTATTATAGGTTTGTTTTGTTTTTTTTTTCCAAAAAACGTGTGTTTTATAGCCCGGACTTGGATTTGACACATCTTACTGAAAATCATGTGGAACTGTTTGGTGTATGTATTTAGGACTGTGAATTTAGAGCTGCCAGTGACCTAACCTGTCCCATTATTTTCAGGCAGGAATGTGTTCAAGGCAAGAGGAGGGTTTGAGTGAGGGTTGGAAAGACTGAAGACAGAGAATGTCTAAACTTTAAAATTTTCCATCAGCTGGGCATGGTGGCATATACCTCTAATTCCGATACTTGGCAGGCTGAGACAGGAGGATTGCTGCAAGTTCAAGGCCAGTCTGGGCTACATAGTGAGTTCAAGACCAGCCTGAACTACATAGCAAGACCCTATCTCAAAAACAAAACAAAACAAAATCCACCCCCGGAAAAAAACCCAAACCAAAACAACAACAATAAAAATTTCCCATCAGCTGAGAGAGCTTTCATCATCTGGAGGGCAGTTAATCAAGTTGACAGGTGCAGAGGTACAAGCCCCTCAGAGGCAAAGTGCTCAAGAGCTTAATCGTGACCTCAGTGAAATGTCTCAGTTGCTCTTGGATATAGTGTATTAGAGTAGGTGTAGAGAGGAGTAGCTAAGGGGAGGAATTGGAAATCAGGAAATCATGCTCCATTGTTTTAAGAAGAGTGACTGCCTAAAAAGAAACTATTACTTGCTGTGATATGGTAAGTAGACAAGAGGGAAATCAGAACTGGATTCATTACTGACTGGTTCACTATTATGCTAGTTGAAGTAGAATTTTAACTGCATGTTCTGGTCAGGTGTACCAGAGATTTGGGTGGGGAAAGGAAATGCTGTTGAAAGATAAAAAGTGAGTGACCAGGAAAAGGTGAGCAGAGCTATTAACTGGACAGTAGGGCTGAAGCCTATGAAATGAGAGAAGAAAGAGGGAACTTTGGTTAGGAAGAGCACAGACTACAGTGAAGTTCTCCAAAGAAATTAACTAGGTTGTTTGTCTGAACAAGAGTTGCTCACTAGAAGAGTTTTGAGTTGGGCAGGAAAGGCCAGAGCTAATACCCTCAAAGAGCTCCTTCATTGGCTG
Source organism: Heterocephalus glaber (assembly GCF_000247695.1). The sequence continues at coordinate 354,334 of NW_004624748.1, read as the reverse complement.
GGAGCATCTGGCCAGAGGCAAGGCTCCGGCATGTGTACTGAGGGCCTGAAGATATGGCACCTGAGGTCCATCTGCTGACTCTACACTCCCGTGAAGGGATTACTGAGTGGTGCAGCTCTATGGTTGCCACAGAAAGTCTACAAAAGCAACTAGTACTGTCTGTCCTCCTCTTCATTCTTGGGTTTCATGTCCTCATAGCAATCACGTGGCTGTACAATTACATGAGTGCTGGAGAGTGTCAAAGGGTGACACTTTCCAGTGTATATTTCTTTAACATTTTAGAATTTGCCACGTGGGTAAAAGGTTTTCATAACGAAAGTTTACTATTTGCTTCTTGTGAACCTAGGGCTATGACCTGACAGACAGGTAGATCTTTTGCCAACAAGATGATGAAAAGACACTTAATGCATGAAGAGAATGGAATGAGATTACCTTGTCTCTTTTCCTCTTTTCTGCATAGTGTCAAGTAGAAAGCTGAGGTAGGTAGTCAAGCAGGCTTCATGGATGGTTGAATAAGTGATTCTGCTCTCTACTCATGTGAGTTATTTATTTAGAATGCTAATAGTAGCCTGTGTCAGACCTCAGCCCACACCTTCGCTATACCCTGAGCTTGATTGTTTAGCCACTTTAGTAACTAGTAACCTCTGAAAAGAAGAGGTAAAATCACAGAGAAGAATGATGTTTTTGTGTTTAACAAAACTTCAAGTTAATTTCTTGTTTTCTTTAATTCAGCTGCAAAACTTAACAGCATACAGATTTACAAAGGTCATCATCTACCAGATGAAAATCCATAGCTAATAAAACAGATTTTCCCTGAATTCATGTGGTAACCTGATCAAGTGCCTGACTTTGCTGTTTGGTGATATACAATTACCTTAATTTTTTATAAAAATAGCTTAAAATGATCTATCCTCTGTTCTTTTGAATTTTTATCTAAATTTCTTCCAGTAAGAAATACATTTTAATTCTTTTCAACACCAGCCATATTTCTAAAAATCATGTGATCACCCAACCACTTGGCTGTATTGAACCCCAGACCAAAAAGAAGGGACAGGGAAATGAGGTCTATAGAATACAGTGTGAGATGATGTGGATTATAATAGTGTTATGGGTTGAACTGTGTCTCCCCAAAGGATATGTTGAAATCCTAACCCCAGATAACCATGCAAGTGACATTGTTTGGAAGAAGGTTCTTTGCAAATGTAATGACTATATAAGTGAAGTCACTGGGGTGGGTTCTAATCTGACTGATGTTCTTATAAGGAGAAGGACAGCTGGACAGAGGCACTCAAACAGCACTACACAGCGGAGGCAGAGATTCCACATTATGCTGCCACAAATAAAAAAATGTCTGGGGCCACAAGAAGTTGGAAAATGCAAGGTAGGATCTTCCTCTGGGGTTTTGGCAGGGAGCATGCCCTGCCCAAAATTTAATTTCAGACTTCTAGTTTCTAGAACTTCAAGAGAACAAACTCGTGTTGTTTTATGATACCCAGTTATGGCAGCCCTAGGGAAATGATACCAGTGATATTTCAAATAGTAAGATAGTAAAGGTTGTACAATAGCATCTTTTAAGTTGGTAAAGTATGGATAAACTACACATTTATAAATGTATAAAAAGGTATATCACAAAGCATCTCTCATTACATTGTCCCACACCTTCCCAGATATCACCCAGGGGACATCCACTGTTATATCTGTCTTGGGTATTATTCAAAAAGTATGCAGTGTACTCACAAGCATGTAAGGATATCTACTTTTCTTTCTTGTCCTCTTACAACACATGGCAACGTGGTATTTACACATTTTGAATGTTGACTTTTTCACTTATATTTTGAGATCTTTAAATATTAATCCTTATAGAGCTACTATGTAATAAAGAAATTGAAATTTGATCTATATATTCAATCTAACAGTTTTCTCCATCTACTTTCTGTTGCTAGCACTGTTTGTATACCGTGCAGTTTTATGTGGAATGCTTAATACTACTATAGTTTGAAAACTCATCTGCCAGGTCCTGTGCACATTGCTTTACATATTTTATTTAACTTGTTCTTGGGTGAAGGCATGAGGATTAACAAAAAAGCTTCAATTTCCTTAGCCCAAAGGACAGAAAAGAAGTGTTTACTGTTGGAATGGAATCAAGTTCTATTTGTGCTGTATGCTTCTGAAAAGAATAAAAATTGAAATATTTACAGATAGTCTTGATTACTGCCAAATTGCCTCAAGGTAAGTTTCATGTTAAAATATTTCTCTCTTGTCTTACTTGTCAACTTGTCATTACTGAAAAACATTATTTCTTTGGTGTTATAAATGCTCCTGCATACAGAACTTGTATGCAGCAAAGTAGAGCTTAGTTTTTATACTTCAGAATGCTCCCAACTAGGTTCAAAAGTACAAGGGAACTATTTAAAATGTATGAGTAGTCTGTTGCCAGATTGTTGCAAGAGAATGGGAAAGAAAGTAGATATCTTAATATACTTGTAAATATGTTGTACACAAGCACTGTTTTTTATCCTGAGGTTGTCAGCCAGTGACATGTACAACCAATGTACTGTCCCCAAATAACTATGATTATGACAGCCTCCACTGTTTGAATATATGTTCTTCTTTGGAGAGTGGACAACTGGCAGTAGAAGGATATGGAATGCTGTCTGTGGTGGCAAAGGGCAGGGGAAGTATCTCTGGCATTACTGTCTTGTAGAAATGGAAACATAGAAGACTATGTGTTTTCCAGTCTGTAGAAATAGGGTGAATAGCCTTGTCTGTCCAAAAGTATACCAGAACACCTCCATTTTTTGCATGGACTCCAAAGTGGTGAAGACTCCCTTCTCCTTCACCTGGCTGTATCTTTGCCAGAGATATATGGTGGCAGGGACTGGTTGTTTTCCATTAGCACATTAGCTAGAGAGGTTTCTGATTTCTCTTTTATTATGGATCTGGGGATTGAACCCAAGGTCTCATTCATGCTAGACAAGTGATCTACCACTGAGCTACACCCCCAACTCCTTTTATATCAGCCTTCTTTGCATCTAAGTGTGGCAGATCACCAAGTTTTAGACAATGAGATATGGATGAAAGTGATGTGTGGTACTTCTCAGTCATGCTCTTAAAAGAAAGAAAGTATGAGTGCCTTTGCTGCTACTTGTCCTACTGTTCAGATACAAATGTGAATTAGAAGCTGAAACTTTAGCCTCAGGAGAGAAGCCACCTGTTGAGGATGGCAGAGCTCCCCTACCACTCTGGGATATTCCACAGCGGGGAAATAACCCCCAATCTCACTTAAGCCTCTGTATTTTGGTAGTACTTTTTATTTCAGTAGCTTGCATTATTCCCTAACTAATACATCCAATACCTAGATAATGATAGGAACTTGGGCTGTCCACATTTTTATCTTCTGAAGCCAAATATGTAATATAAAAATAACTAATTTTATAGCACCTTACAGGCCAAAGATGCAATGCATTTTCTTGTTTCATTTGCTCAGTTTTGTGTTTCAGAAATATTTATCACTTAAAATGTGTGCGATTAGCCAGGCACACCTGTAATCCCAGAACTATGGGAGACTGAGGCAGGAGAATTGCAAGTTCAAGCCCAGCTGGGCAACTTAGTGGGACTCTGTCTCAAAATTTAAAAAAAAAAGAAAAGGAAGCGCTGGGGATATGCCTCAATGCCAAGGATGTGGATCCTATTCCCAATACCACCAAAACACATAACACCAACAAAAAACAAAGAATTTGAGTAGTGTCAAGCTAGTGGTATTAATATTTTCTACAGTGTTTATCAGAAAACTTTAATTAATTTCTGTTCTAAAAAAGGTGTGGGGGATGATTTGAACAGAGTAAGTTTGAAAAAGTTGTGGAGCAAATAACTGTAAGCAGTTTACCCAGAGCACAAATGAGAAGTGAATATTCTTAATCTTTCAGTGGAAGGGTGTAGTATACAATGTATTCCAAGATTACTTGGCTGTGGACCTCTTTCTTTGGAACACTTTTTTAAAAGAAAATTAATTTTATTGGTACATTTTAGGTATACAATATAATGACATTCATCATTGGAAATTTGCACCTTTACATAATCTCTTTTGGTTCTTATTTTTCCCCCCTCCCCTGCTCTCCCTTCAACCCCTCCATCCCTTCCTATTTACAAAGAGTTTGTTTCCATTTTTTCATTGGTTTATATTAATTCCATTCCTTTATTTCCCTTCCCCTACCTCTCCCACTTCCCCTTCCCCTTTGCCACTTTCCTTCCTATTTCACATTATCTATTATACCTTTTAGTCCTTATTTACACTTTCAGTTTCTCACACTAGAGAAACTATTCGGTATTTACACATGTGGCCTATTTATTTCACTTAAGAGTATTGCCTCAATGTCCATCCATTTAGCTATAAGTGTCTCTAATTTCTCATTTTTTATGGCCAAGTAATACTCCATTTTATAAAAATACCACATTTTTCTTTATCCAGTCTCCAGTTGATGGGCCAATTGGGCTGCTTCCAAGTTTTAGCTATTACAAATTGTGCTGCTGTGCACATGGGCGCACATATAGCACTGTGGTATGATTCTTTTAAATTTTGGGGGAAAATACCCAGCAGAGGAATAGCTGGGTCAAATGGAACTTCCAGTCCTAGTTCTTTGAGGTATCTCCATACTGTGGAACACTTGTTAATGCTTTGTGCAACCTAGGGTTTTTCTGAAACATAGCTCAGGATAATAGTATGCAGGGTTACAATTGTATTGCATTTTATTGGCCTATATAAACCACTGTGTCTCTATTAAAGATGACTATGTGGCTCATTCATTTTCATTGATTTAAACTTTAGCTCATAGAAAACAACCATATCTACCTTATTTTCAAGGACTAATGAGATGTTTCACATTTAGTCCCATGGACTGTTTATACATTACAGTAAAAAGTACTAGTATTTGTCTTTATAGAAAGAAAGTGATATACATTTGATTATGAGATAACATATTGTAATAGGGAACTATTTTTATTTGCTGTATATTATTTGGATTGTGTGTAGAATTTCACTGGAACATTGGTCCTATTGCAGCACCAATAAGTTGATAAATCATTGTTGGTGTTTATGAAGCAGTGGTAGTGGTTAGGCCGAAAAACATCAACTGGGGTTGTATTGTGAAGGGCTGTGAATTTAGACATAGTTTAATAGGCACTTGGGAGCCACCAAGGGTTTTTGAGCAGGGCAGGAGTAGGATTAGCATCATTCATTAAGAATACTCTAACACAAGAACAAAATATGGATTGGGCTGGGCAAATGCTTGAGGCAGGATTATCAGGCAAGAGCTTTTAGCCACTCAGTAGAAAGAGAGAGAAGATAATTCTGAGGAAATTTCTAGGATTTCTGTGTTTCACATTTCCACTGTTGGCCTTATAATTTGTATAGATCTGAAGTATGGATTTTAGGACCATACGCTAATAATAGATAATCAAAAAGCAGAACCACACAAAGTGCACTTGAAAATATGCAACCCAAACCCATCCTCATGGTGGCCTTTGGACAGCTGTCAGGGAAGTGGATCAAACAGCGTTCCCGGTGGGTTCAGCTTACCTCTCATGAACCTGGTCCCATGACTCCTCTCTTGAGTGTACTTGTGACAGAAGGTTGAATGATGCAATAATGTTCTATAATATGGTGTTTGCCCAGCTCAAGTTATTATTCTTCAGCTGAGTTTTTCGTGCTCTTAATGTGCCTATTGAACTTTGGTCAGGACATTTGCAAAGATCTTGGCCACACATCCTGTGTGAGGAATGGTAGTTCTTTCAGGGAAACTACTTGAAGTCTAAATAGTTTTGATACCTAATGCTCAGCTTTTGTAAATTCCTAATTGTAAATGTAATACTTCTATTATTTCTAAACATATATGATTTAGCGCCACAAAAATCTTCTGGCTTTAATTGTCCAGAATCTCAAGGTGCATTTTGTTCTTTTTAAAGTAACCTCTTCCATTATAGTGTGTGGCCCAAGATTTTTGTTGTTTTTAAAATTTTAAGTGTTCAAAGGGGAAAAAAATGTAACTACAGTTGTCAACAGAGGGAATAGGGCTCATTTATTCTTACCTAAAAGAAATTTTCGCCCAGTTTAGTCCTTTTTTCTACTACAAACAGCATGCAGTATTTCCTCATAGCATGTCACTAGGATGTGGTCCACATGAAGATTTTAAAAATGCTTGTTCTGAATTATGCCAATAAGCTTTCCTTGGACAGATTGTTGGAAAAAGCTGTAGTTTGTTCGTTAGCTGTAATATAGGATCCTGGCAGGAGTTAACTCGCAAATAATTATTCTGTGAAAAACTGAGTCAGTGACGTATTATTGTAGGTATCTCATGAATGCCACCTTTGTCACAAGGTTTAATAAACTGGCTACTCTCTTCCTACCTGTAGCAGACAGGGGGTTGTGTCTTCAGATGGAGTTTCAGCTTGATTCTCTGACCAGCGCAATAGCTTTGCCAATGAACACCCTCCATGAAACCTTCTTTGCAGTGATGTGTAGTCAGGACTTTGGACTCTGATTGTGAATCCTAGGTTCCTTCCCTGTGCCATTTCCGAAGTTCAGACACAGTTATACAGTTTTATCCGTGTACCTTGTAGCACCTCCAAGTTGCCAACTCCAGAGACACACTTCATTTAAAATATTAAGTGGACAGTGCATTTTGGATTTGTGGGATGTGATGACACTAATCTTGATTGCATGCATTGAGAACTTTCCAGATATAATATGTCTCTCTCCATCCCCAGTGGGAATAAGTTCAAGCCCTTAAGTACAGACAGATAGAGTACTTTGGTGTGCCCCATCCTTCGCTTTCTTTCTACTCTCTTCCCACCCCTTATAGAGATGATCTTGGCTTCTTTGCTGTTTCCATGTTTTCATATATGCTGTTCTCTTTTCCCTCTATGTTCACCTGTGAAATTGATGCATTCTTCCAATATTTGACACATTTTGAATTTACAGAGTACCTAATATGCATAGTCATTGTACTAAGTACATAGAAAGTGACAGTTACACTCTTGGATTGAACAGACTAATCCTTGGATAGAACTCAGCGTAAAATTATCTCTTTCATGCAACTTTTTCCTTCCTGTCACTTTGTGCAAAGCTTTTTTTTTACATTGTCACTTATCACTTATTATAACTTACACATTATACTTGTGTATTTTCTCCCTGTGGATCATAAACACTTTGACTACAAGACTTTGTTTTTGTTGTTTCCTAACAAACAACTCAGTAATCGAAAAGTGTGAAAGTGAAAGTGAAGTAGAATTTGTTTGTCCATTTCTTCTGTGTTGTCCATCTTATTGGCGTATAGGTTCTGGAAGTAGGTATTGATGATCCTCTGGATTTCTGCTGGGTCTGTTGTAA
>NW_004624748.1:320621-344865 GCF_000247695.1 Heterocephalus glaber | reverse complement strand
ATCTGAGAAATTATTTCTGATTTCATTTTTTCCAGATCCCCTTTTGTTGCCAGTTCAGTGGGTCCAGGTTGTTTAGTATCAGATTGTTCCATCTCATTTCCCTTTGGAGTTGCTGTAGGTGATCTGAAAGTCTGGTTTTGAGACTTATTTACTTGTTTTCTCATTTTGACTGGGACGGGGGGGCTGTTAGCGCCTGCACAGATTACCTCCTCTGAGCTGGGAGAGGTCGGACAGGGGCGGGGAGCAGCGGTAGGGATGGTGACCCAAAAGCCCTTTCCTATGGGCTGGGAGCAGCGGGAGGGATGGTAGCTGGGAAGCCCCTTCCTCTGGACCAGTAGCAGTGGGATGGTGGCTCAGAAGCCCCTACCTCTGGTCCAGGAGTGGTGGGAGGGTTAGTGGCCCGGAAGCCCCTTCCTCTGGGCGAGGAGCAGTGGGACGGCGGCTCAGATGCCCCGCCTCTGAGCCAGGAGGAGCGGGACTCAGTACCTTGGTCTGGTGGTCTGGTGTCCTCTGCATCTTTGTAGTGTGGAACCACATGGCTGCCTGTCTACAGCGGGGTGATTCGGTGTCTTGCGCACGACTCAGGACCTCGGTAGGGCGTGCACAGACGTGCCTGAGTTTATTCTTTGATTTCACTGTGCTCTTGTATTTTAAATGAGAACATATTTGTACATTTTCAGTATAGTGGCTTACACGCCAAGTGTGCCTTACTCATCAAGAAGGAACATACTGAGGTTTTCTTTTTCTTTTTTTTCTTTCTCCCTTTCCTTTCCTTTCCTTTCCCATCCCTTCCTTTCCCATTCCCCTTTCTCCTTTCCCCTTTTCCCTTTCCTTTTTTTTTTGTGTGGTATTGGGATTTCACACATGCTAAGCAATTGCTTTGTTACTGAGGTACATCTCCAGCCCCATACTAAAGTTTTTATTCATTACTAGTTCTCTTTTCCCCCCTTCTTAATATTTTTAATGTAGTAGAGACTAATGATTGTCAATTGAATAAATGCACATGACGCACAGGCTCTGTCACCAGGTACAGGTGAGGGAATTGGCCTAAATGTTATATATTCTTTTTTGGCAGTGGCATCTCTTCTGATAGGACACTGGGAAAGGGTAAGCTCCCATTGTCTTTAACAGAAACTATCCTGCACTGTTTTGCCATCTTTCTGTCTTTTGAGAAGATAGAGTAATTCTTTGAAAATCAAGTTATGTACATTTTTTCCATTCCAAAGAATCTAAGCAGCACAGTAAAATAAGTTTATTATTCATTCTGTGTCGTTAATTCTTCTTGCCAAAGGGGCAAAATGATTTTGCAAAGAATTCTCAGAAGAAATATCTTAGGGACTTAAAAAATAGACACCATGGTTTTATTTTAAGCTTGTCAACAGGGTTGACAAGTGCAAGAATTGTAGCCCTGATGTGCGGGAAGCAGCTCATAAATTGTATTTCCCACTATGTTTTACCTTGCCTGCCAGTTTCCCTAAAATGGAAGTAATTTTTAATATCATAGAGAGAGATGGGAAAAATTTCACTTTCATTTGTAAAAGTGGCAGTGTAGTGAGCAATGTTCACAGGAACACAGGTTTATTTTAGTTTCTGACCTCTTGGAGAAACAGATGCCCTCCAGCCCAGCCCTGGGGCACTGAAGGTGCTGCTGGGCCTGACCTTATAGCTGCTTTTAAAGAGTCTAGGAGGTGATCCTGGGGTTTTATGAGGAGTGCTTTAATTTTCCTTTCTCAGTCAGCTTGTGCTATATCCAGAGGTCCAGTTCTGTTGAGGCAGAGGAGAAAAGAAGGATGTACAAATTGAGTGGGTGGTAAACATCCCTTTTAAGAAGCAGATTCAGCTTAGTTTGGGGACTAGAGGAGACTCAGGAGAGGACTAGAGTATGCCTAGCAGTGTAGAGCTGGCTATGGCTCTGTAGGCCAGAGTGGGGAACGTGCAAATAGTCCACCTGTTTAAATTCTGGCTGTATCCATAATGTAGACCAGTAGACTCTTTTACTTACCCTCCACAAAAGTCACAGTGATGTTTGCCCTTCTTGTAGGACTGTCCCAAGTGGAAGGAGATGAGATTATATGTGATTTAAAACTAGACTATGAGCTATCCAATATGTATGAAATAGGAGACAAGCCAGATAAAATAACATTCTCTATCATTAAATTTTATGACTATTAATCTTATAAAAATGTGATCAATTTAGAAATTAAAGATTAAAGATGACAGTAGAGCTAGAAGTTAACAGGAGTTCTTAAATCTGTATTTCTGACCACTTGGTCAAACCCATGCTATTTGCAGGAAAGTTTCTGTGATGGAAATAAAGAGAAGAGTGAGACTTTATCCCTGTCCTACCAATTGTATAGTCTATTTGGGAAGGTTAAAAGCACCTATGAAAAGCAAACAGGAAAATCAGGAGTATATAACCAGAAGGCTCTCTTTGTTTGGTACCAACTTCGCAGAATTGTTGGGTTCAGTGCAAGAGCTGAAAAACTCACATAGTCTGTTCTGGCCACTGAGCATTAAATGGCTTCTGCTTCTGGCTGAAAAGTGTCTTCCCAGGGAGTTGATTTCGACTCTGTAGGTTCAAATGTAGCAGCGCAAGTCCATCATAGAAAAGGAAGAAGAAACAATTCAAAATGTGTTTTCATCTGTACCAGGAATTAAATTTGGATTTCATCAGGCTATGGAATATACACATTCTTTTGACAAAAGGTTGAATTATGATGCCAATTATTTAAAGAAGGACAAGAGACAGAAATATATCAACATGAAATAGGAATAATTTAGAAATAAGATTAATTTAGAAATTAAGGATTAAATTAGAAATAGAAGTTAGCCTCAGCTGAAGTTGTTTCTCTTTTCCCCTTTGTACAGTCCTGGAGACCCATGAAACCCCTCTTACTCATTACATGGTATCATCTTGGTGTTGGTTGGAAGCAGAACACCTCAGGCAGTAGTGTGAATGTCAAAGACCTCTTTTCTGGGGACATACTTGAAAGCTTGCTGGTTCAGGGATGAGCTGAGGAAAGGAAGACACGTAGATGCCAGACAGTCATCATTTAATACAAAGTCTTTATCATTGGGCAAAGGAAAACATAAAAGACTTTGAACTGGGAATGGTAATTTCTAATCCTTTATGCTTTTTAGTGTATCAAAAAAGCTGCTGATACTTTTAAGTGCCAGCACTTACTAAGGGGGAAACAGGCCAATATCTAAAGTAGAAGATATGCAAAACCCATAGTATAATTTAACAAATTTTTGAATAAAGTGTGTCATTTTGAAATTTGAGTAGATATGTAACTCGAAGACTGATTTAACTGAATAAAAGTAAGTAATGGCAAGGTTTTCTCACTCTCTGCTGTTTGATTCTTGATATCCACAATCCAACATTTATGTGTATTTCTGCTTCTGCTAATGGAGATTCACTTAAATCTTGAAAATTACAGATTTAAATAGAATTACATATAATTTTAGCAGTGACATTTACAACTTTGATACTACTACTTTGATCAAAATTGATGGGTCTGATGGCAAAGTGAGCCTGCGCAGGGTGAGTGAATGTCTGGCTTCGGAGATGCTATTCTGTCTCTAATCGTGTCATGTGGAATCAGCACTTCAATGCTAAACACTGACGTGAAGTGGATGGCTGAATGTAGAATAACTGTCATAATGCTGGACTGACAGAAAGAATCTCAGATGCACACCAGGGAATTTTCTCTAGTCTTGGTTAATTGTAGATTTATTTCATTATTGGCTGCAATTGCAATATTTTAAAGTAATTTTATGATGTGAATAGCTCCAAATATTTCTAAAGCACTGGTATTTGTGATGTTCTTAATGTAGCTTTTCGTTTTTTTCCTCATGTGTGTAAAGACAAATTTTTATTGCTATATGCTAATTGTTGAACTGATGATATAATGGTGAAAAAGCTCCTGGAGTTTTCATCAGTCAGTAGAGTGGTATTGTCTATTTAATAAGATTATTTTCAGATTTTCTACCTATCTGGCATATGATAATTCATACATTTATTCTTGGTCAATACAAAGGTATTATTATGAAATAGTGCTCTAGAGGAATTGTTCAGGGATTGGCTGAGGAAAGAAGACATATCAGCACCATTCAGTCGTTATTTAATACAAAGTCTTTATCATTGGACAAAGGAAAACATAGAAGACTTTGAACTCACACTAGTATTTGATACTATTGTGTATATGATAATTTATGTGATTATTCTTGGTCGATACAACTGTATTATGTATATTATGTATTATGTATATATATATTATGTATTAAGTATAATTGTATTATGAAAGAATGTTCATAGAGGACGGCGAGAGTCTTTATTATAACTGGCAGGACTTCAAGAATGCTGCATTTCTTTTTTTTTTTTTTTTTTTCTTGTGGTACCAGGGATCGAACTCGGGACCTTGCGAGGCAGGCAGTGGTACCACTGAGCTAAATTCCCAGCCCTAATGCTGGATTTCTTAAGGGTCATTGCCTACTGTATAACATGTTTTTTCTATGACTAGTGAGAAGCATTCCTTTTTAATCTTCCTCTATCCACTGAGTTTTGTTTAAGGGGGGCTTATTATGATTCTGTAAATTGAAGGCTTTTTGTGAGGAGTTAGCTTTTACTTCATGGATGATAATAAATGTCTTTTATGTGCAGTGGTCACCACCATACAGTTATAATCATTTCCTAATGGATCAACTTTAAAAGAGGCAAAGCTCCTTGAATACATGCTGTGACTTTTGTCCACATATCCTTGGCCTGGCCATCCTTAGTATTTTTAAACTGTCATTGTTCTTTGTGTTAAAGTCCATGAGAGAATGAAAGGTTATGTAGACACTTAAGTAACATATTACAGTCACTGTCTCTCTCCAGTGGCTTAATGCTGCTTAAATTAATCCTTCAGTGGTTCCTTTTGAATTAGTGACCAACATTAAATTGATTATGGTTGACATAATCAAGATAATTAAGACAGAACTAAGACAATATTAAATACAGAGAAATTAATCACTGAATTGGATAATACTCATTCAGAAATACAGTGCTATGACAAAAGATATTCTTATGGAAATTTCATTATCACTTTCATATAAATTTTAAGTCATAAGAGAGATCTGTGTCACAGTGCTTTTTATTATTTAAATCTGAGTTTTAAAAATAGACATTATCTTTTCTCAGGTAGTGACCCCAGAACAAAATCCAGGATAAGGGTTTGTAATGAAAACAACTCTTAACTGGATCTGAGAATTAGAAATATGACTCAGATCTAAACAAAATGAAACCCAGAAAACAGGCCACTCAGAGACTTCGGGAAGATTGGGGAGAAAACAATTGGCAGCTCCTCCTGCTACCTTCTGAGCAGCTTTTTTTTTTTTTGGTACCAGGCATGGAACTTGGGTCCTTGCGCTTGCGCAGCAGGCAGCAAAACCACTGAGCTAAATCCCCGGCCCCCATGCTACCTTCTGGATATTCCCTCTGGTTCCTTTGTGCAGATCTCAAATGCCCTGAGCATTTGCTATGGGTAGGCCTCAAACACATTTTTCCTTTTCTGTCAGTCACATCTTTTGTGTATGTCAGTTGAGTTTATTTTCTAGCCATTATTTTATCAGCAGCATGGCAGAGTTGCTTCTCCTGGCAGATAATAGAATTATTCAAGAAGCTTTATTTCCTTTGCTGATTTAATATTCTTATTATCGCCTGTACCCTGGAATTAGAATAATTATATGCTATTTTAGTACTCTTTTCTACTTCCTTATAACATTTGCCATGAATGTAGTTAATCATTTCTATACTTTGTTGTGTTAAGGTCTGTCTCCCTAATGGCTTCTGTGTCCATGATAGCGGGAAGTCTCATCTCTCTCTCAATCCCCTGTTGCATAGTAGGTGTGGAGAAAGCAATCAAGTGTGGCTGATATTTATGCCACTCCTTCAAAGTACTTAAAAAAGGCAGTTTTATAAAAGCCCAGGTAGCTTCCTCTTTTTACACAACTTATCTTCTACAAATCAAAATAGATAACTGCAAAATGTTCCATAAGGTTGAATCAGAACTTTATTCTTTTATCTCAAAGTGAATCTTTGATCCAGGCAATGGTACCAGCTCCAAATACGTCCAGTTCCTGAAAAGTATGTGTACAAAATTGTAGCAAATCTCAAAGGCATATTAATACGTGTAGTTTTTAGGGACCCACTTACAGATCTCTCTCCACCTGCTCCCATCCCTGCCTTCTCCCCGCGACAAGGCATTACCTGTAAATTGCATTGTTTCTAAAAAAACCCACACTGTTGATTAAGTAAACACGCTTATTTTGAGGAAAATACAGTCTATAGAAAGTCATATAGACTCAATTTTTCTCCTTATATGCACTGAATTGATATTTGTTGGATCAAGTTGGCTCTCTGTGAGTTTTGTATTCATAGATTTAACTGGTTGTGGATCAAAAATATTTGGAAAAGAAATTATATCTCTATTGACTATGTAATTCAGACTTTTTCCTTGTTATCATTCCCAAAGAAATACAGCATAACAACTATTTGCATAGTATTTTTACTGCATTATTTGTTAGATGTAATCTAGAGATGGTATAAAGTATACAGGAGGATATGTATAGATTGCATGTAAATATTATGCCATTGTGTATAAGGAACTTGTACTGGTGGATTTTGATATTGAGGGTGGGTAGTGCTAGGACTAATCCCACATGAATACCAAGGAACAACTAAGCATTTCTCAAGAGTGCAGTGGAATTCCTATATCCCTTAGCTTCTTTCCTTTCTCTGTTTCCATTTCATAATTCAGACCATTAGTCATTTCGTTACATATTTAAATTATGGCCTGTTTTATTGCAATCATTCTGTCATCAGCTCTTGCTTTTTTACCTTTTGTTTGTATTCCTGCCATCTTCTGCTGTCCCCTCTAATATGAATATTCAAACAATGCTTTCTTTTCACTGTTAAGATGTTGTTAACTCTCCTTTGAAGTTCACCCAGCTTATTTATGGAGCTCTTCTTTACTTCTTAAAGCTCTTCTCTATTGAGCTCTTTTCTGTCTCTCTTCTCTCATTTATTCTATAACAGCCTTGATTCCAGAACTTAACTTACTTATTCATCTTTTGTAAAATAAATGGGCATTATATCAATATATCTACTTAGCCGAGCAGTCGTGGTAGAAAAATGATAAAAAATAAATTATGTACCTCACATTTTTTCTTAATCCTTTTAGATTTTCTTTTTGATATTATTCTGTATTAATCTCTAGAATCCATGCTTATTGCAAAATTCTCTGAGCAATGAAGAGTCTGATTGGTTCAATCTTATGATCTGGATCTTCATATCTATAGTACAGCTTAAGATTCCACTAACTTTGTAGTAGTGATAACCATATTGATGCCTTATATTTAGTTTTCAGAAACCTAAGCCCTCTATAAGTGTAATAACAATATTAGTTACCAGAAACTGCATACGTGTACTTTATCCATAACAGGTGCAGTACACATATTGGTTCTGAAGCATAAGATTAGACAAAAGATGAAATAAAGGCCCGATGTGGTTATGTGAATTGTCCAAGGTCAAGGGTCAAGGCAGGTTTGCTTTTCTACAATGATCCCTGAAGTTGTATTTCTCTCATCTTAGATATAATGTTGCCTATGTCAAATAGCTACTCTTACGATAGATATTCCAGTAATTCTAGCTCCAGCTCATTTTTTAAGGACAATTTTATTATACTATTGATTTGCCATTCCTCTCATTGTTTTCTATTCTCCAATACTGATAAACATTATTTCTGTGTCTCCCTGCCAGTTACTGATGTAAAATGTTTGTTGAGACAGGACCACGAACATAGGAGAGTTGCCTGCCCCAAATGACTCTCTACTACTGAACACAGTTTGCATAGAGTTAACAAACAAGCTATACTTAGGCACAGCTAATGAGCTAGCTACGAATCCATCTAACCATCATTTGGACAATATTTCTACATTGACCATAAGAATTTAATGCAATTTTAGTCAATAAGAGTGAAGTACAGTATTAGATCCTGCACGAATGACAAAAAGAAGCCTTTTGTGGCTTTGGAGAGGAAAGAACAGACATGTATACAGGTGTATCATGATGAATTTTCTCTTATGTACACATGCATAGAAATTTGGAATGGGGGGAAAGACACCTTTGATACCATAGGGAAGGCTACATCTCTATAGTAGTGTGCAAGCTGGACCTCAGAGAGGGCGTGCAGGCCTGTGCAGGCCTCGAGGGCTTCATCTGTACATGTGGCAGGTATGCTCGGAACAGTTAGTCTCTGGTTGAAACTGCAGCATGTGGTACTTGGGAGCCCATGGTATATAATAATAGTGGAGGGTTTGGTTATGACTTTGCCATGCCAAGGATCTTGGACACGGCACTGCTGGCAACAGTGTGGCACTGTGTAGAAGCACGGACTGTGGAACCAGACTTCTCAGGCTCAAATCCTGCTGGGTCACTTATGAATTGTGTAACCTTAGGTAATTCACTAAAACCTTCTGTGTCTCAGTTACCTATCTGCAAGTGAATTAAAATATCAAATGCTTTTTAAGGTTATTGTGAGGGTTTATTGAGTTAATATGTGTTAAGCATGTACCCAATGCTTGGCATGTGGTAGATATTAAACATTTGTTCAAGAAAAGATAGATAAGGTAGTTTTTTGCCACTAGAGAAAGAAAGGGACTTGATAAAAGTTGGAAGCAAAATGCTCTCTCCTGTGATAATGAGAAGGATGGATTATCAATAGGCTGTGTGTATGTACTAGGGAGGTTGAGTAAGGTGGGATTGTGATGAAAGCCATTGTAAAGCCAATGGGAGGGGCAAGAAATAATGAGGGAGGTTGTACAAGAGAGTAGTGTGAGGTCAGTGTCTTTCAAAAATCTATTAATTTTCCCTTCACCATCATTGTTGGGTGATCAGAATGCAGTCTTGAATCACAAGCTGTCTTTTTGTTCTTTTCTTCTTTATGGAAAGAAAAAAAATATTAGCAGTACAAGTCAGTAGTCAAGAATCTTTTGTCTGCTCTGCTGTAGGCACAGTAAGATGTCAATATATGGATGTAATATGTCTTTATCATAACTACATTTTACTTCTGTGATCTGAAGAAAGCATCCAATTTATTGATCTCTCTGTAGATGTGGTTAATAAACAAACACAAAAGAGACACTTAGCATATAATGTATCTTATCACCAGTCTTGTTGGTATGTAAAATTCTGTAGGTTCTATTGATCAAATTATATGAGCCTGATAATTAAGCCAGAAGTTTTTCAACTATTATAGATGAAAAATAGAATCTTCATTTTAAACCACTAATCTCCTTTTTCAGCACATGCAATGTACGTGAAATGTGTGCAACAAATCATAGGCTAATAGCACAACTTGGTTATGTGTAATGTTTGCTGTTTCAGGATACTCTGAAGTCCTGCTTGCTAAGATTCAATTCAAGATGAAAAGATCACATAAGTATTGTAACATGCAGCCCTGGATAGTAAGGTAGTTTAAAAATAGGGCATCTTCACGTAAAACTTGGAAGAAGTATTGATTGAAACTGTATAGGGCCTTTGTCTCTGTCCCTGATTTGTCTAAACAGTCTATTTAAAAGGCTGCAGTGTCTCATACTACCTCAGACCTATGAAGGTGAGGTGGATGTTTAAAAGAAGGAAAAGAATAGGTGTGTTAGCGTGGCATCAATATAATACAATACCTGAGATAATTAACCTATAAACACAAAAGGTTTATTTGGGCTCATGGTTTCAGAGGTTCCAGTCCATTATCAAGTAGATCCATGCTTTTAGGCCTGTGTTTGAGAAAGCGCATGGCAGAAAGATGTGGTAAAACAAAATTCACCTAATAGCCAGGCAGTGAAAGAGAGGAAGAGAAAGGGGCAAGGGTCCCACAGCTCTCTTGGAGGGCATGCACCTAGTCACCTAAAGACCTCCCACTAAACCCTGTGTCTTAAGGTTTCCACAGTCTTCCAATACCATGACCTTAATGTCCAAGCATTGAATACATGAGCTTTTGGGGAACACTCAAGATTCAGTTGGTGTCCTTGTGGGTGCAACTTTAGGATTATTTAGAATTTGACCATGGGCATATATTCTCTGATCATGCTGGGTCCTGGCATCTCAGTTACCATCTCCTCACAGCCAAAGCCTTGCATGCCTCACCAGTGGTCTCTTTCCAGCCCTGTAGTCATCCCCCACCCAGGCTGTACAGAGAAATCACCATGAGGACTGAAAAATACCAATGCCCAGGACCCAGAAATTCTGATGTAATTAGGTTGGTAGGAGGCCCAGACATCAGTCTTGCTAACATGTAATCAGGGCTGAGGATCACTAGTTTACAGCCTTTCAGGTAAGAGGGATTTGAGGAGATTGAGGTGAGCACTTTGGCTTAGTCCTGCTGTTGTTTAGTCTTGACATGACTCATGTTTTGATAATTGACATCTCGTCCAGCATCAAAGACCCAAATCCCACCTTTGATCAGCAGGTCTGATGACAGGGGACCTGAGTTTTCTTCCTGTGGCAGAGTCTCTGAGTCTACAACATCTGCCCAGTACATTCTAGTCTAGAGGACTAGACTCTACTATTCTTTTTCTTTCTTTCCTTTTTTTTTTTTGTCTTTGGTGAATTATAGCCTTGCTTGATGAATTGCCACTAGAATTGCCTACCTGGTGCTAACTAGAATTTGCATTTAACACTATTCTGGTTGGATATCCTTGACATGAAGGTTGCTCAGACCAGCCACTGGGAACCACATTCTCAGGTTAGCTTTGTGTCAGGTTGACTTAACTTGCTGCACTGCAGGGTGGACCTGTCCTATTCTCCCCAGTCTTTGTTCTGAATTAGAGGCTGGAACTAGCTCTTGATTTGGGCCTGTTCAAATCTACCTGGTTTCACCATAACTGTGGGTTGCTGAAACTTACATGGCCTTTTACATGACGAAAGTTGTTAATTCAAGCCCATTTTGTAGACTAGACTGCTGGGTCTTGTGTTCCTGGATAGGGAAGTGTACCCATATCTTTGGGGGATTCTGCAACATCTCACTTCCCTCTGAGATTCTTGATTTATAAGGCTTGGGATGCTTTTTAGCATGAACCATATCTGCAAGTCCCTCCATCTGATGATTCTGGTGGCTAGTACATGAAATAAACACATCACAGTTCTGTAAACAGTGATATAGATGTCAGTCACTTGGTTTGGGTAGATTTAACTTCAGTATTTTTCCTTTCCTTATAATACCCAGAGTGCTTCATACATTACCTTATTTATCCTTGAAATCTGGGTATCAAGGTTTGTTGATGCCTTCTCTTATATTGTCACACAGAGAAAGTATATATGGGGCTCGGCCAAAGGTTACAGGAACAGTAAGGACACATGAGGACTTCTGTTCTTAGCCTTGATGATATATTTCTCATATAATCACAGCGAGCTTCAACAATGTTAGCTGGTTTAGAAGAAAAGGAAAAAAATATATGTACTAATATTCAATAAGTAAGGATTTTGTTATTTTTTAAAGCCATGACAGGAGTAATATTCTTAGTATAATTTATATGTGATTTCAATTGCAGACTAAGAAGGAGATGAATAGGGGACAAACTAATAATGCCTCAAATGCTTTTAATACTCACAGTGTGCTGGGACTTTGATGCTGACCTGATCAGTAAGTTGAGGAAAAAGTCCCAACTAGCACCATTGAAAAATTAGCACTCTCAAAAGTCATGTTGAAGTCCAATAAATTAACAACTCTTTAAAAGTAGATTTAGGATAGAACTTGTGCTATCATCAAGTTTGAAAATGTATTTATATTTGAATTGGACTTACACATTTTATAGTTTTGGCAAACATTAAGTGTGCACTATTTCAGTAGGTAAGTTTGCAGTCCCTGATTTTTGAGGCACCTTAGTGGAAAAAACTTATTTAAATGACAGTATTTTCATTTTGGGAGAGTGTTGCTGGTCCTCTGAGATTTGAGTGCTTTAAAGTAAGTCATTTTTATGAGTGAGTTGGTTTTTGTTACTGTGTGTTTGAAGAGAATCATAACCTGGTTTTGTTCTGGTATTGAAAAAGGACACTCAGTAGCTTTATATACCATTATTTTATCCCTTGACCTTTTCAAACCAAAAGCCACAGTTTACATGATATGCCCTGATTTGATAACTTTTGACAGGCAGGATGATCTGTGATCCTGAGAAAAGAAACTCAGTTAAATCCACACAAGAAAGCCATAAGTCCCTGTGGGAAAATGCTTTGCGACTTACTGAAAGCTGACATAAAAGAGAGTGAGCTGTCTGGTTTTTTTCCTGTATTTAAAAACAATCAGCTGATTGTGTTTTGGGGTAGTTGTTTTTACATTTTGGTGAGAAAGAAGTGCTTCTGAGGATATAGTTTAATAGTTTTGACCTCTTATAGGGCTATATTAATGTTAATTCTTAGCCCTAAAGAAAATAAGATTATTGTTGGGATAATGCACAGTGAATACACTTTCCCCAGCCCTTTTAGTGTGTGTGTGTGTGTGTGTGTGTGTGTGTATGTGTGTGTGTTGAATTACAGGTGAATATTGCTAATGTACAACTCATGAATATGTCTTTAAAATTCATTGTGGACCTGTTGTATCATGAGCAGTGTGATAAATATAACTGTTTATTATGTGAAATCTTATATGGTCCAAATAGACAGCTAGTTTGAACTTCAGATCCAGTTTTCCCTTAAAGCTCTTTGTGTACATAAATTGATGATATACATGCCTCTGCTATGCTGTTAGTATATGTAGAAATAGTCTTGGGATTATATAAAATTTGACTAACTTGGGCAGCATGAAGAGAGACTACTATAAATAAACCAGTGGGCTTATTTATATATTTTAAAATTGCTGACATATTTGGGCTCTTCCAAACAGCTGCTTTGCTTAACATCTGGTTTATTGACTCAGACTCAGTTTGACATCACATGAGCTTTGATTCTGCTGCTTTGCTTGCTTTCTGGGCATTTGGGCATGGACTTAGTGCTGCTTTTCACTTCCCAACCTCAGGGAACACAAAAAAACACTGTGTTTTGATTTCTTAGGTCACAGGTGGGATGCCTGAATATCTCCATCTTTCAAAAGCTCTCTGGGTGGTTCTAATATATCCCAAAGCCGAGAAATCCTGTTATAAAAGAATTCAAATACCTACAGGTGTGGCCTGAAGAGACATTTCCAACTCCAAGACTATTTGTAGGTTGGTCTACTGTGACCTTTCAGAAAGTTTTGGAAAAGATTTAGAAAACAGAAAAACAAAGGCTTGTGCTAACAAAGAACAATGTTCATTATAGGAAAATCCATTACTTTTCAGAAGGATTTTATACAGAACTATTTCAAATAGAAAGATTTTTCTTGTTATTTTCATGATATAAGCTGATTAAAAACATACAAGTTGTTGCAAAATATGACATTTATGGCATACAGTTTTTAAAAATATAACCAACTGAGGACAATAGCCATGATGTCTTGGATCCCTTCTCTTATGCCAGAAAAGTTATTTTTGAGTATTAAAGTATTGACACTTCAATACTTCTGGATCTGGGGAAAATTAGCTCTTACATTTTGCAGCCTTATTAATAATTAGCAAATTCCACTATGGTTGAATTCAACAAAAATGTAATGATAGGAAATAGGTAGACTCCATGAAGATAAGAAGGAGCTCTTGGAAATGAGGGAGAGGAGACTGGAAGAGGGAAAAGGAGAGTAAAAATGATCAAGATGCAGTATGTATATGTACCAATCCCCCAAGACGAATGTAATTATTAAACATAAACTAATAAAAACAAATAAACTTCTTGAATGAAGTAAAATCATGGAGAACTTTGAGCTTCACTATTCTAAAGCACTTTATTCTGAAAACAAGGGAAGATGCCATTGAAGTGAGGAACTAGATTTTCACTTTAAGATCACTTGGAGGGAGTGGTTGAATTGCAGAAGAAAAAGGAAAGGTCATGGAGACTGGAAGCCCAGTCAGTGGATAATTTCAGCAATCTGAGCTGGAGACAGTGATACAGCCTAATGCTGGGGATTCGTGGGGTGGAGGAAGTGGGAGATGTGGCTATCTTGACTATATAATTTATCTTCCCTATCTGGACTATTGTAAAAGGGAAAGGAAGCTATTAATAATTACCCCAGGAAAACAAGTGTAAGCTGAAACCGTCCCAAACAGGAATATATCATGGTGTTGTGTGAAGAGAACAGGATCAGTTTTCAGGGATTTTTCAAGAACTTGAGAGGAGTTGGACAAATATTGGGATCTAAGTGCAAAAGAATGTCTGCTACCGATATCTATATACTGCTACCCAGTGCTACCCAACAGTAGAACCATTACGTGGTGTGTCCTTATCCTCTTTATTCACCAGATTCAGCACTGTGAATTCTGACTCTTCCCCAAAGTCAAAATGACCATGAAAGGTAAATGTTCTGAATTGATTCAGGACAAGGAAGCAACCACATCACAAAAGAGGACTTACAGAATTGTTTTAGCAAGTGGCAAGAAAGATGGGACAAATGTGTTCAAAGCAAGGGGGGATATTGTGGGGGAGTTTAATGGCAATGTGTCTTTTATTGTAATACATTTTTCAAATTTAAAATTTCACCGTATTTTTAGATCACACTACATAGGTGCAGTAAGCTTCTAAATATATTTTTAAATTAAGAGACTGTTCTGCTTCTTTATTTTAAGCAAATATATTAACAAAAGCCAGGCACAATGAAAAAACCTTTAAATCTAAATAATTAGAGCTAATATAAACTGAGTAGATTTCAATTTGATAATCTAAGTAAGATTTAGTACAGCGTATGTCAAAAGGATCTAAAAGTAGATATTCAAGATAAGAATACTTCAACTTTTAGGTAAATAACTTATCTTTTACTGTAATTTAAAAAAAAATTTAATATTCACTGTATTTTCTTTATCATACTACATAAGCGATCATGCCTGGATTACTTGAGTTTATTTCAGATTTTGGATAAAAAGAGATCCAAGGATCCTGCATCTAATTTGAAAAAATAAAGCAAAAAAGTAATCTTTTCATTGAAAATCTTGAGGGCTGGGGATTTAACTCAGTGGTGCTGCCGCCTGCCTCGAAAGCGTAGGGTCCTAAGTTTGATCCTCGGTACCAAAAAAGAAAAGAAAAGAAAAGAAAAGAAAAGAAAATCTTGAGTGGTTGGAACATGAGCAGATAGGGAGAGCTTGTTGGCTTTTTTCCTTTTTTCTTCTATACCATGAATGGTTCACTGGCTTAAACACGTGATGTCTTCATTTATCCTCTTTGTACTTCATTATTTGTTTCCTTTCCAATCAGCAAATTGTATTTTAAATAGTCTCGGCTACTCAGGAACTAATTATATAATTTAGAAGTGTAAAAGTTCTCATTACCCTCCTGCAGTCTACAGTATTTTTCTTTGGAACCTTGAGAGCATTTGGCAAGCTTTTCTCTTTTGCACCATGGTGGGGCTCCTTTGAAACTTTTCTAGAAAAGGTATTGCTCTTGGTTGATGTTGGGAGATCAATTTTTTAACCTTTTCTTCTAAAATTACTAGGCATACGGTTTGCACCATGGAGGATTTAAATTACCATTGTGTGGTGTGCTTTAAATGAACAGAAAGCTGGCCACACTGATGTAAGAGGCTTTGGACTCTTTCCTGCACTGGCACTTCAGATGTTGCTTTGTGTTTTGACTCTTGTCTTTGGGATTGTAAATTACTCAGGCAAGCTCATCAGAGTAAATTAAATTCAGTATCTAATATTCATCAAGGTTTTGTTGTATTCAGTTTTGGCTAATTGAGACTTACAGAGGTCAAGTACCTTGGCCAAGGTCATGTAGGGTGTTAATGTCTCAGATGAGTTTTCTTTTAGTCCCTGTTGATTCTTGCATCATGTGTTCATCTGTCTGTTAATTATCATCTTGTCGTCCTGTTGCTGTTCTTACAAACTACCTGGGTTTAAGGGCCCTCAACACTAGTGGGATTTATGGGAAGTCTGCATACTCGTGAATTATCTTTTATCTGAAAATGAGAAACATATAGAGATCAATTATGATAATCTTCCACATGGCAGATGCTGCTCTCCAGGGATTTGTTACCCCATGCCAGCAAAATCAAACCAGGGCTGCTCAGGCTCACCACTAGGATGCTTGAGTGGAGTTGAATGAAAAGCCATACACTGTCTGGTATTTGAAGCTGGCATAGTAAAAGGCAGGATGGCCTGTAAATAAATTACTTCATTTGAAGAGCATGAAGTTTCTGCCAGGGTACAGATATTTTGCATTCATTTCCTAGGGGCTGCTGGAAGTGTGGCATAGCTGTTAAGATTTTTGTTGCTGCTGCTTAAGGGCTTTGTCTATCCAGCCAGATACAGAATGTAACACTCACAGGAATCCAGCTAGGAGAGTATTCCAGAAGGATTAGACAACTGCAGCCTCCAATTAGCTTCTGTAGTCCTGAACCTTCTAGGATATGCTGCAATGCAAAAACACTTGGAAAATTTCTTGGAATTTTAATTGGAAATTTAAATTCTTTGGAAATTTAATTAATGAAATTAAGCCACGTACCATGAATATAGAGAAGGATGTACAGTAAATGTTGAAAAATGAATTCATCTAAAACTACACTCAAGTTATATTTTTTCTCTCTCTGGCAAAACTGTTTTCCCCTAGTCACTTATTTTATGAGTGTGTGTGAAAGCAAGTATTTTTAATTTTTGGTCTTCCCCTTTCATAAGTGATTCTTTTTATGCAGTTCCTTTAATTTGTGTCTCTCCCCTCTCTTCCTTCTTCCCTCGTCAACACTCACATATCAGCATGGCTGGGTGACATTGTTAATGTTAACATAGGGGCAGTCAGTGAGCCAGGTAATCACCTACCTCAGCACAGATAGCTGGAGCTGCTTTGCTGTTAGACAGAGATAAATTAGAATGAAAGAATGATGATTTAAAACAATGCCTGAAAATGATTATCAAACAAAGACAAGCATTTAGTGAGCCATTGGGCCAAAGAGAAATCCCCAAGTAGGAGAAAGGGACAGCCTTTATCTTGCAATAAGGGCAAATGGTAAAAATAAAGTGTCAGCCCAGGCACATTTTATGTCAGTTCAAGTGACAAAAGGCCAATTTGGAGCACAGCATGTGTTTGGATCATATGCTGTAAAATGCATGACCTTGTTTCCTGCCATTGATATATAGTTTGGTATTCTTCAAGATTTTATTTTCCTTCCTGAAGAAATACTCTGAGCCCTTGATGGAAGAGTGACAAGCCTGAAGTAGTGGCAGAGTTTGAAGGCACATCACTTTTGAAAACAACACAGCTCACCTCTTGCTTGGATTACTTCCTGAGTGGAACCAACAGGCAGGGAAAGTATTTTGTCAGAAATACCATAAAGGGTAAAACAGAATAAGATTCTTTCGCAGGTGAAGTGGGTAGAACCATCAGAATTACAGCCAATCTATTTAAAGGAGATTCAAGTCTTGTCAGGATCAAATGAACACAGATCAACAGCAGGAGCTCAGATGGTCCTAAAGGGAATGTGTAGGACTGAGTCTGTAGTTATTTATTGATTTAATCTAGTCCTGCAAACGTCTAGGAAACTCACATGTTCATCTTACACATCTTTGAGCTTGTTTTCTAATATGTGACATTACATGGGGGATAGGAGTCCCTGTTCTTTACCACTTTACTATTTTTCTTTTTGGCTTTGGCTGGCTGGAATTTAAAAATTTATATCAATTGATTTGTCCTTGGTTGTCTTCTTCAGCTTTGGGAATATACATTCTTTCTTTTCTATGTAAGTGCAGAAATGCATTTACATTAATTTAGTACTTTGCTGCCCCTTCCTTGCCCCTATGTTTGGACCTGTGCTGGTGGTAACAAGGTGCCTTTCTCTCCCTCCCATTCTTTGGCACTTATTTTACCTTGGTTGAAAATAACAAGCTACACAGGCAAGTTTTGTGCCTCAGATTGTTTTGGCAATATAGTAAACCCTCAGTTATAACTGGCCTCACATATGAACAATTTGGGTTATGACCAGAATTTTAGTTTTAACTTACGACCAAAGTCTTGAGTTTTGACTTGAATGCTGCTCACTTGGCTGGTTGTAAACAAAGACTCATGATGGCAGGAAAGCATATGTCAGCATACATAAGCATTAGTCTGAGCCCAGATGTGGGTGTTTGTGGATATAGATGAAGTAGAAAGGTTATTACTCTTATGGAAAAACAGAAGGCTAATGGAAGGTTATAGCCTATCTGAGTCTATAATTTGTGAAAAAGCTAGGGCTATAAATGCAGATCTCATAAAGAATAATCCATCAATGAGTGATAATGGTGAAACATTCCGTGCCAGTAAGAGGTGGTTTCATAATTTTAAAGTGAGAACTGGGGTTCATAGAGTAACCAGACATGGTGAAACAGCCGGTGCTCATAAAAGGGCTGCTGAAAATTACATACACCACTTCGAAAGGATGACATAGAGAAATGGCTTTTGCTCTCATCAAGTTTTCAACTGTGATGAAACTGGCCTTTTCTGGAAGAAAATGCCCAGGAGAATATACATTACCCAGGAAGAGAAGAAAATGCCAGGCCACAAGCCTATGAAGAATAGGCTAACCTTATTGCTATGTGCCAGTGTAAGTGGTGACCTCAAGATAAAGCCTCTCTTGGTTTATCACTCTGAGAGCCCTAGAGGGTTCAAAAAACATAAAGTCATGAAGAATAGGGTAGGGGTCCTGTGGAGATTTAATGCAAAAGCCTGGGTAACAAGAGTACTTTTTCTTGAGTGGATCAGGGAGGCTTTCTGTCCTACAGTTAAGAAACATCTGGAGGACAAAAGTTTACCACTCAAGGCTCTCCTCCGCTCAGACAGTGCTCCTGCTCACCCACAAGATTTGGAAGAATTGGCTGAAAAATTCCTATGGGTCTCAGTTGAGTTCCTCCTACCTAATACAACTCCACTCCTGCAGCCTATGGACCAGCAGGTTATAGCTAACTTTAAGAAGCTATACATCAAGGAACTGTTCCTGAAGTACTTCTGAATGGTCTCAGATACAGATTTAACTCTTGAAGAGTTTTGGAAGGAAAATTACAACATCCTTTCCTGTGTGGGGTTAATTGAGAAATCCTGAGCCAGGGTCTCTCTAAAGACACTGAGATCTGCTTGGAAGAAAGTACGGCCTAAAGTGATACAGGAGAGAGACTTCAAAGGCTATCCAGAGGGGCCTGAGTCTTCACTTGACCCTGTGGTTGATGACACTGTCACTATACCAGAGTCCATAGACTTGCAGGTAGTCTATGATGATGGTGGATTTTGAGGAACTCATGGAGGAACACTCAGAGGAATTGTTTACAGACGAACTTCAGCAACTTCTGGCTGAGCAACAGAGAATGCCAGTTGAGGAGCTTTCTGAAGAAGACGGGGGAGTATCAACAATCAGTACAGCAAAATTCTTCTTCTGAAATAAAGGAAATCCTGAAAAATGGACAGAGCTACAAACATTTGTAGAGAAGACCCACCTAGACAGAGAAAAAGCCAATCATTAGATTCACTTGCTTGGTGACAATGTCATGTCATGCTATAGAACAGTGTTAAAGACAAGACAGAAACAACCTTCGACCAGTTTTTAGTTCTGAAAAGGTTTGAGGCCTAATGAGCCAGAATCAGGGTCTAATGGGCCACAGACCCTCCCAAGGAGAAAAAGGACAACAGAGAGCCAGATTCCTGATGTTCTTATGGAAGGGGACTCTCCTTCCAAACAATAACCACCTTCCATTTCAGCCTCCCTTTTTGCAAAGATGTCCACTTGAATAGTGAGTATAGTATGAAATTGTTGTTTCTGGTAAACTAGGCACATTTTATATGTTCTTGGTGAATACACTAGGAAAATTATTGGTGTTTCTGGTAAATTACATACATTATATAACCCTTTTTTATTATGTAAAAGTTAGTCAAGGGGTGGTTGGGGAGGTTCAGAATGTTACAGGTATTTCCATTATTTCTTATGGGAAAAACAGTCTTGATTTACAACCAGCGTGAGTTACAACTGGCCCATTTGCATGAATTGAGTTCATAAATCAAGGGTCCACTGTATTTTCAAATGTAACATAGTGTTCTTGCTTAGATTACTGTGGTCCTCTTTGTAACTGGACAAGACAGATCTATGTGTATGCTAGAGCACCTTCTTGTTGTCAGTTCAGTGACTTAAACTAACTGGACCTCAAGAGAACAGACTTCCAGTTATTGCCCTAGAAGCCTCAGATGCAGAGAGGGGACAGCACTTCTGTGCTTTCAGAAGGCACCTTGCACATGGAGCTATGTTACTTGTGGCTCCTCCCCTCTACACTTGTAGTCCATTTATAATCAGGGAAATAAGAGAGAACTGTCACATGCTGGAGCTGGAAGGGGGTTTAGAAGCCATCTCAATAATTATTTAGTTAACACATGGCAGGCATGAACCCAGTTACATGTACTTTATTTTGGGTAGTTTAAATAATTGGTGTTGAAAACTGGACCAGAATGTGGGTGTCTTGAAATCTCCATTTCAAACCTTCTTAGACTCCACCTCTCAGATTTTTGAGATGAGAACAAGAAATAGCATCAGAGATTGTAGAGATTCACTGTTGGATTTCAAGAATCTGGTTAGAAAGAGTGAGTGCAGGACAGGCTCATCAGATTTTTTGATGAGTTCTCAGAGTTGCAAAGAGGGTGGCATTTCTTGAATATTGCATCCAAATCTAAGTATTCATTTCTGTGACACCTTTTCAGTTTTTCTTGGAGAAATATGACCTCCAGCATTCACTGTGATTAGCCAGGAGACAGTTCCTGGGCAAGCCATCTGATTTTTCATTTGCTTCCTCTTCCTTATGTATAAAGTCAGGATGATAATACTTACCAGTTCGGTAAGAGCTGATATGAACACAGTCACTCTGTTCCAAGCTTCTTTTGTAGGAGGCTGCTCATTTGGGGGTTGGTTTAAAATGATGCTTCTCAGACCAGTAACAGCAGTCAGGGCACCTTCCCTGACTTTTGTGTATCACAAGGGCTGGGTAGCATTCAGCAATCTGTCTTTTGAAGAATCTCCCAAGTGATTCTAATGCATGCTAAAGTTTGAGAATCACTGATCTAAATGATTCTTTCTCTCTTCCTCATAAAACTGAGTAGCTTGAAAAAATTTATAGGAGAATAAGGTAAGATTTATAGATAACCAATTATCACCAAAACCCTAGTCTCTGGTTTTGTTAGCTTTATTGGGACCTGGAATCCTTATCAGTTTCTAAACTTTGTGAGACAAGGGCCAAACTTGGCACGTTCTCTGTTATTTCCTCAGCATCTGTCACAGTCTCTGGAACACACTTGTGCCTTAATATTCATTGATGAGTGATTAAATGAATGAGTGAATGTTGAGAATCCTTTGGCATTGTAGTCTACTGGAGGACACATAAAGTTCAACAAAGTGCAAGTCCAAAGTCCAGGTTTGATCGTCTTTGGCTAGGTAATTTTGATTGTGTGCTTTGTCTTTGGGCTTGAGGATTCTCATCCTTTAATAATAGGATCGAGCTAGAATTGGTACTCCAGGACTTTCCCACTTTAACATTACATATTCTGTCAAAGAAAACACCAGTACAAGGTGAGTGCAGGTAAGCCTTAAGCTCCATTGATACCTAGTTTAGTTCTTATCCATGAGATTTTGCTTTTTTATCAGCTTATTAGGATTTAATTTTTAATGAATTGATTATATTTCTTGCTTTGTGACTCTCACCCCAACTTTTTTGATCATGTGGCTCTTATTTGGAAGAAATGGAATGTATTCATTCTTAAGCTGCTGGGAGGAGGAACTAAGTTATATGTGCTACTTATCTGACAAAATACCCAGTATAGTAAGCATTAAACAATACATACTTAGTAAACAGAAAGACACTGTTAACTAATGAAGGTCTTATGCATGTTGTGAGGTCATAAAAGCCTTGGTTTAGATTCTGCCTTAACAGTTGCATAACCTTGAACAATGAAACCTATCCTCTTGGAATGTAGTGTCCCACTTGGAGATAATGGAGATAATACCTACTTTATAGAATTATTATGAGGAAGAAATATAGTAATATGTAAATCTCCTACCGCAATGCCTGTAACATAGCAGCTGTTCAATAAAGTACAGTATTTTTTTTTCAAATTTCTCCATGACCTAGTTAGTTTACTAAGTACACTAGGGAACTTATTTTTTCACTCTTGGAACTTCCTATCTTTTATAATTTTAGCCTTTAAAAATTTCAGAATATATTTGAAGAAAGAATTTCAAATCAAGGACACTGAAAAATATAGAATGGAAATACAAGCCAGAAGCACAACTTGGAAATATCAGAGATCGGTTCTGAGAAAAATTTACCTCTTGGGGTTGGAAAAGAAGAATTTTTTAAGGCCAGAATTCACAGAATTCTATAAAGCCTTCCTTCTTACAAAGTTGAAACAATTCTTTTACATAGGGGTTATGTAATTTGATCTAAAATAATAATATATAACCTAGGACCAACACACTAACAGCCACTGTTTGTAGAAAACTTAAATTTTTTTGCTAGCATTTTCTGAATAAAAGCAACTTTCAAAAAATAATAACATACTTTAACACTTCCAAAGGACGGGAAATAGGGGCTAGGAGAGTAAAAGATACACAGCAAATGGTAAGGATATTTTTTCTCCAAGAATAGTCAGGCATCTGGGTCATAAGTCCTAATGAATGTGGTCTTTCTGGTGTTCAGTAGCAGAGAAACGAAAAGCAGAACAGTCAGCTTGTGACTGGTTGGGTCTTTCCAACATTGCCTGTCATCCCACCCCTCCAAGGACTGGGAATGGTCCTTAGCACAAAACTGGCAAGGAGAGCATGGGACTCCATCTCATCTTCTGGGAGATTTCAAACATGCCAAGTCCTGCCAAGTTGCTCTGTCTGTTTTTAGGTTTGATAAGTAGTCTGAAGATATGGATGTTTTCCAAAACAACTGCGCACAGTGAAATATAGAAAGAGAACAAGACTGGATCAGTCATTTTGTAACTGATGACAGAGAAACTAGGTATTCTTATATATATTAAGAATACATATAATTCCTGAAAGGAAGGAATGAAAGATGTCACTTGGCTTTTGATTAAGGAAACAAAGTTCTACATAGATGTGTAGGTTTAGGATGAGATAAGAGATAACATAATGACATTCTTATGGAGATAGTTAAGGATTCAAAAGTTGTTGATACCATAGGTAAATATCTAAGACTTCATATGATCTTTCTATTAATAAAATCTTAAAGTAAAAAAGTTGTAACCACCCACCCACTTTAGAACAAGAAAACAATAGGTGTTAATAGGTGGTCTCAGGGAGATTTGGGCACTTCTTATCAAGGAAAGGCACTGTTGAGAGCCACAGACATTGACTAGGATGGGTGAGAAAATATGAATGAATGACAGGAAATGACAATGGGAATGAAGGAAGGGATCCCATGTCATTGCTATTATCAAGAAGTATTTCTTAGGGACATTTCTGTAACTGTTCGTACTCTGAAAAGCAGAGAGAGCCCCACCATCAAGCAAAATAAGCACCAGGTACAGCAAAATACTTATTCATTATTATTATTATTATATTTATTAAATACCTTTTTATTTTTTGTTATTTTGAGAAAAGATTTTGCTATGTAGATCCAGGCTTGCCCCACACTCAGGGTCGTTTTGCTTCAGCCTCCCAAGTGCCTGGATTGTAGGCACACACCACCAAGTGTAGCAACAGATAACTTTTCAGGATAACTCTTGATCCAGAGAAAACCTAATCTTGAATTGGGGATTAGTTCCAAAATTTTACTAAAATTCGGAGAAGCAGTTTTTTATTATTTTCCTAACTATTGCCCGTTAAAAACAAAACAAACAAAAATTATGTTTTTCCCAGAAAGAAAATAAGATGGCTTAAAGTTACTCATTTTTCATAAAGCAAAATTTCTGTCATTTTTGAATAGAAAGGCTTTATTCATAAAGTCAAGATAGATTCCATCTCTTCCCAGACTTTATTTGAATTCTTTGTTTACTGCTCTGATGTATTCATCAGAGATGGTGAATTTTTGTTTGTTTGTTTGAAGCAATTTTTTTATTAAATTCTTTTATTGGTATATTGTAGGTATACAACACAATTACATTTCTCATTGGGAATTGTACCTTTACATAATGCATCTTGGTTCTTATTTT
>NW_004624748.1:254786-315496 GCF_000247695.1 Heterocephalus glaber | reverse complement strand
CATTTTTTCCAGATCCCCTTTTGTTGCCAGTTCAGTGGGTCCAGGTGGTTGAGTATCAGAGTGTTCCATCTCATTTCCTTTTGGGGTTGCTGTAGGTGATCTGGAAGTCTGGTTTTGAGACTTATTTACTTGTTTTCTCATTTCGACTGGGGCAGGGGGCTGTTAGCACCTACACGGATTACCTCCTCTGAGCTGGGAGAGGTCGGACAGGGGCGGGGAGCAGCGGTAGGGATGGTGACCCAAAAGCCCTTTCCTGTGGGCTGGAAGCAGCAGGAGGGATGGTGGCTGGGAAGCCCCTTCCTCTGGACCAGTAGCAGTGGGATGGTGGCTCAGAAGCCCCTCCCTCTGGGCCAGGAGCAATGAGGGATGGTGACCTCGAAGCCCCTTCCTCTGGGCCAGGAGCAGTGAGACAGAAGGTGGCCCAAAAGCCCTTTCCTCTGGGCTGGGAGCAGCGGGAGGGATGGTGACCGGGAAGCCCCTTGCTCTGGACCAGGAGCAGTGGGATGGCGGCTCAGAAGCCCCTACCTCTGGGCTGGGAGCATTGGGACTCAGAACCTTGGTCTGGTGATCTGGTGTCCTCTGAGTCTTTGTAGTGTGGAACCAGGTGGTTGCCTGTCTGCAGCAGGGTGATTAGGTGTCTTCCGCGGGACTCGTGACCTCGGTAGGGCATGCACAGACCTGCCTGTCTGCAGTGGGCTGATTCGGTGTGTTCCATGCCACTGGGGACCTCGGTAGGGCGTGGGCAGACCTGCTGGTCTGCAGCGGGGTGATTCGGAGTCTTCGGCGCGACTTTGGACCTTGGTTAGGCGTGCACAGACCTGCCTGTCTGCAGCGGGCTGATTTGGTGTGTTCTGCGCGACTGGGAACCTCGGTAGGGCCTGTTTGAAGCAATTTTAATCAATTCATAAGGGCTATGAGCAAAGAGTACCAAAATTGTTTCCTAATCTCTACCAAAGATGAGAGGAAGAATGCTAAGTATATTTTTTATCCCTTACAGATTATCCTTATTTGTAAATTTTTTAATAAAAATGACTATATCTATAATACTGTATTCCTTTTAAAAATTAACTAAATAGGCAAAATGTTAAGATTTGATAAATTAAGAAGTGTATCCAGAAGTAGTCACTATATTACCTCATCACTCTTTGTATATTAGGGATACTTTATGAAAAAATATTTGATAAATAATTATTTAAAGTATCAATTCCAGGGCCGGGATTTTAGCTCAGTGGCACTATGCCTGCCTGGGAAGCACAAGGTCCTGAGTTTGATCCCTGGTACCAAAAAGAAAAAAAAATTCAATTCCCAGTCATTTAATTTGAGGTATGAATTGCATATTTCAAATTGAAGTTTTTGTCTTCAATTATTTTTGTTTTGTTTTCCTTACCAGCCAGAAAACCACATCCTACATTTCTTTAAGAAATGCCTACTTTTAATTAATTTCTCTGACTCTTTTCTACCTTCTCCATTTGTGTGTGTGCTTTCTTTTTCTGGTTAGATGGATTCTAGCCTCTTGACTGGGGGTGGTGGTGAAGAATTCAGGTTATAGATCTATTGACCTCAGACCTATGTAAAATACGCAGCTTCCTGGACTCTTGTTTGCCCCACTTACCAACACTGACAGTGAGAAGCCCACAGCAGCAGTGGACATTTGGCTCTGGATTTCCTCTTTCTAATGACCACTCCCCGGGGGAAGAATAAGGCAGCCCTCCTGGCAACTACTTCAGATATCTTCACCCAGTTTGGGTGACATCTTCAACCACTTTTGTCCTGGGCAAAAGTGACACTTTGGAAAAGCATCCTGGGAAAGGGATTTTATAATGAGGGGAAAAGAAAATTAAGAAAGTTGAAGTCAACATTGCTCAGCATGTATAATTTGACAGACTTAACTCAGCTTGTAGAGGATGATGCTGTCTTTAATTTCTATTTCTTTTTTTAATCTCTATTCATTTAAAGGAATTTTCAATTCATTTTCAACTCTGTCAAGATGCCCTGATGTAGTAGGCTCCAGAACATTCCTTGTTACCACCTGTAGAGCAAACCGAGTATGGGCAGTGAGTCAGTCTTCCTTCAGGGTTCTCTCTAAGCAACACCAGCTCCTGTCCAGGGCCTATTCTATTTCTTGAAACCAGTAGGTTGTTACTTTTTCTGATTTATGTTGTTTTATTATCTTTACTTTAAAATTTTTCCTTTATTGAGTATCTTGATTTTCCTAAAGAAGAATAATTGATACTACTGTAGAAGAAAACTGTAAAATAATCCAAATAAATAAAATTTAAACAGTCAAATACGAAATAGTGAAATAAAAATAATAAAATCAAAATATATACAAATGCCAAAAGAACATTGACCCAGACCTTGGACCATATACCAAACTAACCCCAAACATAAGTGTGAAACTTCAAACTCTAAAGCCTGTTGGAGGAAACAGAGGAAGAGTATGTTCATATCATGTTAGGCTAAGATATGTTAAATCAACATTAAAAAGCATGGTTCATAAAAGAAATCATATATCTGGTGAAGGATTTGTATTCAAATTATTTTAAACAGGCAAACCTCAATATTAAGAAAACAATGTAATTAAAATGAGCAAAATATTTGGACAAATATATGGATGGCAAATAACCATATGAAAAGATGTTCAGCCTCATTTTTCTTCAGGGAAATGTAAATTGAAACCACAAGGAGATACCATTCAGCACTGGTTAGAATCACTAAAGTTAAAAAAGACTAACCGTACCAAGTGAGGATGTGAGTGAACTGCAACTTCCAAGTTCTACTGGTGGTAATATAAAGTAGTACAACCACTTTGGAAAATAACTCACCAGCTTTTAAAAGAAGTTATGCATACACATACTATATGTGTTAGCTTTCTGTTATTTGAAAAAATATAACTGTGATAAACTTAAAAGGAAGAAGGGTATATTTTGGCTCATGGTTTCAGAGATTCCAGTCTGTGATCAGTTGGCCCTATTGCATTGGACTCTTAAGTGAGACAGCACTTCATGGCAGGA
The DNA here is from genome assembly GCF_000247695.1 of Heterocephalus glaber. The sequence goes on along the minus strand of NW_004624748.1, from coordinate 312,482 downwards.
GCTTATGGTAGAGCAAATCTGCTCAGTTCATGGCAACTGAGAAGCAAAAAGAAAGAAGGGGCCAGGGTCCCACTATCCTGCAGGGGTACACTCCTAAAGGTCTAACTTCCTCCCACTGTGCCCTACTTAAAGTTTCCAACACCTCCCAATAAAGACACGAGCTGGGGACCATGAGTTTTTGGGTGGATACGCTCCACTCAAATGGAGCAGAGCATTACCCACCCATTATACCCCTAAGTATTTACTAAAGGAAAATGAAAGCATATATTCCTACAAAGATTTGTATATGGGTGTTCATAGCTCCTGAGATTATAATAGCCCAAACTGGAATCAATGCAAATGTCATCAAGAGATGAATGGATAAACAAATGGTAATAAATCATATACAACAGGCTATTATTCAGCAACAAAAAGGAGTGAATTTATGATACATGCAACAAAATGGGTGAATATTAAAATAAGCACATTGAGTGAAAAAAGCTAGACAAAAAACCCCACATATAGATGATTTCATTTATGTAAGATTCTTGAAAACTAAAACTAATCTACAGTAAAGGGAAACAGGTCAGTGGTTGTCTGGAGCCCTGGAATGGGGAGAGGGAAGAATTGTGGAGGATCTTGAGGAAACTTGATGGGATCACGAATGTTTATTTTCTTAATTGTGGTGATAATTTTACTGTTGTATACACATCAAAATTTATCAACACACTTCAAGTATGTTCAGATTTTTGTGTGTCAGCCATACCTTGATAAAACTCTACAAGAGAAAGAAAGAGAAGGGAAGGAAAGAAATGGGGAGAGAAAGGGAAGGAGTGAGGGAAAAGGCCTAAACTTGAAGTCAGAGGCCTGGGCTGGGATGCTGAATCTGTCAGTTACTTGCTATGGATACCTGCAGTTAAATCACATAACTTCTCAGAGTTCAGTTTTCTTTCCTGTGAAATGAAGTTAATAATATCCATCTCATATATAATGTATGTAAAAACATTTTTCTCTATACAAAATGCTAATAAATATTTGCCAAAATGATGAATATTATTGATTCAAGCAGATACAGGCTAAAACAATTAGGGGTATTTTTCATCCACTTTGAGCGGAGAAATGTGTGGAGTCTTCTGAGATAGGAGGGATGTTGAAGTGGATGTGGGGTGACAGAAGGAAGGAGGGATGTTCATCTTTTGCTGTGAGGTGGAAAGTGGAAGCTGAAACTTGTTAGATCTCTGCACAGGAAATGCATTAGTGCTGCCCCCTGTTTGGGGTCTACAGGTCCCGGCATGCAGTGGTCTGATTTAATATGGGCCTCAGAACATGGCTCATAAAGATGTGCAATTTCTGCAGGCTACCCCCAAAAGAGAGGAATCGAAGCAAAAAGGGCAATAAATTCTTAATGCATTGCACACATTATGTCTCATGTTATTTTTAAACAAAAGGCATACCATGCATTTTTCCTAATACACTAGAATGTATTTATGTTTAACAAAAGGTAGCCAGCTATTGCTTGGATAATACAAGAAGCATTTATAAGCATAAAAGTGTTTATAAAGAAATTTTTTCAGAATATGTATGCACTGTTCAAAAAATTATTGCAGTTTCTATTTCCGTTAAACATCTACTTCTTGACTAGACCAAAGCAAGAAAGTAAATGCAAAGCACTAAGCCATTTAAAATCTAAATCAGACTTTAATAAGGGAATGTCATGTTTCATTTCAAAGCTTCTCTTCATCTCCTTTTCTTGTACTGTTAAGTGAAAGAAAAGTGAGCTTTATAATTACACGGCTGGCTCAGATTCAGATTATATGTGAGATCTCACATTATTTTTCCACACCCCGCTCCTATTCCACTCCCTTTCTTTTGCTACCATTTACCGCACCCCCCCAAGCTTTCTTCCTTACTCTTCCTTCTTAAAGATCTGACAGAATGGAGCTCTGTTGATTAAGCTGCTGAACGATGGTGGCCCTTATTAATTTAAGGGTGACAAGCAAAAAATAAAATAAAGTAAAACAAATGACTTTAGTGGAGATGTTTCTCACTCTGGTTCATCATCCCAGCCTGGCTAGGTAGAAAATTAGGTGATTTTGTTTTCCGTTGCTCAACAGAGCGTGAAATCAGATGGAACTTAACTTTGACAAATGTTTACTCTTTTCCATCTGGCCTTCCTACTGGTCTTGGATCCTCAAAGACGTTTCTCACAGCTGATTGTAATGCTTGCTGCCTTATGCTTTTAGACTCCTCACCCCTTCTTAAGAACTTGGCCTTAGTAGCAACAAGGGTAGGTCCTCATTCAGATACATTTTATGGTAACCTCAAGGGTTTTTTTTCCCCCTAATCAAAACTCTTAAATTCACTGTTCATCACAGAATATTAAGTCTGCAAAGGGCAGTTGGAAATTGTCATATAGTTCCTTAGAAACTATTGTTACAAGGAAGTAATGCAAAAGATCATTGTTAGAGTTTGGATTTGAATGCTCCTCAAGGCCTGGGTGTTGAAGGCTTGGTCCCTAGCTTGTGGTACTATTGGAAGGTGGAGGAACCTTCAGGAGGTTGGGCCTAGTGGAAGAAAGTTAGGCCATTGAAGTCATGTTCTTGAGGACAATACTGGGATCCTGTCTCTGCTTCCTCGATGCTGTGAGGTAAACAGGGCTCCTCTGCCATGTACTCCCACCATGGTGTGTTGTGCTGTCACAGCCCCAAAGCAACAGGGCCAGTAACCATTAACTGAAACCATGAGCCAAAATAAAAAAGTCTTCCTTGTAAGTTGTTTATCTGAGTCATTTTGTCACACTGATGGAAAGCTGATGAACACACAATATAGAATAAAATTATTTTAATATTCTCCCTAAAGGAATATACTTGGGGTTATTTTGTCTGTAAAAAGATGTGACTCTTGCTTGATCTCACTGACATGAGGAGGTCACTTTTGAATGTAGGCTTTATCTGAGTGAAGTGATAGAAGATGCAGGGAAACATGTTTTGCAGATTCTATATGATGGTACTGATGAGGATTGAGAAACTATTGATCATTTCTTTGTGATAGTAATATAATCCTTCCTTCTATAGATGATAATGTTTTTATCATCACAGAATATTATTTAGATAGTAATGTATAAAAATAGGTATTGTCTTTTACACTGTCACTGGAAATCTGTAAAGGGTCTGGACCTAATGGAAGATTCTCTGCTTTGGAAGAAGCCAAGGACATCCTCTTCTCTCTACCTGCTACATGAACCCTTCCAAGGTCTGCAAACCTTATTTGACATATTCAATGAAAGGGAGCTTGGGCTGGGGATTTAGCTCAGTGGTTCCGTCGCCTGCCTTGCAAGCGCAAGGACCCAAGTTCGATCCCCAGTAGAAAAAAAAAAAAAGACAGCCTTGACTTTTTGGCCGGGGATTTAGCTCAGTGGTTTCGCCACCTCCTATGCAAGCACAAGGACCTGAGTTCGATCCCCGGAACAAAAAAAAAAGAAAGGGAGCTCACTACTCCATATTACTGGATATTTCTGTTAGGAAGTTCATCCTTCTTTTATCCAAAACCAGCCTCTTAGTGTTTGAACCAGCTGCTGAAACTTGACATTCTGGAGCCTCTAGGAATAAAACAAGTTCTTCTCTGCCTTAAAGCTCTCAAGGTTTTCAGACAGTTCTCATATATCCACTAAAGTTCCATCCACCACCCCTGGTTAAGTAAAATAGTTCTTGCTCTTTTCAGTAGTTTCTCACTAAATCTCCTCTAGAGTCTGGCATAATTCTTCGCACAAAGTAAGCTCTCAGTGAATGACTTGACAGAAGCCTGACACTTGTTATATTGTGAATTCCACTAAAGTTCTACTGATAACTACATTCTATTAAGAGTCTGCCAGATAGGATGTAGAAATAGCAGTGATTTCTAAGATGTTTTGATATTGATATCATCTCTAAATGGTTCATATTTAAACCATTTGGTTGAACACTTCATTTTTAAACACTTCATGTTTTCTATTAGATTGACTAACCTTCCCTTCATTTCTCTTTTTAATTTGCACCACCATCCACAGAAGTATATGTAGGAGAAAAGGCATGTGTGTATAAGGCAATCTAAAGTGAAAGATCCAGGAAAGAAGCCTGAGCTTTGAGGAAAATATAAGTTTTTTTATCCTCTTCAGTTGATGACAGCAACTCAAAATTTTAGTTTTAGTTAAGTTAATTAACCCAGTTCTATTATTAGCTGGATTGTTTATTTCAGGAAGGTCATACACATTGAATATGGACTTATATATTTTTCTCTGAGCATTTGGTTGCATATGTACTTATTCCTGAACATGTTTTAAGTACTAGAAATAGGAATGTGGGTGATGGGGTTGAATTTTGTCATATGCTAAAACTGTACGCTCTAACACCTCAGAATATGACATACTTGGAGACAATCTCTAAAGAGGTGATAGGGTTAAAATGAAGTCACTAGAGTGGCCCTTAATCTAATGTCTGGTGTTCTTAACAGAAGGGCAGATTAGTGGACAGACTGTTGGAGGGAACATTATGTGCCCAAAAAGGGAGAAGGCCAGCTGCAAGCTAAGGAGAGAGTCTCAGAGGAAACCAGCCCTGTCAACAGTTTGATCTTGGACTTCTAGCCTCCAAAATTTTGAGAAAATAAACTTTAACCACCTAGTATGTGATAGGCAGTTCTAGAAAACTACTTCAGTGAGAAAATGCTTGCAGTGCAAATTGTTAGATATAAAGTCAAATTAACATTAGAGAATGTATAATATTTAAGGTCTCATGAGATATAAGTACAAGTGTTTGGTCCTTAGTGATAACATTGGGTCTACTGATCTTGTTCATCTGAGTTTATTCATCTGAAATCAAATCAGTTGTTCCCATTTAGGTTTTGAAAGGCAAATTCAGAACACAGTGATTAACCTATATGTTTTAAAACACTATTCACCACTATAACTAAAGTAATGTAATGTGAAACATGTTAGGTGCTGGTGCACCTAGGTTGGTGCATTACTTTACTGTACTCACATATTTATTACAACTTTGCCATGCACTGTGAGCGCTAATATTTTGCAAAAGGAATTATATGCTAATATTTGTAATTAATCATTGTATTATCTTTCTTATTTTCACATGGTCTGCCATATTATCATGTATAGTTTTTAGTCTCTTCAAGGACTTTTGAAGGAAGATTTTTGTTTTTGATTGGTCAAAAAGCACATTGTGGGAAATTGATTTGATGACCTAAATAGGAACTCAGTAAGTTATTGGCAAACCAAGGACAGCACATTAATTATGTCAATTGTTTCAAGCTGTGGGTTACTAATTAGTGATTTGCAGCCAACAATTTAATAATTAGAATAATTGTGTGGACAATATCAGGTATATTGATAACACTACTTAAGGTAGGGTTATATAATTGGAGTAAATTTTGTTTTAATTATATTAATTAAACATAGAATTATTGAGTACCTGCTGTATACCTAGCACTGCTCTGAGCGCTTGGAATATAGCAATAGACAAGGAGACAAGGGTCCCCAACGTCATGTAGTCAACTCTGTAATAGGAGAAGGAAGATAATATGTGGTGTAAAAAAATAGGACTAATGTTTAAATTTTTTAAAAATCACCACATTAAAAGACAGATTCCCATTAATCTTCATCGGCATAGTTCCTCTCACTTCAAACACACTTATCCCATCATTTTTTCTTCTTTCTGAAGCAGTTCTGGGAGTCCTCTTTGGCAAGTGTCTTTAGTTGCACTGTCATAGCTACACCGATATCCTGGATCCATTCAAAACATTAACACTTCATAGTCATTTTGACTTTGGGGAAGACCAAAAGTTGCAGGTGCCAGATCCAGAGAATAAAGTCATGAGGACACATGATAATGTTTCTTTTTGACAGAAAATACCATAAACATTTGATCACAACAGTGTGTTGTGATTATACAACAAATACAATGAATGCTTAAATAAAAACATTACATACAGTAACTGACACAGTACCATTAATTCTCCTCAAAATATTCCCCCTTGCTTCATACACTTGGCAATGTGTCTTTTACTGTAATAAGTTTTTAGAAATTTTTTTAAACATTCACTGTATTGTTCAATCACTCCTTGTAAATGATAACCATAGTAAGTGAATTGTTTGGTATTATAAAAAGGTGACTGTGCTAGGGGATAAAAGGAAAAAGTAGCAAAAAACAAAAGGAATAGGAGTTTATGGTAGTGGGAGATGGCTGTATTTTTAGTCAAGATGGTCAGGATAGGCCTCATTGAGCTGTTGTTTGAGCAGAGATAGGAGATGAGGGAGTTGGTCTGGTGCATGACTTGGGTGAATGTTATAGGCAGGGGAAATAGCCAGTGCAAAGGAAGGAAGTTCTGGAGAGTTTGTGGAATGGCAAGGCAGTGTGTCTAGAGAGGGATGAGTGAGGAAGTGACATGTCCAAGAGGTCCGAGTGGGCCAGAGAACATGGCATTTGTAGGTGATTTGGAGGATTCTGGCTATTGTGTTGAGCACAACTGGGAACCACTCAGGGCTCTGGGCAGAGTAGTCATCTATAGGTGGTTTGGAATAGACAGTGCATTTATTATTGAGTTTCTGAATTAAAAATAAAAAAAAGAATAGAAGAGACTGTCATGTCAGGAAGTCTATAAAACTCCCATGAAGTGGACTTTCTGTTTTTAATGTGTTGAGAGCAAATAGGAAGTTCCATGGATGATCTCTTAACTTCTAGAACTAGTTTATCAATCCTGTGTCAATATAAGAATCACTTGGAAGCTTTGTAAAGATCCCGTCTCCTACTTTATCTTAAACCTGCTGGATCAAAATGTCTGTCTTTAAAAAGCAACTCGGTTGACTCTTTCATAATAAGTAACATTGCAAATCACTGATGTTTTGAAAACTTTGAGTTCAGTTGCTACTTCTTTACAGCAAAGCATTGGTCAAGTTACTTAACCTCCAGCCCTGTGTTGAACGCTCAGCAACACATCTAAGAAACCTGAGCTGTGAGAGTGCTGGTAGCCCCTTGGAGTGGGAATAACTGATAAAGGATCCCAGTAGAGTGATTCACAAGGAAATGACTTGCTGTGAACAAGTAGTTGTCCTGGAGGCTGGCTGGGCTGTTTGCTAGCTGTTCTCAGAGTGTCCTGTGGACCTGATGAAATCTGCTAGCTTAGGTCCCCTTTGATCTGGCTAATTATAGCGAAGCATGAAAAAAATGTTAATTGTTTGACTCTTGGCTCTTGTGTTTCTTAACATCATGCTTCCCTACCTGGCTCCCTCCAAACCAGCCCCTTTTTCCAGTTAACCCTAAGTTGATACCTCTACTGCAGCTTCCAAGAACCAAGAACAAGGGTTCAGGTCTACTCTTGTGGGGTAAACAGAAAGAGAGCAGAAAACAATGAACCTTGTTTTACTCTTTTTTATTTTTTTAAATGAAATGGTGGAAACATTCAACCTCCATGATGGCAGTAAGGTTGAGCAGCCCAAAGATAGATCCTATGGAAACCTCAATATGTTTTATAGGAATGCTGTTAAGAATTGTTAAGGGGAAAGGTGATGAGGCTATTTAAGGCCTGGTGTCTAATTTCTTGAAATGCACAGACTTTCTAAAAGTTGAATTGTAATTGAATTAGGGAGACTGACGGGGAAAAGAATAATACATATATATTATATAATATATATATTTTATATATATATAATATATATATATTCTATGATTTAAGAAAAAATTCTGGGCTGTTAAACATGAACTTCCTTTTGCTTACAGCAGTAATAGTAACAATTAATAATAGTCAGAATTGGTTGGGCACTTACTTTGTGCTGAGCTTTGTGAGAAGCTTTTTACCTTTAACTCCTACCTGTGAGGTTAAGTCCTATCATGACCTCACTGCCTTGTGCTATACATGAGAAAATGCAAGCTTGTGTGTGTGTGTATTGTTCTGGGGATGGAGCCCAGGGCCTCATGCAAGCTAGGCAGGAATTCTACTCAGATATGTATATCGCTTGCCAAAGAAAGGGCACCCAGCACCCTAGTAGATCTGGGATGGTAACCTCTTCTCTGTGACTGTAGAGTTCATGCTCAGCATTTTGAGGTGTTGCTGTTATAGCAAAGTATTACTGCTCAGTGTTACAGCCAAGTGTTATGGCTGTCTGAGGTCTCTGGTGGCGAGGAAGTCTAGTGGCATTCAGACAGATGGAGGGATTCTTTATTATGTTGGCGGACTTAGAGGAGTTCCTACTCTGCAGTCTGAGCCCCAGTAGTAAGGCAAGCAGCCTTACATATTTTTGGGGTGGGGGGAGGGCCCACCTACTGGGCGAGCATGCTCATTTAGCCAGGTGGGCACAGTTAACAGAACATTCTTGAAACTTTAGGTACAAACATCGTGCAGCACAAACAGTCACATTGCTTGAACAGAACATCCTATGGCAAAAACATGGGGGGGCTCAGCAACAGACAAAGGCCTGCCCTGTCGTACTTTATTTCCTTATCATTGCCTCTGACCATAACTTTTCATGGTGGTAGACAGCCAGAGACGGGACTCTGGATTTAGACCTCAAAAACAGAGCATTTTGAGAAGCTGTGTTTGTGCAAAACAGAGTGGAGGGAAGTGGTTCTCAAATTCATACCTGATCATACTTGGGGAAAGTGTTCCAAATTCACATTTTCAGGCCTCAACTCAGACCTACTGAGAGATGAACTCTGGGGAATGGGGCCTAACAATCTGCATTTTCCTAAGCTTTCCAGCTCATTCCCACACTTGGTGAAGTTTGAGAACCACTAGTTTGAGGAAACACAACCTAAGTTTCTTGTCCAAGTTTTAAAATGTATACTTAATCTTACACTAAACATTACATTTGGTTTTGGTCAGATTGCTTTGAAATTCTGATAATATTTAAATAGGTCACAATTTTTATAGTTATTAAAATGGGAAATATACATCTTTTAAAGGCTTGTGAATACTCATACAATACATAATCCTTAAGAAAATTCTAATTTAATTGACATCTCCACTAACCTACAAGCAGCAGCATAGTAATGAGTAAGGAAGGTGAGAACTTGATGAATGGATAATTGAGATGTGTTTTGAAAACAGCATTGAAAGGTACAAAAGGATTTTTACTTGGAAAGGGAGATGAAAAGGAAGTTTAAGGAAATGCACTGAGGCAAGGTGTGGTGGGTAAAAGCCAAGAGAAACTGGCTTATAAGAAAGCAAAAGGAACAAACTGGAAAGAAAGAGGAGTTTGGAAAGAAGAACAGATTGTTTTGGATTTCGTAGTAATCCCTGATATGCATCCTGAGCAAGACAGCACCTTCAAAGAATTCTAAAGTAAGACTGTCGTGTCAGAGATGTGTGCAGTTGTATCAGCCATGATCATTCAGCCAAGAGTGACAGAAACCCAATTCAAAGTGCCTGAATCAAAAAAGAATCTATTGGCTCATGTCACTAAAGAAAAAGGATAGCCTGCCCATGGGCCTGCTGAATCCAGGGGATGCCAGCAAGGTCATTACTTCTGGGTTAAACTGGTGGCCAGAAGTTCAGGCCTACATTCAGTCCTTAGAAATATAGTCAGTGTCCTACAGTCGAGTTCTGGTGTCAGACAGGCTGGAGCAGGTCTACAGAGCTCCAGAAAGAGGGATGGTGAGGCCATCAACACCTTGTAGGCTGAAAATGGGTGTGGGCAGGTTCCACAGTAAGCAAGACTGTGGGTATAGGGAAGGAACGTCCAGGGGGCTGGGGTGCAAGTGCTTCTCTAGAGGAACTGAGATGGATGGATGGATGAAGGAGGGATGGAGGGAGGGAGGGGAGGGAGGGAGGGAGGGAGGGAAGGAAGGAAGGAAGGAAGGAAGGAAGGAAGGAAGGAAGGAAGGAAGGAGGGAAAGCCAGGCTCACACAGAGGCAACTGCACTGATTCAGGTTCAGGCCAATGAAGGCCAAACTTGGAGTCATTCCTGAAAAATCCTTACCCATCACAATAAAGAAATAATCACCATGACTTTTAACAGAGCAATATAGAACAACTTTACTGTCATACATGAAGTATAGGGAAGAATCTAGTTGGTGCTTTTAACAGTCATGGTGAAGTTAAGTTTGGGGGAAAGGCAAAGCCTCACAGTATAATTAGGGGACGTTTTACATTGCTAGTGGGAAATCTGAGAGGAAACATACAGCCAGTGGTGAACATTTGCTCCCTACATCCTTTGCCTTAGGCTGTGAGCAGAGAGGCCTAGAAATACCTTTTCATTGCCTTCATTAAATTAAATAGTCTGAGGACTTGTTTATCTTTTCCCAATGGAGCTGTAAGCTTTAGGAGCCAGGCTGTGTGCTTGATTCCTCAACCATAACTGTATATCCTAGTTAATTTAGATTTTCATTCTCTTGATTTTTTTCTCCATGATTTTGACCTTTTACCTTTCCTCTGGGGAAAGTGGCTAATGTACATATATAGAATTAAAAGTTATCTTGATACCTCCCACTCCATTTGTAGATAGAAAATCTGCAAATCATGGAAAGCACTTTAATGAATGGGACATGATTAACTCATGTTATCCAGGTTAATTCAGCATTCACAGAATTGATGCTTAGTAAATGCTCTTTACCTTAATGCAGGAGCTGATCAGGCAACAAACTAGTTTTCAGTTGGTTTTGAGTTGAGCATTGGATAACACTTGGAGCTCTTAATTAGGAAACAGACCTGTTACCTTTTGTGGAGTCATTTGGAAAAAATCACCCCAAAATAAAGTGAAATTAAAATGTTAAATATGTCATAGAATAATAAAGTTTTAGATTGGTGTGGAAATGTTCAGTGTTTTTAATATCATGACTGATAGGGTCTCTAGGTGGAGTGATTTATCATAGTTCACTGCAGAGGCTTCAGTTGTAGCTAAGAAGAGCAAAGCTTTACAAGTGTGTATAGAACTAAAATCAGACAGTGTCTTCATTAGAATATTAATTGCAGTAGAAGTGGGAATTAAACTTGGCAACATGACAGAGAAGCTGATGTCAGAGTTATTAAATCGAAAAGATTGCCACTCAAATCAAATCAGATAATGCTATTACTGTCATCTTTGGCACTCTCAACACTCTGAAGAGAGTGGAGAAAAGAAGCCCTAAGTTAAACAGCTGTGTGCTGTGCCTCCCCGTATCTTTGGGATTGCTGTCATAATCCTAGGAGATTAAATAGGAAATCAAAGTAGGAAAGCTTCTCACTGATTGACTCCTATACAAATTTTACAAATTCATTAGTCATAAATTGATTCTCCGCATGGCTGTACAGAGTAAAAAGAGAACATTCTACCAAAGTAAATAGAGATAAATTATGCTAGAACATTTCAGCCAAATGTTTTTTAAAATGCACATTTTGTTCTAAGGAGCTTATTCCTTGTGCCTCTGTAGCATGAGAACAGCATTAAGGATGACAAAAAATTTTTACTGGGAATTTGGTACTTTTGTTGTTGTTTTGTAAATAGGAGTATCTACATTCTCTCTTTAGATAAGATAGTAAAATTGGAGCTCTTGTATGAAAAATAAAATCCGTTCTTTTAGACCTCTCTCACCTTGCCCTTTGCTTCATAGACCACAAAGTCAATGCCAGTAACTAAAGCCCTTGTGGGTTCTTGATTACCCAATTTCCTACTCACTTTTGCTAAACATTACCATAGAAGTTGACATTATGCCCCCGTCTGCTTCTCCTGGAGACTACAGTTAAGTAGAGATTTGGCTCCCAGCCCATTAATAGATTTTGAAAGTAGTTTACTTGCTCAAGACAATGAACAAAATGATCTAGCATTGAATCCATGCACCCTACTGAAGCTAGTAGTTCAATTTTTTTGTTCTGACAGCTATTTACTGCTAGCAGTTAGATGTGGATAAGCTTCTGCATTTTGGATTGCAGAGTGCTATGGTTTTAGTGCAGAGGTTTCATGGAGCCACCTGCAGCCTGCACATCAGAAATGCTGCTGATATTGTGGTCACCTCCTCTGGCAACTGAACTACACCCAGGGTTTCATGAAAAGTAATGACGGCACTTCTCTCCCAGGCAGTCTTTGGAAAACCTTCTGGAACAAGCAACCCCTGGATTTTGGAGGTGGCCAGTAGAGCAAACATTTTCTAAAAGGGAATGTAATTAGCCTTTGAACTGATGACAGACTGACTGCCTTCCTGGAGTGACTATTTTGGTCTAGCCACTTGTGGAGCTGTATGCTCTTTTTGCTCACTCTCCACTGATGAGTTGGTCACCCTGTTTTGTCTAAGAAAGATCCCTCTCTCTCCTCCTCCTCCTCCTCCTCCTCCTCTTCTCTCTCTCTCTCTCTCTCTCGCTCTCTCTCTCTCTCTCTCAGACACCTGATCCTTTGCTGCATTTGGGAGGTATAAATTCGTGGCATGCATGCATTTTTGAAGTGCTGGGTTTTGAAAGAGTCTTCTTCAGGGTTTTGTTATAGCACATTTCTTTAAATTAGTCTCATCAAGGTTTCAAGGTGTAATGGTCTGAATGTTTGTACCTTTCCCCACTTAAGTGTTGAAATCCTACTCCTCAGGTGATGTATTAGGAGGTGATCAGGTCAGGAAGGTAAAGCCCCTATGAGGGAGATTAATTTGTCTATAAAGAGGCCCAGAGATCTGTCCTTCCCTTCCACCGTGTAAGGACACAGCTAGAAGATGATCTCTTCCCACATTTCAGATTCACCTTGATTTTGGACTTCCCAGTCTGGAGAATTGTGAGAAAAAAAATTTTGTTATTTACAAGTTGCTTAATTTATGGTATTTTGATTTCCAGCCCAAGCAGACTGAGACACAAGAATGGATTGGCTGAGCCCTCCTTTTTCTTTCTTTTTCTCTAATCTCTTTTCCAGAATGACCATTAATTAAATACCTAACCTGTGGCAGACTCTTTATAACCATTACCTTACTTTACCTATACATTTGCTGTGAGAGGTTGTTTCTTTTGAGGTGAAAAAACTGATGCTGAGGAAGGTAGAATGCTCTCACCTAGTTGGGTAGCAGTTGATCCAAATTTAATTGAAGTTCCTTGTATTCCTAAAGCCTAGATCCTTCCCATAACACTACTGCTCCCAGCTCGGGCTATGCAACAATACAACCTGATGAATTGCAATCAGTAAGTCAATAATTGTTCAGTTACATTTCAAACTTCTTATATCCTCAGCCTCAAGTTTCATGCCTGGTACTTAGTGGGCATATTATAAATATTAATGCTCAACAGATTTTTGGCAATTGATAAGGAATCCCTTATATTTCAGTAATTGAATGAACATATACAGTTGGCCCCTTCTGTATCCATGGATTCTGTATCCATGCATTCAAACCAACCACCGAAACACTAGAGAAAACATTGCATCTTTAGGAAACATGTTTAGATGTTTGTCCTTGTCATTATTCACTAAGCAATAGAGTACAACAACTACTTAGATATTATATACATTGTATTAGGCATTATAAGTCATCCAGAGATGATTTAAAGAAGACGTGTGTGGGCTCTATGCAGGTACTATGCCATTATATAAAAAACTTGGGTATCTGAGGATTTTGCTCTCTGGAAGTCCTAGGGCCATTCTCCTTGGAGTACAGAGCATTTCAGTACATATAAAAGAGTGCGACATTGTGCTGGAGATGTAGCTCAGTAGTAGAGTGCTTGCCTGGTGTATGCACAAGGTCAGTTCCTAGCACTATCAAAAACAAAAAAAAGGGTCAACGTGGTTTTTAAAGATTGACTGAATTGCTTGTTCCCTGTAGTATCACAACTCTTTATCTTCACTCCTATTCTCTAAAATAGATATAATTTCTTCTTATGCAAATAAAAAATATTATGATCTTTTAATGAAAATTATTATCATAAAACAAATTGTAAGAGGAATTCTATACATGATTGACTAGACTTACAGAATTCTATTAAGTGAAATCAATGGATCAGGTTGGAAGAGGTTGTAAAACCAGAATATAATCCAGTGAAGAGGTCCTGGGAGACCAGTGTCCTGACAGATGAATGGATCTGTTAATTTAAGATATATCAAAGCAGGTCTTAGTGAGTGTACTTGGAAAATAGACTTTCCCTGTTTGATCCATAACATTGTTTCAGGAGGCCTAGTTTTCTGAGAGTTGGTGAGTTCACCTTCTGTCTCCAAATGTGAATGTGAAGAGCGAAGAGGATTTGAAAAGGAAACAGGTGCAGTTATTTCATGCTCTGACTAAATGCCTATGGTAACTTATGGAGCAGACTGGTGTGATGGATCAACAACTCGTACACACATAACTATGACTTTCCTGATTATAGCTCATGTGATCAGTAGTACAAACAGTCTGTCAATAAAAACAGAAAATTCTGAACTCTGTAATTAATTAGAAAATGAATGCCCATAATCTTAGTCAGAGAAACATTTTGGCACTGCATAGTTTTGTTCTCCTGTGAGTATGTTGATATAGTTAAGTGTAGCACATTTTAATAAAATTAAATCTTAAATAACTGTTGAACCTGATTCCAATTAAATGGATTAGCCAATCTATACTGTAGCTTACTGAGCTGTATCAATAGGAAAAAAAGTGTCTGTGAATTTTTTTAAACTTTTATATTGTGGGGATAGACTTTCACATTTGCTATAAATTGTTTATATAAAGTAAGGATGTAAACTCTAATCTGATTATGCAAATACTATTCAGAGCGGAGGTTAAGAGCACAGTGGAACAGTATGGAAATAAGGGAGAGTGGAAGACTCAGGCTCTGGAGCCCAGCTGCAGACTTGAATCTTGTGGTCTTTAAGTAAGGAAACTTTGATAAAGGACCTTAGATATGTTACCTTCTGAGCCCTTTGGCCTTCCCATGTTTTACCAAAGGAGGAAAGGAATAGTGAAAAATGATATGAATTGCTTAGCGGCATGACTTCCTATGGATAGTTCTAAAAGTGAGCCAGCACTAGGAATTGTCCTGAGTGTCCAAAGTGTAATTATGGCAGTGGAGGCCAGTGTGCTCAGACTGATTGCTGCCTTTTTGTGTGAGTTTTGGTTTGTACTGTAAGAAACAACCCCTCCCCAGAGAACTGGACTGGTGTTAGGGCAGAATACCCTACAGGAGGCTTGAGATTCTTTGATATAGCAATGTAATGATTTTTTTTTCTAATGGGAAATGGATGAGGTTAATGTTCTATCTATTGTCTAAGGTTTAAAGCTAGGTCACTGAGTCCTTGCATTCTCTCAGAAGTTGGAGGAAAATGTGCACTGTTCCAACTCCCTGTGAAGTCTGTCTGTGTAGAAATCATGCTCACTTCTCTGATCTCTATAGGAATAGCGAGAAACTGGGCTCATGGTATCCAAAACAGTAAGAGAGAAGATAAGAAGTTACTGATTATCACCATGGACCATGCTGTTTTCCCCAGTGACATTAGTGGCAGTCAGAATATCCAAGATGCTCTGTGACTCACTAATAGAAAATTGGATCTCTTGTAGAGTTTTTCATATGTGAAAAAATTGGATGTAGAAGCAAATAAAATTATATTTTCTTAACCAAGGACAACTATTGGTAATATTTTGCCATATTTTAGGCTTCTCTGCCTCCTCTCTATGCTTAAGTTTGGGCTGTGGCTTAAAAACTGATGATTATACTATTTATGTAATTTAGTTCTATGTATTTTTTAGTTTTATAAATATTTCCTATCTCTTTTGAAATTTCTATTTAATAACTTTTATAAGTAGTATACTACTCATATGACATAATTTACTATTCTCTTATTATTTGATGTTAATAGCTTTTAGCACTCTTACTGTATTATAAATCATATTTTGGTGCACATTGAGGATTATGCCCTTAAAATAATTTCCTAAAAGTGGAATTACTAGGTCAAAGCTGTAAGCATTTTAAATCACTTAATATAAGTGGCCAGTGGCATTTTAGAAGATGAGAACAAACATAAATGACCAAGAGTAGGGGCGTGGTTGTATAATACATGACATAGTCACACAGTGAAATATTATACAGCTTATTACACTGTTTTAGAGAAATACTGACATTGCTTAGAATAGAAAGATTTGCTTTTTTAGAAAAAAGTTTATATATAAATATATTTTTATGCACATACAAAAGACATAAAGGAAACATAGTAATAGTCAACTTCTTTAGTTAAAAAATAGGTAGGTAACTTTTATTTTCTCCTTTATTATTTTAACATATTCCAAAGTTTTTATAAGAAACATGCATTAATTTTATGATCAGAAATGTATGATGGTCTTAGAATTCCAGCATTCATAAAGTTTGGTTGTTTTTAACGTTTTTAACACTACCAGTTTTCTAAGAAAAGTGATGGTAATGTGTTTATGCATGAACTCAT
This sequence comes from Heterocephalus glaber, assembly GCF_000247695.1. The sequence continues at coordinate 296,178 of NW_004624748.1, read as the reverse complement.
TTATTTATTCACTGAAACTTGTTCATTGAGTACTTGTAGTGCTTGGCTCTATACTAGGGATAAAGAGATGTAAAAATGAATGAAAATATTGCTGCCCATTTGCTAAGAAAGTCACAGCTTAATGTATTTTAGTAGGGAGTTGGTTTATGCCAAACTTTTTGAGAAATTGCCAAAAGTAATATAAATTTTGGCTTCAGTTATTTAAACATTTTTACTGTTATTTCCCTTGATTAATTTGACATCCTACCTACAGCAATAGTTAAAAACTGTACTGTCCAATATAATAGCCGCTACCCACTAAATTAAAATTTTAGTTTCTGCATTGCTGTAGCTATTCTTCAAGTGCTTAGTAGCCACATTTGGCTAATGGCCACTACACTGGACAGTGCAAGAAGTTATATTGCACAGTCCTGGTCTAGGAGAAGGTATTTACCCTTCCCTGTTTCCTCACTCCATGTTTTTCTGATGTTTTTCCTAGACTTACTGTCATTTCCCAAGTGAAATCCAGCTGTTGCCCTTGAAATTGATTTTGTACATACTCATTAGACAGATAATCCTTATAGAACCATGATGAATCTGTATCTCTGTAATTAAGAACTGGTAGATGGTTTATCTCTTAGCTTTCAAATGAAATATGGCCTCTTTAGGCAGGTCTCCAGAGTCCCCTGTAACCTCCCTTCCACTACTCCTTCAGGTTGTATCCATGACTACAAGTAGTTTCATCTATTCCCCATTTCTTAAGCTTCCACTCTTCTTTCTTGCCTTTGAGTTACTCTTCACGCTAACGAGAAATATTTTTTTTCCTTGTTGCCTAGCTTGGCAATCACCTCAAATGCCACCTCTGTCACGAGTCCTTCTTTGATTCTCCAGTCAGAAGTCACCCTTTCCTTCTCATTACCCATGGCTCCACATTTGAATCAATTAAAGGGCATCTTGCCCAACACTTCCCCAAACATTTTTCTTCTGCTATACTGTAAAGTCTTATATATAAACAGTTTATATATACTATGCTAAGACTCACAAATCTCTGTTGACTAAATTTGGAAATACACTGCCATCATTATCTTTATTTTCTTTATATCACTTGAGCACATTAAATTGCACGGTGGTCCTCAGTCCGGTGAAGTTTGAGTTGATTGTCCATTTTAGAGAGCTAATCTTGTGCCCACTTGCCTGACATGATTGGAAGTTAAGACTGATCCTTGGTAGGACTTCCAAGAAAATCATAGTTCATTAAATATGGAAGAGAATTACATTAACAATAGAAACTCTGAAGCTAAATAAGTAGCAGTGAGTAAAGAAAGGCTGTGTCTTTAGCAGCTGTCTTCTCCAGCTTTACTTTTCAGATTAAATGAATAATCAAAGTATCCTTGAGACATTGCAGTGCTGTTGTTTTAATTGTTGTTTGTTACTAGTTCACCAATGATAATTGCAATTTTGTGGCAGACGCAAAGCTGTATAGCTAATTACATGGCCACGGATGTAGCTGTAATTCCAGTGTTAATGACTACTGACTTGCTGTAACGGTATTCTTTCCACAGACATCCAGCACCCATTCAAGACTATACTTTTGCCCACCCCTTTGCTCTCTTATCCCATTTTTAGGACTTCTCTTCTCCTAGCTTTGTACTTGTATTGCATCTCTGTTCTCTCTACTTCGGCTCTAAGAAACGCCTAAGCAATTCCTGTGCCTTTTTGAATCAGTGAAGAGGAGGAAGAGAGGCAGAAGAGACCAAGTCCCCCGCAGAGTCTTCTTTCCTTCATGATTTATCTTACTTTTTGCACTATCTGTTATTGCTTGTTGTGTCACCTTTCCAACTTCAAGTAGAGAAAGAGCAGTTTGGATTTGATGTAAATTGATCCTTGCTCCTAATTTCGTATCTCCTACCTTTTATTGTTTATGTGGATTATCACTATTATGTATGTCTAAATAGGGGTCTGAACTTTTCTTTGTCTCTAAAAATTGTGTAGCAAACTCAGATCAGTCTTTCAAAAAAGCCCGGGCACAGTTCTTCATTGCTTTGACAATGGTCATATATATGAAAAGCCATGGATTCACATTATTTTATATTTATTTTAAGATTAAGAAGGACCCGAGGGATCATCAAGTTCAACCCTTTTGAAGCAGTGTTGGTTTAATGACCTGAGGTTTGTGGGGCTGTCTTACTTCCAGGTCAGTGCTCCATTACAAAGATTTCTTAGTTCTAGAAATAGAGGAAACTGTCAGTTGTGCAAAGCAATAATTCCTCAAGGGCTGTACCCTAAAGTTCCTGGACCTCCCAATGGCAATATTTAGGTAGTAATAGCATTTTTCAGTGACTTTTGCGCAGAAATTTTGATGTGGATGTCAAACAACCACTAGATGAGATGCCACAAGACTCTTTGCAGCAAAGGGCTGAAAAATTTGCAGGCAGATCTGTTTTTGTAAGAGAGGCGAGATGGAAGTCTTTGATGTTGTCCAGATCATGCATGAGAGGTGAGGTGAAAGGAGAATCAAACCAATGGACAAAAGAAGAGGAGCCACATAAGCCCAGTAGCTTTCTATTAGGGATGCTTTCATCCAAACTCACAATGATAAAGCAGTATCTGCAAAGCCACACTCGTTGAGTCCAAGTGGTATGTGTGGGTGACAGTTTATTTTTGGAACCTTGTGCTATGATAATATCTGAGGATGTTTTAAAACTAATCAGCACCATTCACTACATGGCCACGGAACTGAGGAGCACTATACTCAGCTTCATGTTACTCGTCAGGAAATGGGAGCCCTAGTCTGGCCCTAGGCACCAAGCCTAATGGGGTCGTATGTCAACACAAAGTGCCTTGCGATTGACCGTGTATCGCATGATTTAACATGACACAATTACAGCTTCATTTCATAGTTAATATTTTCATGTGGTTAAGAGGGTTTGTTTAATCTAAAAAGTCAGTTTAAAAGTCACATCTTTGATGGGAGAAAAGGACAGAATATGCTGGAGAGTGAAAGGGGAAGTCATTGTGAAGGGGAGGATGTGAAAAGGAACAGATTGCAGGGATCAGAAGTGAGAATACCACACCAGTTATCCATTACCTGTCCTCAGAGCTGGCACTAAAACTGCCAAAGGCTGATCTTTTACTTGAACATTTTTACAGTTCTCACTAAACTGGATGTCTTAGTTTGTTCAGGCTGCTGTAACAAAATTACTACAAAATAGGGTAGATTGCAAACAACAAACATTAATTTCTCTCAGTTCTAGAGGCTGGAAAGTCCAATATTGAGACCCCTAGCAGATGCGGCCGTGGGTGAGGTCCTGTGCCTCAGACAGCTTCTTCTCACAGTGTGATAGAAGGGTGTCTGGGGATTTAGCCCAGTGGTTCCACCGCCTGCCTGGCAAACTCAAGGTCCCAAGTTCGATCCCCTGTACCCAAAAAAACCCCCAAAAGCAATGTGACAGAAGGGAAGCAAGTTCTCCAGGGCCTGCACTGCCAGGGCACCTACCCCACTCAGATAGGCAGAGCCCATATGATTGTGTCATTTGGTAAGGGTTCCACTGGGCCCTTAATACCATCTCCTTGGGGGTTAAGTTTCAGTGAATTTTGGGGTAATGGAGAGATCCAATTATAGCACTAGATAAGATTTTTAATTAATTAATTAATTTTGTTTTGTTTGTTTTTTGAAGCTGGGCTGTACTGTGTAGTTTAGGCTGGCCCCGAACTCACTGTGTAGCCCAAGGTGGCCACAAATTGCTGGTGGCAATCCTCCCACCTCAGCCTCCAAAGTGCTGGAATTTCAGACATGTGCCACTATACCTGGATAAGATTTTTTTTTCCTTAAATTCTTTCATTGGTACATTTTAGGTATACAATACATTTACATTTATCATTGGGTGCTTGTACCTGTACATGATGTATCTTGGTTCTTATTTTTTTCCCATTACCTGTGCGCCCTTCACCACTAAACCCTTCCCTATTTACATATTTCGTTTCCATTTTTTTTCTTTTCTCATGATTTTTCCTTTCCATTCTTTCCTTTCCCCTTCCCCTCTCACCACCCCTACCCCTTCGGACCTTTTGCAATTTCAAAGTATCATTTATTAGTTATTAATCCTTTTAGTCCTTATTTACACTCTCAGTTTCTCACACCAGAGAAACTATTCGGTATTTACACATGTGTGTCTTATTTATTTCACTTAAGAGTATGGCTTCAATATGCATCCATTTATTTATAAATGACTCTAGTTTCTCGTTCTTTATGGCTGAGTTGTACTCCGTTTTATAAAAAAAACCCCACAAAGCAACCGATAACAAATGCTGGTGGGGGTATGGAGAGAAAGGAACCCTTCTCCATTGTTGGTGGGAGTGCAGTCTGGTGCAACCACTGTGGAAATCAGTGTGGAGATACCTCAAAGAACTAGGGCTGGAGGTCCCATTTGACCCAGCTATTTCCCTGCTGGGTATCTTCCCAAAAGAATTAAAAGAATCATACCACAGAGATATATGTGTACCCATGTTTATTGTAGCACAGTTTGTAATAGCTAAAGCTTGGAAACAGCCCAAGTGGGTAAGACTTTTTTTAAAACTAATTTCTTCCTGTTCGTCCCTGAGGTAAATAAGGAATATATTTCTTTTAATGTCACCTGAAGCCTTGCCCACAAAATAACCTGAACACACTTTACCCTGCAGTCCCTGGTGTAATTCTGTGGACCACATATATTATACTAATGTGGACACTTGCTAACTATTGTTAAGTGCTTTTAAAGCATCAAAGCACTTTCAAAGTCCAGTGTGATTAATTCATAAAACAGTTCAGTGAGGTATGTAGGTTCAAAGCCTTATTATTGTTGTCGTTACCATTCTTATTTCACAGTTGGACACACCAAAATGCAGGAAGGTTAAGTGCTTTGCTCAAGGTCATTCAGGAAACTGGTGTGCAGACAGAGCTGGACCGGAGGACTCCAGGCTGAAGCATAATCCTTTGTCTACTAAAAATGAAGCGGTTGCTTTTTTATATCATTTTACCAAGAATCAAGCAAAAAAAAATTTTGAGAATGAAGAATCTCTATTCCAATACCATTTGTTTCTTGAATTATGCCTCAGGGGCACATAGTATCACCTAATGGATAGTGTCACCTAGTATCACCTATTGGCCTGCTTATCATTCTTAACACTTTTTGAAAGAAATACTTCCCAGAGTGGATATTTTTGTGATAGTTTCCTTAACTTCCAAGATTATATGTGTAATTTGTGAGAACCCTCTTGTTTTTCATATATCAATGATTTAACTAACCTTTTCCTTTTGACAAGACAAGGTAAATTTCCATTTCATTGAATTGAGTTTTGACTTGTGTTAAATTGTTCCTGCTCAGAGACAGAAGCATTTGTACTAACGTCATTATTATATGCTGATTAAGTACCATTGAATGAATTAGCAAACATTCAAATAATGGATTTTTAATAATAAAAAGCCCAATTTCAAGCTTTTCTTTATGACTGTCTGCTCATTTGAAATTACTGAAGCAGAGCAATCCAGCGAGGAGCTTAACTGTCCTCTCTTGACTGGAGTCACCCTGATATGTTGGCATTTTCTTTTACTTTATGAAAGGGCCTCAAAGTTACCCTTACTTTTCAGGCTAGTGAGATTGCACTTACCTTTTGAAGTGACAGATTGCAATGCCTCTCTTACTGGCAAATCTATCTTCTGAGAGAAGCAAGACACCCTGACCGCAGTCATTGTGTTGGCAGTAATACTCAGAGACTGCTTGAGATGATACAGTTTACAGCCCTGCGTCTGTTCCTAGCAGTGACCTGCAGTAGCCTCTCTCTGCCTTAGAGATTTCCGGTGCGTAGGGCCCCCTGAGAGGGGTTTGTATATATAGCATCCATTTAATGGTGATAAAACACAGGATGCATTTTAAAAATACTGTATTAGTTGACCCAATCTGTACTGTGGGGAACAAAAACTTAAGTATCTCCCCAAATGGCCACTGTATTGCTACAGCTAGTTCTTCTGCAGAAATAAAAGTGACACTAAAGCAAAATGGAAATTTCCTACCAAAATGGAGACCCAGTTAGTAGTATTTATCTAGCAGTCCATTGGAGATGATGAATGGTGTAAAGAAACGTAGATCTTACTCAATGGAAGACCCCACACCCAGACTCCAGTGAGTGCTTTTCAGTCTCATTATGAAAGAGAATCATATCTATAAGTGGTTACACCTGGCATTGATTAAGCTCTTTGTGCGGTTTTGGGATCAGCCTTGTGTCCAACCTTTGTAGATTTAATGGACTCTGTGGCCTCAGTAGGCTACTTATCCCTGAGCCCTGGTAGCCTTGTCAGTAAAATGAGATTGTTGATGTTTATTATCTTGGAGGATTGTTGCAAACTTTAGGAACAATGTAGCATGTCTTACATAGCCTAGAACTTAGTGAAAGATTAATAAATGTCTATTATTGTTATTATTACTAATAAAAAATCAGTGTTGCTAAATATCAAATGGTGGTACAAGTATAAATGCTCTAGAAAGTCAAAGCAACTTGAAGTTCTTTCACTAAAATTCTTAGATTTTACCAAGGGCCACCTGCCCTGGAGGGACAGCAATGCTTCCTGTTTGAACCCAGTTCTTCCTCTGTGCCATTCTGCTCCCGACAGTGTGTTGCCAAAGTTTCTGCCCCTGCTATCTATATCTGCTTCATCCAGATAAATAAAGTTAGTTGCTATTGTATGTTACAATATTAAAAATTGGACACATTTACCATTTCCTTTAGTTTTATCCTAATTTCTTTTCTACCCTGAAAATGTTCTTATTTTCATAGCTTTTGTATCAGCTAGCCCTTGTTTACTCACAGTGGTGGAAGCCAAGGAACATATAAATAAGTGAAATTTCACAATAGAACACTGAGAAACCTTATTTTAGTCTGTTTTCTGATCCAATCTTGCATTTACCAGAATTCTACCAGAAATGTTGGAAATAGCAAAATGAACTAATTTTGTGCTCCTTATATTTCTGTCCCACAGACCCATGGTGCTACTAGTGATGTGTGCAATGATGAAAAGATAGGTATCAGACAGGAGAAGAAAAGATTTCCCTTGAATCACTTATGAATTGAGTAACTAATTGTAGTAACCTGAAAAATGGCTGAACCCATTTTTTTTGAGTTTGCCTTACAAATAAAATTTTCAGAAGTATGAAAATGCCTCTAGGGCCTTGTTCATTTGGAAAATAGCAGTGTTGATAATGCAAACTGAGAAAACATTTCCACTTATGTTTGGTATGCAGCATGATCTTTCTTGATGATTTATCTTCCTTCATATTTTGCTTAACCTGATACTATTTGTAGTTGGTATTCTGGAGTGGTCACTGACTAATGAGGGGAATGTCAGCCTGAGCATATGAGGTATCAGCAGAAACTTTTCTGGAATTGAAAACAGGCCATGGGAAATCCAGAGGCTTGCATGTGGATAATTGTAAATTTTGTACAGATGAGAACTGCCATGTTTGGTGATTTGTCTTTATCACTATAAATATGAGAAAATTCCCTCTGGCTAATTAAGGAAAGGGGGAAAAGTCCTCATCAATCATTCTGAAGGTTAGGGTAGTAGTAGGTAGTCTCACATACAAATCTCTACAGAACTTGTCTGCCACATAAAGGCTGCACCCTTCGCTTTGTTTTTTTTATCATCAAGTTTATTGGTACAATTTAGATATACATAATGATCACATTCATAGTTTGGAATTTGTACCTGTACATGGTATATCTTGATTTATATTTTTTCCCGTTCCCCTCCCCTCCCTTCTACTCCTTTACCCCTCTTATTTGCAAAAGCTTTGTTTCTATTTTATCTTTCTTTTCTCATCTTTTTTATTTTCCTTTCCTTCCTTTCCCTCTCCTCTTTCCCTTGTGCCCTTCTCATTTGAACATTTTCTTCCTATTTCATAATATCTATTATACATTTTGGCCCTTATTTACACTTTCCATTTCTCACAGCAGAAAAACAATATGATATTTACACATGTGTGTCTGATTTATTTCACTTAAGAGTATGGTCTCTAGGTGCATCCATTTAAGCTATACATGTCTCGAGTTTATCCTTCCTTATGGCTGAGTAGTACTCCATTATATTAAAAAACTACATTTTTTTAATCCACTCATCAGTTGATGGGCTTTTGTTGTTTCCAAGATTTACCTATTACAAACTGTGCTGCTATGAACATTGGTGTGCACATATCACTGTGGTATGATGCTGTTAATTCTTTTGTGAGGATACCAAGAAGGGAGATAGCTGAGTCAAATGGAACTTCTAGTCCTAGCTTTTGGAGGAATCTCCACACTGATTTCCACGTGGTTGCGCCAGTCTACACTTGCACCAGAAGTGGAGAAGGGTTTCTTTTCCCGCACAACCCCACCAGCATCTGTTTGATTTCTCGAAATAGCCATTCTTTCTGAAGTGAGATGGAATCTCACCATTGTTTTAATTTGCATCTCTCGAATGACCAGTGATGTTGAACATTTTTTCATATATGTATTTGCCATTTGTATTTCTTCATCTGAGAAGTATGTATTCATCTCAGATGCCCATTTTTGAACTGTGTCTTTAAATTTTGTGGTTTGATTTTTTTCAGTTCTTTATATATTCTAGATATCACTCTTTTGTCTGAGGAACAGCAGGCAAAAAATTTTCTCCCACTCTGTTGGTTGTCTCTTTACTCTATTGGTAATGTCTTTTGCTGAGCAAAAGCTTTTTAATAAGATGAAATCCCAGTTGTTGATGCTTTGTAATATTTCCCATGTGATTGAGGTTTTGTTCATAAAGTCTTTGCCTACACCTATGTCTTCAGGAGTTCCACCTACTCTCTATTCCAGCAGATTTAGTGTTCCTGTTTTAATATTTAGATGTTTGATCCATTTTGATTTGAGTTTACTGCATGGTGAGAGACATGGGTCTAGTTTTAGTCCATGGCTTGTGGAAAGCCAGTTTTTCCAAGACCATTTATTTAAGAGGCTGTCTCTCTTCCAGTGAAGGTGTTTGGCTCCTTTGTTGAAGATAAGGTGGCTGAATGTGTTTGGAGTTGTTTCTGCATCTTCTGTTCTGTTCCACTGCTCCTCCATTCAGTTTTGGCTTTTTGTTGTTGTTGTTGTTGTTTGGGTTTTTTTTTTTTTTTTTTTTGCCAGTACCATGCTTTTTTTTTTTTTTTAATCACAGTAGCTCTGTCGTATCATTTCAGGCCAGGGATTGTGATGCCTCCTACCTTGCCTTTTTTTGCCCAGAATTGCCTTTGTTATTCTAGGTCCCTTCTGGTTCCAAATGAATTTTAGGAATATTTTATCTAGTTCTGGGAGGCATTATATTGGTATTTTGGGATTGCTATTGGGATTGCATTAAATCTGTATAACAATTTTGGGAGTATTCCCATTTTTACTATGTTGGTTCTTCCTACCCACAAGCAAGGAAAGACTATGGATTTAGGAAATCAAGTTCATTCTTGCCATTTTTTTTGAAAATAATTATTTATTGTAATGAAAGTCAGGATTCCCAAAGAAATAAAGCATTTATTTATGACCTGGGTGGCATACAGACATTAACCTTTACAGTGATGCATCTGTTCTGATCCCTTTGCTGGCACAGTGACAGAATTTATAATGGCAAGTTCAAGACCTTATGTTTAAGTTTTGTAAATTAAAAAGTTCTGATATTGTGACACAGTCTTCCAAAACATGTTTTCTTGGAATGTTGTAGAATTTTTTAGCATTTTCTGCCATACTTTCTGTCTCCGATCAATTAATCATCAAAACAATACCCAAGACATCTTGGCCACTTTTTTGTTCAAAGTGAAAATTTCTAGTAGACAATTGGCTTTATGAATCTAGCTCAGTGAGAAGGATAGAACTGGTAAAAAATTAGGAATTGTTAGCATGTAGATGACAACTAAAAGCATAGTTCTGGATGGAATTACATGGAAAGTAAGTGTAAATAGAGAATCTTATAATAGTCCTCATTCAAGCGAGTCGTTTTTTTTTAACTGAGAAAAGTAACTCATTCAGCTAAAAAGGTAAGTAATATTTCCTGTGACCTGATAAGCAATATCTTCCTTATGGAATGCCACGTTTTAAACTACCTTAAACCTCTAAAATTTCTTGTATATGTTAAAAGGCAAACTGAGCTCAGTGAACCTCAAGCCACTCTTTTCCCAACTCAAATAAGTTGATAGTTGAATATCACTGCAACTTCCTGCTTCTCAGACATTTATTGGTAGCTCTGTCTTTTTTCACTCTGAATTGATTTTGGTGCTTCTATAAACTTCTGAATTTGGTCCATTTCAGTTCTGAAATCTGAAGAAAACTGTATCAATATTTCATCTAAAAAATTAAAGGAAATGGAATCTATACCAATAAACTTTGTGTTTCATGACATCATAAAATGCCTGTGCCTGAGGCAGAAGTGGATGGAAGGCAGCAAGATGTAGCTTTGTTTAAAAATTGTAACTCAGAAGACAAACAGTTTGGGATAATCTAGACCTGTTGTTTCTGTATTTGTGACATTTTTATGTTAGAGTTGAATTAGGGGGTGCAGAAAAGTTTCTTCTGGTTGAGCTTTAAAGTCGCAATATTGGTGCAGTTTTTCAAGTCCTTGCTCCAAATATGATCCCTAGAGAGAATCGAGTGAGCAAGGGTGAACATGTGATAGCTAGAGATCTGGAACAGGCGAGAGATTATACCATGTAAATTTCCTGTTCCTTAATGGATCCTCAGATAAATTTCTGTGTGACATTACTATTTTTATAATTTTCAAATATGTTTCTGATGTGGTTTTAAGTTTCATTAAATAAATAGTGATTATTTTTTAATTTGAATATATGTTCATAATATAAGCTTTGGAAAATTCAAAAACAGTGTTATGTTTATTGGTAATCCAAGCCATTAGATCTCTCTCATATACATACTCTCTTTGTATCTATATATATATAAATATATATATATATAAAATACATAGATACATACATATATATCTTTAATTGGTTCTTCATGTTATGCATGAGGAATTGGCTCATGCAGTTATGGAAACTAAGTCCAACAATCTGCTGTCTGCAAGCTGGAGACCCAGTACAGGCTGTGATATAATTCTGACCCAAATGTAAGGGCCTGAGAACTAGGAGAGCCAATGGTATAAATTCCAGTCTGTGCTCCAATTTGAGCAGGCAGGCCAGAGGCAAGGGGGATGAATTCTTCCCTCTCCCAGGACTGGGTGATGCCCACCCACACTGGGAGAGCCATCTTCTCTACTGAGCTCACTGATTCACACGCTGATCTCATCCAGCAACACCCACAGACACACCCCAAAAATGTCTAATCTAAGCACTATTTGGGACAGTCAGGTGGACACAGAAAATAGCCATCATGTCTAGGTATTAAACTTGACTTTGAAAAGCAATACAGCCACACAAAGTATTATCTACTAGGTTGAGTGTGATATCAATCATGTTTTCTTGTAATAATTCATTATTAGAAATAGCGAATTCTCCATTTATTGAAAAACGTAATTTTTTAATTTGACACAAAACAAAAAATTACTGAAAATATATGGTCAGGAAGATTATAAACTCATAATCATTACCCGCATTATTTGTTATTTCCTGCTCTGTGGACCTCTTTCTTGGGTATCAAGGGGCTTACATGGCAGTGGCACATGCCATTGTCTGTATTTTCTCTGTGGTGGTGTGGGATGGAGAGTTGTGATCCTTTGACCTCTTATTGGGACTGATAAGTACTGTAATATCATTTATGCTACTTTCTACGTGTTATGTTAGCCAGGTCACTCAGCAGTGGTCTCCCGTGGATTGTAGAGCTGTGATAATGAACACGTCATGGTGCCAACAAGAAAGTAGGAACCCCTTGTCTATGACTGTAAGTGGTGTCTGCAGCGTTCACAGGCCACCTCACATCACCTGGTGTGAGATATGCTGCCAATACAGCACCCTTATAACACATTTTATTCTGACATCAGTGTCTGTTGTAAAAACCACACCTGAAAAGTAGTTCTAATATCTTTATGGCTCTATTCCAATAAAAGGGATCAATTAATCAAATTAAAGTGATTGGCTCCATTTTGTCACTAATATTAAAAGTTATCTGGAAATAGCTGAAGTGACATTAGCAGATAAATGAAGAAAATTCCAAATATACCATGGAATACTATTCAGCCATCAAAATAACTAAAGCCTGTCATTTGTGACAACATGGATGGAACTGGAAATCATTATAATGAATGAGACAAGCCAAGCACAAAAGGACAAGTGCCACGTGATCTCACTTATATAGAGAAAATTAAAAAGTTAATCGCATAGGCATTAAGAGTAGAATAGGGGTTACCAGAAGCTGAGGGGAGTAGAGGGAAGAATGGGGTAAGAGTGATCAATGGGTAATAAGTTAGATAGGAGTAAGAAGTTCTTGAGTGCTACTGCCCATTAGGGTGACTGTATATAACAATAAATGTACTGTACATTTCAAAAATCTAGAAGGGTTTGAACGTTTTCACCATAAAGAAATGATAAATGTTTGAGAGGACAGATTTAACCTGATTTAAACATTATATAATATATACATGTGTCTGAACTTTAGATGCTATTTCATGAATTTGTAAAATTTTTATGTTTTAATATATCAGTTAAATTTTTAAAAATTATTAAGCACATCTGATCTTATTAGTCCTTACATGGATTAGAATCACATTCAAGCTCCTATACATGACAATCAAGGACTTTGTGATCAAACACCTGCCTGTATCTCTGATTTCCTCACTTTCCAGTTTCTCAGTCATTTATGCCTGCATATCTTGCCCTACTTCTTCTCCCACAGATGGTTCTTCCTGCCTGCTATGCCAGTCCCCCACCTCCTCTACCCATCCCATCTGTCTGCTTCATGGTCTCCAAGGAGAGTCCTGAGACCACTTGAATCAAGATCAGATTGAAAGATTATTTGGAACTCAGATTTCTGGGTCAAATCTGAGACACACTGCATATAATTCTCTGGGAAACCAGTGTCGGACTTTAACAAATTCAATCTAAAATGTGAGAACAACTGATCTACCAAATGAATTCCTTCTTTGAAGAATCAATTCTACCATGATCCACCTGGGAGGCTCTCTCCTACTCCCTACAGACTCTTAGGACCTCTCTTCTTCACCTGCATCCCTGCCATCATGTATGGTGTGAAATGTGTTACTGTTTGTGATTCTTGCTTGTCCCTGCCACCCATCCTCAAGGTCCATGTGGACAGCGACATGGACTCCATTCTTCCTTTAACCAATTCATATCCCAAGGCCTCACGCAGATGCTTTCTTGTTGCCAGCTGAGGCTTAGCATGTCATAGCATTAAATTAACCTAAAAATATTCTTTAAAATCACAGTGACTTTTTAGTTTGACTCACTCTAGAAAGTAAGAAAGAATAGGTGAGGAAACATTGTTATTTGTAAAAAGAAATCCTGTTTAAACAACCGAGAGCCAAATATTATGCTTTAAATCATTAACTAAAAGCCAGATCTGAAAATAAATAAGTTGTTAACAATTTGTTGTGCTAAGTTTCTTCTCATGTGAAAAGTGACCATTGACTCAGATCAAAGAAAATGAAAAAATAAAGACAAAAGAAATTCTCATCATAAAACTGAAAAATAATTTTCATTGTTATTTAAACCCATGAAGTAGGAAAGCCGTATTATTATTACAATGAGCAGACAATTTGTTCCTTTTCTTTCTAAAGTGATATTACTTAAACCCTTTTTATTACATTTTCACAGACCAGATGGTACAGAATGTTTAATACAGGGTGATAAAAAAAGGCATACCTATAAAACATGTGTAAGCAGAGGCTTTGTGGCAGAATTCTTCTGGTGTTGGAACTGCCATTTTATTTGGAAAGATAAACCACCCAACATTGCCTTCAAATCAATGGCTGTGTATTGAATAGTTGCCCTTTCTCCAAACTCTATCCTGGTGTTGAAGACATTTTGTGTAATTGGAAATATACCAGATGGCCATCTAGTTCTGGGATGGTTTTCCTTCTAATTTCTCTCTTTATTTTTCTAAAGGAGCAGAGAAAGAAATTGCACTTAATGTGCTGGGTAGTGGTACGAAAAGACAAAGAATACCAGAAGTAGCACTGATGGTTTCATTGGGCCTTGAATTTGCTCTTTGCCAAGATTCTAAGTTGCACATCCAGTTATAAATTGGTCTCTGTGGAAATGCATATTGGTACAGCAACTGGCTGAGGGGTCACCCGCGGATCTTTACAATCTGATATAAATATTCCTGTTCAGAATTGCCTGACAGTGGCTGCACGTGGATCTCTCAACTATCTGACTGTTTTTTTGTAGACTATCAGCACTTGACCTGAACTAGTAATTGGCTTTCCAAAATTCTAAATGACAGCACAGTTGTTTAGATCGTGCTTTCTACTGCTGCCATTGAAAAGTTATTTTTTTCTTTTTTGTGTGCTAGGGGTTGAATCCAGGTCCTTGCACATGCTAGGCAAGCACACTGTGTGTGAGCCACACACCCCCTCAGCCCAGACAAGTTGTTTCATATTTGGATCTCAGTGTGTATAGATGAAGTCACAAGGCCATTTTCCCAAAAGAAGGAAACTTAAGTGTGCACCACTATATAAAATCTTAGAATCTAACAAAATAAGTGAAATCAGACATGTTTATATAGGGGGAAATTAAGTTTGGATTGCATGGTGGGGGCACCAAAATGCCTCAGTTATTACCTGAACTGTTGTTGGCTTTCATCCTTTCACTGTGAAGTCTCTCAGGAACTCAGGGACTGCCTGCAAATTTATAATCTATATCTCAGCATGGCATATGGATGAGTAGATAAGAAATGTATTCATATGGAGTATGTCTTTGTGTACGTATGTGATCTTATATCATCCTGTCCTGATTCTGTAATAAATGGGCTTTTCCCTGGGACTCTTCTTTTTTTTTGAGACAGGGTCTCTCTATGCAGCTTAGCCTGGCCTAGGCTGGCCTTGAATTTGTGGCGATCTTCCTGGCTCAGCCTCCTGAGTGCTGGTGTTACAGGCCTGCAGCACCACGCCTGGCTTTTGGGACTTTGGTTCTTAATGTAACCTGTTCAAAGGGGCAGCTGAGGTGGCATCAAGGCCAGGCCCGTATGAATATAGTAAGGACCAAGCCATCTTTGAAAGTCTGGCTTGACGGGAGGGCTCCAGTGCAAGCCCTGCTCCCCACTGTAGATCCCCATCCTCCATCCCAGCCCACATGGCTGTAAACCTGGAGGTTTGAGGGTTCTAAGTGCTCTATTCTCTAGATACACACACACACACCCCTCCTTTGCTTCAGCTGCACCCTGTGATCTGTAATTGTCACTCACAATGCAAAATTCGGGAAGGGTAATACCTTCCAGGGATGTTACATGTAGTTGGAGAAATGACTGTTCTGGGGCAAAGGAGGATATTAATAGAGGGGAAGAAACCTTTCAGGTTCATTAAGAGTAAACAGTGTTGCTGCTCTCACTGCTGAGCCTTGGCATGTTCTCCAGGAAATGAAACAAGCTGTGTGTTGTTTATCAGACTTCAAAGCACAAGTCCTCTGACAATGAAGACAACAAAAACAGGAGAAAGGAGCACATTTGCTCCTGGTTCAGACTCATTAGAGTCTTTCTTTTCACACACACATCTACTGCGGAGAGGAGCCTAAGAAAGTGAGTGAAAGTGGAAGTTGTAAGAAAGCTAATAGTTAAAAAAGGGAAATCAGTTTAAGCTGGATTTTAAAGAACCAGTGATTTTAGTTATTACTTTCCTGTAGAGGAAGATTAAGAATCATTTGATTATGAGCTGTTGAAAAAATTTATAATAAATTCCTTTTTTTTTTTTGGTACTGGGGATCAAACTCGGGACCTTGCACTAACCCTAACCCTAACCACTGAGCTAAATCCCCAGCCCTAGATTCCTTTTTAATTGAAAAGAATTTTGGATTTTTCTAGGATAACAATGAATGAGAATGATAATCATGTTTAGATTAGCTTAAAGTTTTGTGCTATGAGAATAACATCTAATGCCATTAAAAAATAGTGCCTTGGTTAATTTATCCGCAAAACTGGCTGTCTTGTCTCTGATGATACATACTCATGTCAGTATAATACATAATAAAGGGACAGCCAGAGTTCCATTTAGCAGCTGATTTCTGTTATCATAAATTTATGTGTTTGTGATAAATGTGTATGCAGGAATTCCCAGATGAGGCTGGGAGACAAAGGCTGGGAGAGTCCCAAGACCTGGGACCTTCAGGGTGACCAACTCTGTGAGACTTTTGGCACATATATGGTAAATGGGCTGTTGGGACATTAAGTTATCTGCCATAGGAAAGGGCACCCTCTTGTTTCTGCCCTTGTTAGGCCTCAGCTTATCTTGGTAACCATAACCTTCCAGGGAATTCATTTATCCATGACTTTAGAGAAGATGCTGAGCGTCTGGAAGAAAGTGGCAGTAAGCACAGTGAGGAGGAAACAGACCAGCAATGTGTTCCAGGTAGAAACTGATAGAAATCCATCTCTTCTTTGCCTGAAATACCCACTCTCCTATTTCTGGCCAACAATTCTGCATCCTTCGTTCAAAATTCAACATAGGCATCATTTCCTCTAGAAAACCTTCTCCCTTGGTCTGCTTGGATGCTGAGCTCGCTTCCAACTTCTACTTCTGTCTTAACTGCATGATGCTTTTTGATTTTCTTGGCTCTCTCTAGCTGGTGTCTAAATGCTTTCAGAAGGACCCTTTGGATTCAAGTATTTAGCTCACAGTGACTAGAATAGAGCTTTTCTCCTTCAGATGTCACAGTGAGTATTCAGTGAACAAATGTGTAAATCCTTGAAGCAGAGTCTGAGGTAAGAGGGGGAATTGCCAGGTTTCTATTTTGAACAACAAATTGAAATGCCTAGTACAATTATGTAATAACATCTCACAAACTGAAACAACCTGAGTTATTATTAAACTTGTTTTGAAATCATTGTTTTTTTTTTTTTCACTCAGAATTCTCCTTAAAGTTAACTTCCAAACTTTTGAAAGTTGGTGGGTAGGCCAAGAGTCAAGCTTTTCTCTGAAATTCGACATGTTCATCTATATTATTAAAAACTAGTTATAAATTCCTATGTCATGACCTGTGACTTTATGGAGGTACCTGTTCCTCTGCTTGGTAAGTTAAATGCATGTGTGTGTGGCAGAACTGTACTTTATTATATCCCAAAAGAATAAAATTTCATTTGGATTTATTGAGATTTTTTTTAAACATCTGTATTGAAATTAAAAGTTCCTTTTTAATGTAGTTCTTACCAGCCAATGTGTAATTGTCTGATAAGGAACTGATCTACAATAGTGATCTAAAAATGGGCAGTGTGGGCCAGGGATTTAGCTCACTGGTGCTGCTGCCTGCCTCCCAATTGCAAGGTCTGGAGTTCAATCCCCAGTACCAAAAAAAAAAAAAAAAAAAAAAAAAAAAAAAGAGAAAGAAAGGCAGTGTGAAAGAAATAGAGTAAGAGTTAAGAATAAATTACTAAATATTATCAAAATGAAAGGGAAGCTTATTACTCTCTAAGTGTGATAAGAGCTTTCTTTACAAATTAAACATGTTAGTTTACCTTTGTACTTCTTTAAACATACCCATTGTAAAATATTATATTTGATATGAGATATTGAAGAAAAGTTCATGTTGTACATTAGGTTAGCAAATGTTTTTATCAAAGGAATTTTTCATTTTAGGTAGCCTATTTTGACTTTGTTTTGATTTCGTGTATTTTAAAATGAGGAAAAACCTGGCATGGTGGCACTTTCCTATAATCCCAGCACTCTAGGAGCCTGAGGCAGGAGGATTGCAAGTTCCAGCCAAGCCCAGCAACTTAGCAACTTAGTGAGACCCTGTCTGGAAAAAAGAAAACAAAATGTCTGGGGATGTAGCTCAATATGAAGGTCTTGGGTTCCATCCACAGTACCACCAAAAAAAAGTGAGGCGAGAAATGAAGTAGTTAGCACAATTATACAAATGCCATTTTATATCACTTTTGTTAGTGCTTTTCTAGTATTCCTTTGCTTTTTTCCTTGCCAGTGCAGAGTTGATCATTGGTGACCCATGCTCTCATACCTCTGGTGTATTCTCTGCTGTAATAATGACCCCACGACAGTGTGATTGCTCATGTCTGTGTCTGGGGCTATAACAAGTCATACAGGTCTTGCAGAAAGACAGCATGTGTGGCGTTTTCCTCGGTGGCTTCCCCGGTGCCTAGCAGTCAGTAGGCATTCAGCAAAAGCTTTGTGAAATTTTTTTCATTATTTCTTTGATTATTATCTCACTTTGGTGAGGAGATGGATGTAGCTTATTTGGTTAATCAGATCCCACAGATATCTACTACAAATTCAAACCATTAGCCTATTTGGCTTTCCAAGACATTTTATTAGCCCACTGGATTCTCTTGATTTATTTTTGTTCCTCACCATTTACCCATTTGCTTGCCATCAAAGACAGTAAGGAAGCAGAGTGATGATCTGAGGTCATACCCAGAAGGGGACAGTCTGATGAAAAGTATCAGGGGAACCTCATCTATTCTTTATGTGAGGGAGATACAGTGAAGATATCAGCTACCTTTAATGAGGAAAGGATGCAGAGAACCATGAACTATGTCAGAAAACTTGCGGAGAGAGCAGTGGTCAGTAGTTTACAGATCTGTCATAGGAGTAGGTAGGGAGGAGCTATGAACTGAGTTGCCACAAGAATCTGAATCTCAGGAGTAGTTTGAACACTAAGTTCCTTCCCAGATGCCTATAGCATAAAGTGTGTGTATTGGAGAGTGGATAGTGTGAGTAAGAGGTGGGAGGAAAGGGGAAGGATTTGTTGGGGAGGCCAAGAGACAGAAAGGCAGAGGGAACATCGAAGACAGCTTTGCTGCCAAGACAGTTTAGAAATGCCATGCTGCAGGAACTACTAGCCTACACTTGAAATCTGTACGAGTAGAATTTTTCTTCTAAAGCAGCAATAGGAATTGTGCTAGCCTGAGGCATACCAGCTTTGTTAAGACATTTCCAGCCAGGAAGCAATGCTTAGGCATTTACTTGACAGACTGTTGAAATTTGAACCTGTTACAGGTTTTTATTTTTATGTTTTGGCATCTTCCATTTATATAAATAATGAAATAAAGATGCTAAGCATAACGTTAATTCCCTTAGGAAAGGAAGATTGAGCTTTGATGAGAGAAAAACATTCCAAGACTTGGCTTCCTTTGAGAATTTTTAGCACAGGTAAAGAACTCATAAGTAATTGGTAACGAGGCTATAAAAGGATAATGTTGGATTTTTTTCAACAGGAAAATGTATTCAGATAATTTCTTGGAGATTATGAATAATCTTGATGGATGCCATAGTGAAAATCATATCATTATCTTTAGGACATGGCCAAGAAAGAAGAGCATCTTGGCAGCATTGTACCAGTGACAGAAATCTCAAGATACTTCATGGCTCTTGGCCCTGTTCTGGAAATCAGCCATTACTTTTTTTCAGGAACTTCAGTACCAAATGATCTTCCCAACAACCGGAGCACAGGAGCGAAGACCCAGTCTCTGTTCCCTCATCCAGCTCACTTTTAGAAATCAAATGATTAAAGCCAGACAGAAATGCATAGCTAGTATGAGCAGTGATAGAGCAAACTGCTAAATGTTCATTTTGTGTTATGGAAAAATGATAAATGGGAGGAAATAAGGAATAAAGAATTTTTCAGAAATTAAATAGGAGAAAGTGATAAGGGAATACCAGAAATATATAGGCTTGCACATATCAGCTAGTACTAATCAAGAAGTTTGTATTATATAAATCAAGTGTGGAGATTTGAGTTTTGTAGCTTGATGAAAAAGACAGCAGTAGAATAAAGCCATTTCAGAATTTTAAGGATGATAGCAGTTGGTAAAGACTCATGACCTTGAATCCAAAGGATCAGGAATTGAGTGGAAGAAGTATCGTTACTAATATGATGCGCAAAAGGAGTCTGGAGCTTTCAAAAAGGATGAAGGATAAATGTTGAAAATAGTGAGAAGGAGATCTATAAATTCATTCATTCAATGAATGCACGTGGAATGCTTTCCATGTATCAGCCATGGTGCAAGAGAGATAGGAATCAGGTGAATGGGGCAGGAAAGGGGAACAGAGCTGTATGGTGGGGATACAAAGATGATACAGAGAAATCCAGACTTCCTCTGTAAATAGGAATCGAAGTTGATCTTACCTTTGTTTCATTTCCTTAGGATTCACCTACTATTCTTTTAGCATGGCAGACCCCTAAGTTTTCTTCACTATTTTGCCACTAAGTAACGAAGGTCAGTTTATAAAAATAATGTAGGACTTACAGAATAAAGCAGGTAGATGGGTAAAGATAGTATGTAATATCAATGTTTAATTCTAAAATATTTGATCTATGGTTACCTGAAAGTCACTTTAAAATCTTACATGAGGACAACAAATGTCAAACCCCAATACTGAAAAAAAAAATTGTCATCGTATGCTAAGTGCTTAAGAAATTTGGTCAGAAAAAGTAAAAGTATTTGCTGATAAACAGTGGAGTCTTATATAACTTCAATTATTATTTATTTTATATGGAGATATGAATGAAGAGTAAGGGCTTTAATTATTTTATAAATGCTCTAAAATGAGAAGATGTTCCAAATTAGAGTAAATTGTTACCTGAATAATAGTTCAGCCCTGGCCATCCAAAGCCTGAGATCCATTCTATACATTGGATACTTCTCTAAATAGACACCATGTAATATATACTGTAAGTACTTTTCTTATTCCTCTGTGACTTTTGTGAAGCCAAGCACTATCTAGTAATCACTCTCATAAGGAGCTTCAGATCTTCTATTCAAGATGGGGAGGAATAAACACAGAGTATATCCATCCTTGGTTTTCTTACAATTGTGTAGCTGGTCTGTGAATGTGCCTGGGGCATAATGAATATTTTTCTACTTGAATTCATGCTGATGTCAGGTGGAGATGCATCCGAGTTGGGAGATCTCACACGCTCCCTTCTGTCCATAGTACTTGAGTGTTGTGTTTTTCTCATTTCAGGAGTATGTAGAGTTATGTGGCAACATTAAGAGAACTTTATGAAAATCAGCCAGCCAAGCAAACTCAGATCTAAATGTTTTGGCTGAGTATTTTAAGATTTACTAAGCCATATCTCCAAATCCCTTCTCCTTGTGAAAGATACGGAGCAGAAGAATAGGGAGAAGTGAACTTCCCATCATAAAGAGCTCCCCCTGCTGGAAGGCTGCCTTCCAGAAGGGAGCACTTTGCCAAAGAACAGAGTAAGGAATACTCCAAGGATGACCAGGATCACAGAGATAACCAAGACTAGAGCTCTAACCCATGTTCCGTTTAAGAATCATTTTGCTGAATGTCTTTTCAGTGATAGTTTAGAATGTCACTAGTTTTTTCAGTTCACTCTAAAAATTAGCACTGGTGAAGCCATTTCTTCAGAAGAAAAATGATTGGCAAGTATTATTATTTTATGGCTACATTAACACAGTGAGCATTTTCTCCTTGTGGTTTCCTATTTCCATGAAATCCCACAAGGATATGGAATCTTTCAGGTGATGAAATCTTTGATCCTTCTTTTATGGCCATGGCAACTAAGTCTTTTTTTACTGCTCAGATTAGTTAATCAATTGTGGTTTCTGATATATGTTGTTTGACAGCAGCCATCCATGAAGAGTATTGGCTCTTTGTTCATTAGCTAATAAGTGCTCCTATTAGAAGACATTATTCCCAAATACAATATACAGTGAGTTGTCTTAAGGGCTCCTTCAATATCATTCTAAGATAATTGGCTTGAATAACAGTAAAGGCCACACATTTCCCCATTGAATGTTATTGTTTAAGGAAAGGAACAAGTACACAATTCATAATAAAATTATACCCAATTACAATTTTAGTTAGTAAACTTCATGGACTAGAATAAAAAATGCAGATTTGGTATTCTTCGCATAGTTTATAGTAGCTTGGTATTAAAACATATTTTCACATGCATTTTCTCATATGCAGTGAAGTAGCTACAGATCACCCCAAGTTCAATAGATATAGTCCTTAGCAACTAATATGGTTACAAGTTCATGCTCAGTCTCATTGGATTCCCATCTCTGTTTAGCTGTTTTCACCTAGTTGATCCGGGTCAAATATACAATGATGATGATTATCCCCTGCTACTTTATGTAAAATCCATTTCCTAGCCAGTGACTCAACTTACTGATTTGTTTCAAAATTGCCATTGGAAAGATTTAATTGGTCCCAAATATCACTTCTAGTTTGATATAGTCTATGTAACCTCACTGGTGTTTCTATGATGAACTGAAGACTTTATATCCATCACTCCTTTGAGTCCTAATTCACGAACTATGTCATTGCCAAGCTTATAAAACATAATTGTAAACCATAGACTTACTTGAAAACTCACCTTTTTGAGCATCATCCTAGTTCATAATTCCCTCTCTTCTTGGCATATTTTATATATGAAGAGAATGTGAAACGTATAAGTCTCCCAGTCAAATTTCTGGCACAGCCAGTAAACAGCCAGAGGTGGGGAGGCTACCTCACCATCATAAATGCTCCCACCTCTAGTCAGCATCCACATTTACACTTTCTCAATATGCATATTTGGAAAGCCTATAGCCTTCAGGGTGGGAACAGCAGACTGACTACAATGTATCATATCTGCAACTGAACTCAGGGATTGTTAATTTGCGTATGGGCAATCAAAGCACAGGTGCAGTACAACAGAACCTCTCACCAACCAACTGCTACAAGAGATGTCCCTGCTACAAAGAATAACTGAGGAGCCGCAACTCCCTCTCATCTATGCTAACTTTCCTGGTTTAAAGTTCCTACTTGAACACTTCCACTCTTTCACATCCAGGAGAAGGGGAGTCTCCTACCTACAAGGTGCCCCACAGACTGTCACAGGCATCTACCCAAAGAGTAAGGCAATATGACTACCCCCAGAAGACACTTGCGTGCAATATATATGCTAATAGGAAAGTTTAGATAGATTAGATAATTTTATATTGGATATACTTTTGCTATGTTAATATGGTAATAGTTATATTAATATTAAGTGCTCTGCCAAGACTACGTCTGATCAGTTTCTACTATTTTTTTCAAAACCAGTGGAGTAAATATAGTAGGGTTCACAATAGATCTTAGCTCCACCTTCCTCTACTCCAGTTTTGACAGTATGTGAATTAACCATGAACAAAATGGCTTTATGGTTGTGGAGGAGTTACAGGGATAATGGTAGAGGAGATTTAAGTCATACAAGGTTGAAATTGTTTGGCCAAATTCATACAAGGCACATAAATGGAGGAAGGGGAATGAGCATTTACTAATTGGACACCTTTCACATCCAAGGCTGTTCTGCAATGTTGACATGGCCCAGAATGTTTTCTAGCCATCAGTCTTGATGGACTGTCTCAATCGAGAAGAAACCTGTTTCTTTTTTTCTGTTGTTGCCTTGTGAGTGAAGAGTTGGCAGAATGCACACACGTAGTTCCCAGAGGAGGCTAATTTACTCTGGGAGCTACTTTTCTTTCATGTTTGCTTATGGGATCCTTCTTGGTGAAGGACAGACCAGTAATAGTTTATATTAGTACAGCCTGGAATGATTTTGGCTTTTCCTTAATGATGGCCGTGATAACACTCCTAGCTCCATCCTGAAGAATGATTCTAAGCCTCATAGGGAATACTTTCACCTAATCCCCACAAAACTTTAACTCCTGACACTTTCTGAAGGTCACAATGTGCAGAGGAAAGAACACCACTGGAACTTTGAATCACACAGACCTGAGTTCATTCTTGCTTCTTCCATGTATCACTTTTGTGATTTACCTGAATTTGTTTTCTTATCTATGAAATGATGACAGTAATCTCATCTGCACTTCATAGAGTGAGATCATAATTTAAATTTCATAGCCTAGGTGACATTTATTTTTGCCTGCTATGGATTTGTTCTTTTTTTCCTGAAAGTCTTTGAATGACATAAAAGTTTATATAGGGATAGGATGGTAGAATTTGAAAATATTTAAAGAGGGAAATAATATTAAATAAAAATAATGGACAATTATGCAAGTGAGACCAAAGCCAGGTATTTTCAATTCACTATACTTTCCAGAAAACAAAAGAAGTCTGCCAAAGCAAAGGAATTTTAGTGGTAGTCTAAAGGAAGCCATATGAAGGGAGCACTGCTTTGAGGGTGAAGACATGGCAGTGACAATTACTGTGGTAACACACTGATGAACAAATCCTTGGGAGATATTTCTGAGAGTTGTCACCTCTTCTTCTCCTCCTAAAGGTGATATTAGCATGTTACTTTATCGTTCCCAGGGTTTCTGAAGTGAAATATGATGAAGGAAAGGAATTGGCTGCTGAGGGTCTGCACGTCTCCTCAGAGACTTAGAGAACAAGTAGTTCAGGGAGTGGAGTCTGAATGCTAGTGGGCTTGTTTCCCAACTCAGTGTGAGGCAGGAGACCCACTAGTTAGTCCTACTTTTGTGAAGCTGTGGGAGCTGACTTCTCAAACCTCCAGATGGTAGACCCAGACAAAGGGTTGTTTTGTTTATTTGTTTGTTTTTACAAGTCTTGGTCTGCTCTTCTGTTCTGAGAAATTTCTAACTCTCAAAAATAATAAAGTTGATGCCATTACAAATGCCTGGAGGAAGCTTATATTAAAGGAAGAAGAAATTGTAATTAAGTATACCGTTGTATGCTTGAATGAACAATTTTTAAGACAAATTAAGTTCAAGTGTTTCTAGATTTTTAAAAAAAATCTTGGCTTTCCAAATTGTATTGGTCTATTTTCTCAGGTATAAGCAAATACCTGAGGCTGGACTATATAAAAAGAAATTTATTAAGCTTAGTTATAGATGCCAAAAGTCCCATATCATCAGTATATCTGTTTGGCTGCTGGTGAAAACCTCTTGGCAGGTGACATCAGAATGGAAGAGTGCCGTCTTTGTAAATAGGGAGGGATGGGGGGCGGCATAAGAACCAAGAGAGATTATGTAAAGGTGCAAATTTCCAATATGAATGTATACCTAAAATTTACCAATAAAATTAATTTTAAAAAAAGAATGGAAGAGTACATAGTGCATGTGGAAGAAATCACATGATGAAAAAAGAAACAAGGGAGCAAGGAGGGACTGGACTTGCTTTTGTAACCACCATCTCTTGCTGGAACTAACTGGTCCCATGAGAACTACATTAATCCTTTCTGAGGATAGTCCCCCAGTGACCTCCTAAGGTCACTAACCCCACTGCCTAATGGTTCCATCACCTCTTAATACTACTGCATTATGGACCAAGCTTCCATAACACAAATCCTTGGAGGACAGACCACATCCAAACGAGAGGACCAACTATTCCTTTGCCTCCTCTCTTCTCTGTTCCCTTCTCCTGATATAACTCAGAATCAAATGTTTTTCTTTTGGCATAGGGAATACCTAGCATCTCTGAATATAAACCATCCTTGACAATATCCAAGCTGTAAGAAAAGACTTGCTTAAAGGACAATGACTCATGATGATATTAAAGTTCTCCAGATGAATGCTAGCCTATGGAGTTGCCCTCTTCACTTACTTTCCTTTGCATATGTCAGTAAAAACATGCACAGATGAAAGGTCATTTTGTTTTAAAGCACTGGCAAGACCACAGAGAATCTTTTCTCCCCACTAAGATTCACATCTACTCGCAGAGAGCTGACTCACACACAAAGCACTTTTTAGGAGTCCAGGTCATCCAAGAGCATGCCTTTTAACAACACCAACACTGTTTACATTTGTTTTGCCACTACATTACTGCTTATTAAGTGTCTACAAACATTACCTTGGATTCTGTACCAAGTGACTTTTTAAAAAACCAGTTATTCCTTTGTAGGAAATTATACTCCAGAATTGCTAAGAAAGAGATGCTGGGAAGCTTGGCCTGGACACTTTGTTTGGGCTGTTTTTTGTTCTCTCACAGTATAGACCAGTGTGTGCACTGCCAGCACCTTTGATATTTGGGCCGTGGTTCTTGATGGGACGTCTCTTCTTGAGACTAAGAGGTTTAGGGACATGTGAGGAAGTGACCTTAAGTGTCCACTCCTCTCCCAAAGGAAAAGAAGGCATTTCTTTTTTGACTCAATCAGAAGACTTTTCAAGATCTTTATGTAATAAAACCTTGGGTTTGTGACACTCAACATGTATAAAGGTGGATGTGAGCTTTGCTCTTTCTCTAGCTTGCTAGATCTTATAAGTCCTATCTAGGATTCATATAGAGGAAACTTGGTCCATCATGTCATAGTAATGAGAGGTGATGGAACTGTCAGGCCTAATGCATCTCATGTAAAGTTTTGATCAAAACATCTGCTAATTTGCAGGGGCAAATTAGTCCTGACATGAGAGTTAATGCTCCATCACTATAAAAATTACTTGAAATAAACAAACGATGAAGAGAAAGGTTTATTTGGGCTGATAGTTGTGAAGGTTTCAGTTGATAATTGGCTGGCCCTGTTGCTCTTGCGCCTGTGGTGAGGTAGAGCTTCATGGTGGGAATGCATGGCAGAGAAAAAAAACCTGACTTTATGGCCAAGAAGCTGAAGAGAAGAGGAAGGGACCAGGGCGTCCACAGTCCCCTTGAGGGCACAAGACAAAGACCTCCCTCAAGGTTTCATCTCTTCCGGACTCCACTACTTCCAACAGAGGCTCCGTGGGGAGCAAGGCTGTACCGGGTAGGCCTTTGGGAGATACTTAAGATCCAAATGATGGCAGCAAGAGGAGAGAAAATTCTATAGATGCTCAAGGATTAGTTGAAAGCATAAAATAAGTTAAGAAGAGAGGAATTAAAATACATAAAGGCATTATCTTTCTTTAAAAATACCTTCTTATTCCATGTTCTTTCCTATGATTGTGGGACTCTAGAACTAGAGTTCAAAGGGGTGCTGAGATGCCACCAGTTAAGATAGTTTTGAGCCTACATGAAGTGATTTCTTGCACATCAAAGTCTGCAAAAACCGAGGCACATTTTTTGGAAGGTGTTTATACTTTAAGTTGTTGTCACTTTTGTTATTGCCACAGATGATTTTCCTCGGATTCACATGATGCTGTTTACAGCCTCAACTGCACAGGACCCTCAGGTGTGTTGTTAACCTGAGTTCAAAACTTCTAAACAGAAATGTAAAGGCATGCCATTTAGGAAATGGGGAAATAAATAAGAATGTATAACTTGAAAATATTATATCCAAAAAGGCTTAAATTCTCATGGGAAAGGAAGTTTTGCTTTTGTACTTAAAAAGATTAATATTAAAGAATGGAACATTCTATAGTTGCTTCTCCTTACTGTTAAAGCATTAAAAGTTTCTGATATATTAACTGTCTTCCAGTGAGTCCAAATATGTGCAGGACTGAACCATTCACGGTTTTGCAGCAGATTGCTCAGCCTGGGTTGTGCTCTTAACACTTGTTGGAAAAGAACAAAAGGAGGGAAGAAGAGAGGAGAAAAGAAAAAGTATGAAAAAAGGGTTAAGTGGAAAAAAGGAAAATATAAGAGAGAAAGAGAATAAATAAAAGTGAAAATTATTTTATTACACACATATATACGGTTTTCCACTTACACAGTTACTGATAGACCTGGAACTAGAATACAGGTAGATCTTTGTAATTTACCTCCTTCTTATCCTTAGCTTTCATGGTGGCAAGTCCTTTCACAGGCATTAAAATGCTTGAAGAGAATTATTAAAATTTAAAATCCTCAGAAGGGAAATGATATTTTCAGTTGAGTTATTTAAGGGAGCCAAGTAAGATTTTGGAAGGCCCCAAAGGTTACATTTTATAGATGGAAAAAATTTTGTTGAACACATCTGTAAAGAAATTCTTCAAATTATTTCTTTACTATTTCCTTACAATATTTTAACTTTACAAGAAAATAATGTACCTGAAGTTTCATAACTCACATTCTCGGAATTATTAGCCAGCTTTAATTTCATTTTTTTCTTTCCTGATTTGTAGTTTCACGTCTTTCTTTTCTCTCCATTTAACTTTGGTTTCTGACTGCTCGCTTTCATTTACCTCCATTTTCTTTTGCACCTCTCTTATTTTTCTTTGTTTTTTCCATTTGCATCATTCAGTTTTTCCTCTGCTTTTCCCATAACCTCTTTTCCTGCCTGAATTCTCCTACTGGTTTACTTATCTGCTGTCCTTCTAATCAGTGTCCCTCCTTCCTTTTCCTCTTTTTCTGCCTTTCTTCCATTCTCTCCTCCTACTACCCTTTCTTCTCCCCTTTTCTAAGTTGATTTACTAATGATAGACTCACTGGAAATCTGTTACTGCACTCAGCTATTTCTCCATTATGCAACCAAATGTACCCAGAAATAGGTATTATTACTTTTTTTTTTCTCCTGATGACAATTTTCCACAAAATAAAAGCTGCCGGATGATATTTATGTTTTGAAAAGTAGTATAGTTGAGCTGAACTTGATATTTTAGGATCTGAATTTCTTCTGATTGCTCTCCTTTCAAATTCCTGATTTTATTGTGGTATTCTATAGCAGTATTCTGTCATTTTCTACACCAACAGACAGCTGTTAAGTAGGAACATTTATGTAGCTTTAGTTTGACTTACTAAGGTATTTTTCCACACAATAAAATGCATCCACTTTAAGGTTATGGCTTAATGAATTTTGGTGAATTTTAATGAATAACAGTATACAGCTGTTTAACTACTACCATGAAGATATAATACAGCTTCCTCATCTTAAAAAGTTGCTTTTTGCTCTCTACAGCCTGCCCTCTGATAGGCTCTTGGTTTTATGGTTTTGTCTTTGTGCAGATATGTTTTCATTTCTCTTGAATAAATACCTAGAAATAGAATTTCTGGACCATATAGTAAATGTCTCTTTAATTTTATAAGAAATTGCCACACTGTTTTCTAAAATATCTGCATGATTTTGCATACTGACCAGCAATGTAGGAGAGTTCCACTTGCTCCACAACCTTTGCAAAACTTCGTATTGTCTGTCCTTTTAATTGCCTATTATCTGTGATGGTATTTCATTGTGGTTTTAATTTTTGTTTCCCTAATAAAATAATGGTGATAAACATCTTTTCATGCATTTTCCCAATTTATCAAAATAGAAATGTATTTCTGCTATCTTATATCAGCTTTTTACAGATTTGAAAATAAAGTTAATTTCTTAAATTCTTAATCATCTTATAAACAAGCCTCTGAATTTTCCAAGAGCAAATACATTTTTCTCCAAAAGGGCTCAGTATTCTGCAAGGCTCCACATTGTTCCCTGGAAAATTTAGCTCAGGTTTGTTAAAAACTCTTTTCTTAAGAACCCCCCCATGTATTTGTAGGTCCAAATACGTTTGCAGGCACTCTTGCCCTCAGGAAGCTTGGTTCCTTTTCTTGATTGCTGCTAGACTGTTCCTCTTTCCTTGTTAGCCATGCTGAGCAACACACTGCAGCTTTTATCATTTTTGGCCTCTGGCAGACAAAACTAAATCAATATATTTACATTCTATCTAGTGTTTAGGAGATGATTTTGTCGACTTCAGGAGCCTGTGTATGTACTCTTACAATATGACTCATCTGAATTGTAATCAAATTTCTACTATTTCTTTATTTTTCATATGTGTTCTGTTCATTTAACAGTAACTGTGTTTCTGTGACTTTCATGTGGTTAGAAAAACAACTTTCCGTCTCTGCTCTCTCATGTGGTAATCTTATTTGCCACCGATGCCTCGAGCAGGTGAAGTAACTGCTTCGTAACTCTTGATAAATGCATTAGAGCTACCTGGAGAAGTAACTACAGACTTAAAACCCTTTTCCCCCAGTGAAATAAAATTAGGTTATGGTTCTTATAAACCATCTTTCTTCCTCAGGCTTCTGAGTCATTCTCATTGCTGCTGTGATAAGCATGTCCGCTTTCTCTAGAATGAATGAAATTCTTGGGAATGTAGAATACATTTCATTATTTTTGACAAAATAGAAAAAAGAGCTTCATTATTTGAATAATAGAAGCATTGATGATGTATGAAAACAATGTCACATCATTTTCCTTTTGAAAGGAAGAGTAAATTTTTATATTCAGTTATTTCAGAGCATGCAGTAGAAATGTCAACTTTTCTACTTCCTGAATCCTTGGATGACTAACCCAGATTGCAGTTTGTGGTGAGCCACTTGCTGCTGCTGCTGCTGCTGCTGCTGTTGCTGCTGCTGCTGTTGCTGCTGCTGCTGCTGACATTTGCAGCCACTCCAGGTGGCCTGCTCTTGTTTGCTCTGGGTACTTAGTAAATGTTATTACATGATTTAGACTTTAAAGTGCTGAAAATCACTTGACTCTTACTCCAGACTCTCCAAAGTGACAATAATAAAAAGAAAAAAGAAGGGACAGTCTACAATAATACTACAGAAACATTTATTTTTCCAAATTAATTTAAATGGCAACAATTATATGCATTGAGACCTATGCGAAAAAATATTCTATCTTCACTCTTTAAATAGTATCACTAAGATGCCGGAATGATGAATATGTGTAAAAATTCATTCATCCTATTGACAATAGGCAGTTCTTTTAAAGTGTTAATGTAGTCAGATGATACTAAAATGAAATTACTGAAAGACTTTAAGCACCACACTTTAAATAAGCCCAACTCTTACCCAGGAATCCCTTGACTACAATTCTTACAAAAACATTATAGAGAGAAGTGAGTGTCACTAACCTAGAAGATCATATGGTGTTACATTATGTTTTAAAGCATCAACTACAGATTTCAATGTTCTTAGTTTAATTTTGGTAGGTTCTTAACTTGTTCTGCAGAGATATTGTAACTTATAATAAAGACATATTGGAAGGTGATAATCATAGCTTGAGAATCTAAGTTTTTGATTATCCACAGGGATGGAAGTACGTAGATTGGACCATTCAAGACAGTGTTTGATTCTGAAATCAATTGTGTTTGTCTGGGGGATGCAGTATGAGAATTCCCTGGACGTACATTAGGCAAGCAAGCACATAGAGCCCTGCAGAACTGCTGTGCCTGACCTTATTTTAGGCTTCTTCTGGTTCCCTCAGGTGGTTGATAACCTAGTTATTAAGGAAAAAGATAGATTTTTCTTTCCATTAAACTTTTCATACACATGGCTGGCTTGTTGAGTTCTTTCTTCAGTTGTGGTAAAGATGATGAGATAGTCTGTCTTCTGCAACTCATAGCTGTGGTGTTGAATTAAAGATCAGATGAACAGACTGCCTCTCTAGGGAAGGGAAAGGACTCATTTCAGGTTAGGTAGCTACTGGTGTGACAGAAGTAGAAATCCTCCATTATCCATGGGATGGCCTGATTTTCAGTTGTCTTCTTTGTATATCAGTTTCTATTCCATAACAAGATAAGAATACTTGCCTTCCCAATGTCAAATATTTTAATGAAAATCAAATGGTATTATTAACATATTTTTTTAAAAAATATAAGCAGTATACAGACATGATACATAAAAGTTATTTGCTTTTTAAGATAAAAGTTTTGTATCCTTAGGTGAAAGGCAATGCATACATTTAAGTATCCATCCTGATATACTCAAAAGCTTTCTTACAATAACAATACAGGTACTACCTCATCCTAAAATTGCTGTAGTCTAATCTTTCTTAATTTGCCTGATGCTGCCCTTTTGTGCATGCATGCACATTCAATGATATGTTGCTTAGATTTTTATTTGAATAAATTCACCTGTTTATGCCACAATCACCATGTGATGACTTGAATGCCATCACTTGAAGTAAAGCCAGTGAAAAATGTATTCTCTCAGGTAGAAGAATGACTCAACTCTCGGGGAGAAGGCTAAATGAAGAATGGCCCTGTGTATTTCTCTGCCCAGTGTAGTAGATGGGGGAAGTCAGCAGGCTTTTCTTTATCCCAAGAATCCATAAAAAGCTTGTAAAGGTCAGGATTCCAGGGAGACCTCTTTGTTCCTTGCATCTCAGTTTTCCCCAGGCTTCCTCTACATTTATTGCCATTTTGTTGCAATAAGGTCACACTCTCTGGGGAGAGGAAACTGGGACAGATGGACAATCCTGAAGAGTGGATCAGGAGGATAAGAACAAGGCCAGTGAGGCAAACAGTGAACATCACAAAGGGAAAAGAAACCTAAAATGTCTTTTGTTTTAATTGAATGGTTGTCACAGTTAATACAATCAGTGGATATGTCTGTGTTTAATGTCTCCTGTCTGTATGCATTGGTCATTATTCTTGCTGTTCTTCCTTGAACTTGTATTATACTCTTTGTCTCAACTTCAGTATCTGAATGAGAGACTTAAAGAGGTTGTAGAAGATGGTTGGGCACCGTGGACCATCATAATGAGCTATATTAAAGAGTCCTGCACAGAGTCCTCCTGTCACCCCACACTGCCACAATCATGTGGCACAGCACTGGTGTTTGTACAGAAGCCAAGAAGCGTATCCCCACTGTTTTACTTCAGATTTTAAGAACATTATTATAATTTTGACAATTATGTTTTTATGTCTGTGTTAACCAATATGTGTGACTCTCCTTTGTCTTCTCTAAATTGACAGTAGTAGTTCTGAAGATGGCAGTTTCTATCAAAACTGGAGCTGACTGGCTTAGTACGTAAGAGTTTCTCTTTGAAAGGCAAGCGTTTCAAATATGAAGTTCTGTTTGCACTCTGAAATCTGGGAAGGCTGATGATTATTTTTCAGAGCAATTGGCTGGGTCGATTTTCTTTTCTCTGTGAAGCTTTGTCAGGATTAAACCTCAGGTGCCCTGTGGATTGCCTCACTTCCCTTCTCTCCAGCCCCGTGGGGAGTGGGGCACCAGCTGGTGTCATTCTGTTGACCTCTTTTATGCTGTCTGTCTTATACTACTGTTTTTCCTTTCTAACTTGGTGTGGCTGTACATAACAAATTTTCTGTAGAAAGCTTTTGTGCCTTTAATTTGCAGGGGTCCTCATGGGGCTTCATGAAGCCCGTGTTCATTCAGTTCATGATCCTGGACCAAAAATATTTTTAAAGCCCATTTAGTCTCAAAAGAGCAGTACACACATACATATATTTACGTAGTTCTATGTTCTGCCTTCTATTTCTATTTATAAACATTCTTAGATAGGATTTTTCTCCCAAAAGCAGAAATAACTTGAATATACTTGAATCCGTAGGAACATTACTGAAGAGTGTAGTTTGATAAAACTTTTAAAACTAGAAAAACAAAACCTGTACTTAACTGTACTTTATGAGACTTACTGGAACAGAACATTAGTAGTAGAGGCATGTGCTGATAGGACATGAAAAAAAAAACCAGTCTTTCCATGCTTGGTGCTAAACAGCTTTTGTATATTTTCAAAATGTACTACTTTCATCTTCTGAATAATTTACATTAAATATAAAACAAGCTTCTTTAATGGTCTACAAGTAGTGCAAGTATTTTGTATAGTGGCTTTTGGGATCAGTTTTGTCCCTTTGGCTACGTTATATAATAGAGTGAATGCGGGTCAGTTATTAGAAAAGATTATCAATGATTATAAATCCTGATCTTCTTAAACCAAAAGCATACACTCAATTTAGGAATAAATTTACTTATAATAAAACCACCTTTTGTATATCAGTCACCGTAGAATAAAAGAACTTTAGGCTTTTATTTTACATCAAAAATATAAACAAATTTCACAATTTCTTCCATTGCCTCTACAAATTATATTTAACTCCTTTTTCTCTCTGCTAAGCAAACCAACAAAATGGATCTCACACCTGGGAGAAAAGCCTGATAATTTCCACTTCAGTTTTGGTGCACATTTCCTAAGCAAGCCACTAGTATTTATACCCTGTTATTCTGGGCAGTAAAAATAAAATACTACACAATATTAGTGTGAGTTAGAATTCAACTTCTCTTGATAAATTTGTGGTAATTTGGGGGTCCTAATACATGAATTTTCAAATATCAGTGTTTTTATTAGTGTGTGTGTGCGGTACATAATGATTACATTTATCCTGGAGAGCTGGGACCTGTGCGTAGCACGTCTTAACTCTCCTTTCGTCCCCTGGCCCTCCCATCCCTACTTGCTCCTTCCAGCTCTTGCTCCCCTCACCATTTGCAAAAGCTCTGTTTCCATTTTTTCCTTCAGTTCTTCATCCTTTTCCCCTCCCTCTCAGTTCAAGTCAGAGTTCTCACTGTCTAGTACACTGTATACTTACATTTGAAGCTAATTTTGTAATTGGGCTCTGTATAATATAGTATGAAGAAATATATACCATATTGTTTTAAAATATACAATATTAGCACTATATGAATGACTGCTTTGGGCCTATAAAAATAGTGTTCACTTAGGGCAAACTTACTTGGAAGCCATTCTTTAATGGCTGAAATCAAGAAGGCACTACTGCTGGGTATACTAGCAGCATTAATCAGCTTGAAGTTCTTAAGATCTAAATATCTCTCAATAGGAAGACATATAGAGATAGAGTCTTCTGCTATGAGTATGTGTAGCTCAACAGCTAGCTCAACAGCTACCCACCTGCACACGCACATACACATAAATGCATATATTGTTTTGGGCCTTTTAAGTGGAAAGCTTTCTAAAATGAACTCGTTTAAATGATCACAGTAAGTCAAATGAGTCAGACATCAAAATGAACTTCAGTTCTTTCACCATGCATCCAATACCACAATGCCAGCGGGGCCTTTTGAGTTTGTGTTGGATGCTATTCCTCTCTCCCCAGAATACTGTATTGTGCTTTTAAAGCTTGTGTTAGTTTTAATGGATTGTTTATTTTCTCCACTATCGTTGGCCATCATATCCCGGCTCTCATAAGTTCTATTGCAAGTCCTAACCCGCATTTATTCATTACCTCTGACATTCTCTGGATTTAGAAAATAGGTCACCAAGCTTGTAATATTTTTAGGTAAAGCATAGAAGTAAAAATCTTAGAACTTGATGGTGTGAGTTTTTCCTCCAAAATATAATAGGCAGTTTTATCACTTGACTTCCGTGACATGACTCATTGATCTCAGTTATGATCCAAAAGATGAGATTTCTACATAAATATCTGTAGATAAGTAATATGTCACAATTAGGAAGCAGAATCAGGTAAATCTGATACAGAGCTGATGGAAGTTACCAAATTATTCAATTTTAACTTGAAATTCCTTTTGTTTCTTTTTCATGTCAGCATTATTGAGCTCTTGACCATTGACCTTGTGTAGAGTTGGCAATTGTACCATGAATATTGTTATTACCTTTAGGTCAGCATAATACCACCCAAATGTCAGTGAAGGATCCAGTGGTACCCTCAATAATGAAATCTTCACTGCTTGGATAATTTGGTTCATTATATATCTAATATTCTGCCCTTTGAAAAATTTCATCATATAAATTAAAGGTGGGGTAATGTGTTGCATACATTTAGGCTCATTTTTAAATCTTATCTTTCAGTTGAATGTTAACCATTTCACAGTCATGATATTTTTTAAATGGTAAAACTTATGAATAAAACTGAGTTTGGTGGTTATATGTCTGTAACTCTACTACTCAGAAGACTGAAACAGCCTGTACTACATAGAATGACCTGTCTCAATCTCTAAAGAAAAAGTAAATCAATTTTTAAAATAATTTTAGAAAAATCAAAATGATGGCAACCTTGGAAAAAATGTTTTTCCCATCAACATTTTTCCATCATTCTTAATATCATGTCCATCTACACTATGGACCCCATGACACATTAGAAAGTATTGATTATAACTCTAAACTTTTATAACTGTATAAGCAAGATCTACTTTATTAATTCATCTGATTTAGAATTGGGTGTCAGTTTATTAGGTCTGCCAGCTAAATACTTTTCACATATATGAAGTGTGATCAAAAATATAATGAATGTTTACATTTTTTAAAGTTTATTACAATAAAAGACACATGGCCATTGGTTTTCTTCAAAATACTCCCCCTTGCTTTGAACACACTTATTTCATCATTTTTGCCATTTTCTGAAGCATTTCTAGAAGTTCTCTTTCATGAATGTCTTTTGATTGTGATGTCATGGCTTCACCGAGTCAGTTTTGGGAGGTATGGGGACACTGAGATCAGATGATTTACGATGCATCTGTTCAAATAGTTTTTCAAGCTTCTAATTTATCAAGTTTCCACAAAACTCCTTTCATTGTAAATCTAATCCTATTAGGTTTTTTCTCCTTAAAATAGATCATTACTTTTCTTTTTTTCCTGAAATAAACACATTAAGGAATCCATTATAGTCTTCCAGTAAATGGTTTCTTTTATAGATATATTAAGTATTTTTGAAGTGATCTTGTTGGATTAACATCAGAAAATGAATAGAATATTTCCACTTTCTGGATTTAGTGTTCTCTCATGAATGATGGCTTGAATAGCTGAAACTTCCATTAAAAAAGAATTATCACCATATGATTTCTTTTAGTAAGGCTTTCTGATATCTAAATCTAGAGCTGCCACCAGCCATGAAAAGGATCATATTAAGTTTTAGATTATTTACAGGACATAAAAGTAGATATATTAGAAAGAACAATGATTTCCATTGTGTCTAATGCCTGGCCTTATTTCCATAATTATAAAATTTATCCAATGTACCAGATTCTTTAGATAACGTGATTCTTGCCTCTTCAAAACTACACTTCCCTGTTTTGCTCCCTTCTGTATATTCTTGATAAATAAATGTGCACAGCACAGTACAGGCAGGGATCCCACGTTGGAGCAAGTTGAATTCCCAAAGTGTATTTGGAGCTCATAATGCTATCATATGATATTTAGGAAATAATGCAAGCAGACAGAGCCTATTTAACTTAAAATATACCCCAAAGAATAATGGCTGTATAACAATCATTTTGGAGAACTATGTTTCTATGAAGAGTCAGGCTTCCAAATTAAGGACAACCAGCACATTTGTTCTCACTTCAACTTTGAGGTCTGTGCCCTCTTACTATTCCAGGGAAGTGGGGAGAAACTGCCACATTTCTGAATGTGTGACTGCTGAGCCCTGAAAGCGATAGTGAGATTAAGGATTTGAGAATAAGATGGTACAAATATTCTGAGTCAAGAGATTAGAATGAAGATAGGAAATGATGTGAAGGAGCTGACTGAGGGAGAAGGAAAGGAAGAGTAGCTCCATGAAAGTTCCTTCCTCCTCTTTCATTCTTCTTTCCTCTCTTCTTTTTGTTTCCTTCTGTTCCTTTTAAAGTTACTGACAGTTTATGGAGCGTAGAACAGAGCTCTAACCTAAATACTGCACTACATGGAGGAAGTAACTCCCTCTAATTGCTTCCTTGTTCCTCTCCTTCCCTGGTGGAACCCAGCCCTTGAGTGACATTGGTTTGGGTGGGAAGAGGGTGGGTGGGTGAGACTGAGCATGACGTGCAGAACATGCTGTATGTGTTGTTGAAGAGGCCTGAAGTCCAGTAGTAACAGACCACAGAAAGGGGATTCCTTTGCCTGTGCTCTGTGGGCTTGCAGATTTCATCAGTTTTAAATGTGGTATTGTTGCTTTTCATTTAGGATACTCAATATCTTTCAAGGAATTCTCTCCAACTCAAGAATTCTGGGCCTGATTTTGTCTATGCAATGGAGTTTGATAAATCTGATTAAAAATCAATAGTCCTCAAAAGGCTTCTTTCAAAGGCCTGATTCCTTGAGTTAGAAATATAATTTCCAAAGCAGAAAAGGATATAGCATCATTACTACAAGAGAAAAATACATATAATTTCCCCTTACGAGTTCATCTGCTTTGGTATACTCAAAGGGCTTGCACTGTGCTAAATAGGGCACATTCAAAATCAGTGCTTATTAACTCTGCGCTCCTAAAATGTCAGCTTAGACTTGCAGTTTGAAAAGATTTGGACTCTCATTTGTCCTCTTAATAGTCTGTGGCTAATTAACTGACTTAGTTACAACTCAGCCTCAGAGAGCCTAGGGTCAAGAGTTCAGTTTCCCTGTGGACCAGTTCATCTTCTCTGTTTCATGGTCATTGATTAGCGGCCTAATTCCTATTCAGGTAATTTTCAAAGTTATGTTATTGATTACAGAGGATTGAGTATTGATGGATCAAAGCAAAGCTTCTACCAGCAAAGTTACTGCATATAGTTAATAGGTCAAAATGGCCTGCTGTACAGTCATGAAGCTTGCTGTTGGATGCGTCCTAAATGGGAATCTTAGCTTTGCCACTTTGCTAGAGTACTTTGGGCAGGATATTTCACTTTGCTAAGTCTTAGTGTCTCCATCCATAAAATGGAGATTGAGATGTAACAGTCTCACAAGGAAGTTGTGAAAATTACAGAGATTATGATGTTATCTGTGTCCACAGGCTGGGAATGTGATCCTTGTTTCCACTGGCCCAACTCTCTGGGGATGCTTTCTCAGTGCTGCACATCCAGGGCCTCTTCCGTTCCTCTGCTCTGCAGATGGCATTGGCCCACCCTCATCCACTGTGGTTCATGCAGCTGCTTTCTCCAGCTGTAAACCAGGAGAGGGCAATTTGTTCAGTGAATTCACTTAATAGGACCTTTCAACTAAGTGGTTCTGAGCAGTAAGAGTGACCTGCAGAAGGAGGAGAGTCTCATAGAAATGTACACAAAAGATAAGTAGACTTACTCTGTTGTAGGAAATTGCACTAATAAACCTCAAGCTGGATCTGAATCTCTATATTTCTTTCACTTTATTGAGGACTTCTAGCTAATTATAATCCTAAAGCCATTTTCTCTGAGTCCTAAAGTTTGTGCCCTGAGTAATTACTCTGCTCATTTCCTCATCTGTAAATGTGTTTGTCTCCTAGGATAGGACTGGGTGTAATGGGCACCATAAAGATGTCCTGGCATACAAGTTATAAATAAGATCAATAAAAACATGATGGGATGATGCTTTTTAATTCTCCTTCTAAGATTATTAGCTCTTTTTTTGTGGAGAGAAAAACGTAAATGTGATGATAATTATGACGATCCATCTGTTATACTTAAAGTACCATAGGGGGGAAAAGCCCTAAATTTAAAGCTCTTCTGCAGTATTTTGCCATCTTTTTAGGCTCATTTTGAAGAAACTGTTTCCATTTCAAACAAACTTTGCTGTCCTCCAGGGTTACATGTCTACTTTGCCATTTCAAGAAACTAGGTTATTTTGATGGTGCCCTTTCTTTCTTTCTTTCTTTCTTTCTTTTTTTCTTTCTTTCTTTCTTTCTCTCTCTCTCTCTTTCTTTCACTCTTTCTTTTCTTTCTTTTTCTTCCTTCTTTTCTTCCTTTCTTTTTTGTTTGTTTTATTGGCAACAAATGTGTAGGATTTACCAAATATGTACTTAGTGACCATTGAATAATTACTTGATAAGGGCTATTAAATAAACTATGAAGGCACAGAATAGGTAACTATTAACCCCTGAGTACTTATCCAAGTATTTGTCTCTTTCAATACCCCACCTAACAGGGAGTCCAAAGAATATTCTATCCAAAGTTTACTGAAATATGTTCCATATTAAGACTGAGCACTGTCCCAGAAATTTTGGCCACATACAATTTAAAAGTTGGGTGGGGTAACTAATAAGACTCACATTCAGTGCCTCTTGACATATTGAAAAAGTTATTTTCAGTAGGTTTTCATAAAGTCCCAAGTTAACCTCTCTCTAAGTATTGTTAAATCTGCAAGTCCATGTTTTTTCCATTCTATGATCTGATATTATGTGTCCTAAAAATAGAAATTTGCAAATTGTCAGTGTGAAGGGGCTAATGGAAGACCTAGAAACTGTGAACTATGTAAAAGCAAAAAGAAAGAGGGAAAGAGGTCTAAGAGAAGAGAGCAAAAACAAGAGAGGAAGAAAAACGTGAAATGAGGAAGAAAGGAGGAGGAAGGCATTTAAGCCAACTAAGCCAAGCATTGCAGAAGTAAGTGGGACAGCCCTGAACTGTCCTCACCATCACGTTAGGAAATGGAGGTTTAAGAGGGAGACTGTTTTTGAATGGTATCAAGTGATGCAGGGAAATCCCATTTGGTGAGAACTAAGAGAAGGAAAAATTCATAGTATAAGAAAAGAAATTAAGAATAGAATTTCAGAGCACAGAGAACCTCTGAGATCCTCAAATTCAATCATTTGCAGTACAATATAATACACATACATAGAAACCGAGGTGAAGGTAAAGATGCTTGGAGAAAGCCACTCAACCAATGAGCAGGAGAGTCCATCTCCGTTATCTCCTGACTCCTGGCCTGGGGCTTCTGTGTCATGCTGCAGTCTTGGTAGCTACCCAGGGGCCAGACAGAACTTCTAGAACTTTCCAAAGTTTTGGTTAGTCTGATATTTTAATTTGAACATGAATCTTCCTAGAAAGATTCTCCTCACGAGAATCTTTTTTTTAAAATACGGTGTTAGTATTTTTCTTAAATATTGCTCAAGAGCTTCTTATACTGTATAGCTTACACATCATCTCTTAATACTACATAGAAATATATTTCATCATGGGAAATAAAGGGAATATGTGATATGACAGCAATTGAGCACAATGCTTATTGATATACACAATGTACATAATGATTTCATTCATCATGGGCATGCTCTTCTGTAATGTTTAGTCACTACATAAACTTCTGTCAGTAGTCTTCAAGCAGTCTGATCTCAGGACATGTTTACGTGCTTAATAATTATTGAGGACTGAGGCAGGTCTGCACATGCCCTACCGAGGTCGCGAGTTGCTTGGAACACCCCAAATCAGCCTGCTGCAGACAGGCAGGTCTGCGCACACCCTACGGAGGTAGCAGGTTGTGCGGAAGATGCGGAATCAGCCTGGGCCCTGGCAACAATGCACTGGACACCCCCACCCCTGATCCTGTGTACAGCCACCTGGTTCCACACGATGAACACGCAGAGGACACCGAACCACCAGACCAAGGTACTGAGTCCTGGCACTCCCGGCCCAGAGGTAGGGGCTTCTGAGCCGCCGTCCCACTGCTCCTGGTCCAGAGGAAGGGGCTTCCGGGCCACCATCCATCCCACTGCTCCCAGCCCAGAGGAGAGGGCTTTCGGGCCACCATCCCTACCACTGCTCCCTGCCCCTGTCCGACCTCTCCCAGCTCAGAAGAGGTAATCCGTGCAGGCACCAACAGCACCCCCCCCGCCAAGTCGATATGAGAAAACACGTAAATAAGTCTCAAAACC
The DNA here is from genome assembly GCF_000247695.1 of Heterocephalus glaber. The sequence goes on along the minus strand of NW_004624748.1, from coordinate 254,976 downwards.
AGACTTTCAGATCACCTTCTGCAACCCCAAAGCAAAATGAGATGAAACACTCTGATACTCAACCACCTGGACCCACTGAACTGGCAACAAAAGGGGATCTGGAAAAAACGAAATCAGAAATAATTTCTCAGATAACAGGAGAAATTGTGCTCCTAGTGCAAGACATGATTAATAAATCTAGAGAGGAGCT
>NW_004624748.1:197409-250041 GCF_000247695.1 Heterocephalus glaber | reverse complement strand
AATCTTTGTAAATAGGGAGGACTGGAGGGGTTGAAGGGAGGGCTGGGCAAGGGTGAAAAATAAGAACCAAGAGTGATTATGTAAAGGTGCAAATTTCCAATGATGAATGTCATTATATTGTATACCTAAAATGTACCAATGATTAGAATGTATGATCGATAATGCAAAATAGGAAGAAAAGGTCCAAAGGGGTAGGGGCAGTGGGAGGGGCAGGTGGAAGGACAGAAGGGAAAGGAAAAATGATGAGAAATGGAAAAATTGGAAATAAAGTCTTTGTAAATAGGGAAGCGTGGGTGGGGTGAAGGGAGGGCTAGGAATGGGGAAAAATAAGAACCAAGATTCATTATGTAAAGGTACAATTCTCAAGGAGAAATGTAATTGTGTTGTATACCTAAAAAGTACCAATAAAAGAATTTAACAAAAAAAAAAATTTATTGAGTACTCCAAAGTACTCTTGTTTACACGTGTGATCGCTATTAATATTTACCCATGTAAAAATTAAAACTAAGAAAACTTTAACATGCTTATTAATTTAAATAATATTAGATCCAATATATGTTAATGCACATAAATTTTCCAAATAAAAAATAGTTAATGACATTGTTGTATAATTTTTGTAAACATTGTATCTTTTACATTTGTCTGGTTTAAGAGAAGATAGCTAATTTCTCATGTCCCCACTCAATCTATTGTAATGTTTTTTGATTGCATGTATGCACAAAATTCAGACTCACAAACATTTAATTGTAAAAGACAGCAGTATTTTAATAGCATTTATCAATAATTATAGATATTATTCTTTGATATGACTCTGAAACTTGACCAGTGTTTGTTCCTTAAAGGTTATTTGAGGTGTAGAATCTATGAACTCCCATATCCTATTAGATATGTAGTAACACACACATATACACTTACTAAATCCATCATCCTAGCTTGTCTATAAATGGAACCTTTATCCAGCATAATTTTATAACATCATAAATTAGCCACTTGGAAAAATATTCATTTACTGAGTTGTGTAGATTCTCCAAATATTGAGATATATCACTTTATAATATATAAAAATTATATTTATCAATTTCACTAATGATCTCTTCTGAAAGGTCTTTATTGAAAAGCTGCCAGGCAACCGTGACAGAAACAGTGTTTCAAAAATTATTTTTGCTTGACAGTGCATATTTTATTGCTGGCAACAAATAATTGTCAACACTAGCTCATCTTCCTTGTTATAGAGGAAACATTTGCCAAATACTAAAGTCTGAACAACAATACTTTGTCATTTCTTGTTTCAAGTAGAAATGTTCCGGGGAAAAAACTGACTCTAGTTCAGCATGAAACTTAAAAATCCACTGCACAAGTGTTTTATGCCAAGGCAGCTATCATATTTCTTTGTAAATACTTCCCGTTTTATCAAACAATATTAGAAACATATGCAGTCCAAGATTTATAGTAATAAAATTAATTTTTACTTCATGAAAGACATTTGTAAGGACTCTGGAATGTTTCCTCTCTTGTAAGTGGGTGGTAGAAGACTACTTGGCTAGTAGTACAGTTTGATGTTACTACCTAGACTAATGTGAAGGAACCTGCAATTTTATTTGCCATTAAGTTTGTACAATCAGTGCAAATAAAAGCACATTTTAGTGTGATTATGAAAGCAAGTTTGTCCACAGACTGTACTTTGAAAATCACAGCATTACACTGAAATTTCACATTTAATTCTATCTTTCCTGTTTGGTGTGGGGGTATGGTCCATTTAAGTTATTTTTAGAACTTTAAAGATCTTGAAATATATTACTCAAATTTCAATTGCTATATTCAAACAAAACACTTTTCAGAACTTTTGAGTCTTATTACCACATTGTGCTTTAGAAAGTTAACACATATAATGGTGTGTTTTATTTTCATATGATTTTTCAGTGCCAATGTACAGTTTCCATGCTTAGAAACAATTTAAATTGACACCAAAATTCTGAACATATTTGTGTCCATTTGACTACTGTATAATATGCAAAGAAAAAAATGGCATTGAAATCATGCTATGAGTCCTTGGTAGGGAAAGTGTCAGAGCAGAAAGCATGGATTCTGGAATTGGAATCCTCATGTTGTCTTTATGTACTTATTAGTTCTGTGACTCTGGACAAGTCATTTTATTACTCAGTGCCTTTGTCTATAAAATTTAAATAATGGTGGAGTTTATCACAAAGATGTTGTAGAGGTTAAATGAGATGATTTGCAGACAGTGCCTGATAAGTATTCCCATCTTGTAGGTGTTCAATAGGTGGAAGCTGTTGTGTTTTTACTAATGGCATGAGAAAGCTTTCTTTGAGTCCAGCGTTGTGGCCAAGAAGTCTCTGTATAGATTTATAGCTACCTTGGAGCATTAAAATTAAACAATCCATTGGTAGATTTGATGGCAGAATCTGAGATAAGAAACTGGAATCTAAAAGCCTGATATGCATGTCTGTGAGTCACCAAAACAGAAAGGATGCCTCAAATAGGTTTATAGAGGCCAGGACACAGTGGTAGGAAGATAATAGATTAAAGAGAGTAAACAAAATATATTTAATCCCAAAGGAGGCCCTGGTGACTGCTAAAGTATTACAGTTCTTTGTGGTTATGAGAGCTGGTTTATAGGCAAGAGTGGGACATTGGGAACTCTTTTACTTCTAGGCTTAGTAAAAATTTTCTTACCAGCATGACAACTTTGAGCAACAGTCACAACTTCTAATTTCTATACATCTAAGGTCACTCACTTGTACTTAACTTGCTCATTTTGTTATTATCTCTGGTGTCATATTGGATTTTTGGTAATAATTGCTTTTCATTGAATTGGCACTAATTTTTTCTCTGAGGTCTTCTGTACAGAACACTGACTTTTGGACAGATGTGCATGACAAGATGTTTAAAACCTTGTCAGTAGTTCCCCCAGCTCAGTTGCTGCTTTTTGCTATTTATTGAGGACTCCTTAAGATGATGAATCATTAAAGGATTGTATATATTTCATTCCTTTTACATTATACATAGTGCGTTAAATACAGACTTGTACATGCACACCCAGAATGCACTGTGGATACTACGTAAATTCATAAGGATGAGCTAACTAAAGGAATAAGTATGGTTGCAGATGATATCCAAGGACTGACCCATGAGCTTCAGGGCATTACAAAGGTAGCAGGCTGGGGTGATAAGATGGAATGAGCCATTGCTCCAGGAAGGCATGGACAATGCTCTTGCATGGTGCAAAGAGGGCATAGTGTCCTGTAAGCCAAGCAAAGGAACATGCTTTCAGGACTCAATGATCACCCATTTAAAATGCTTTAGGAACGTAAAATATAATGAGAATTGACAATTGACCGTAGGATTTAACATGATAGAAAAAGTTGGTGACTTGGGCAAAAAGTTGTTTCAGTGGAGTAATAGAAATAAGTTCCAAAGTGAAGCAGGTACAAAAGAGGAGGGGAAAAAGTTTGAAGACAGCAAGTGTACACACCATTCTTTTGAGGAATTTTGTAATAAGAGAAGCAGAATGATCAATACCAATAGTCACATTCAATACAAATGGTTGAATATTGATATTAACAACTCAATACCAGAAATCACATTAAATACAAATACAAGGCAAAGATTATCAGGCTGGATAAAAATGTAAGATCCAGTTGTATGGAGCCTAAAGAAAACATATTTTAAACTTAAGGGCACACATTAGTTACAATAAAAGTTGGGAAAATACATACCATGCTAACAATATTCAGAGTAGACTGGAGTGGCTATACTACTAGAAAACAAAGTAGATTGCATGTAAAATATCATCAAGGAGCAAGAAGATCATTTCAGTGATAGAAAAATCAATTTATCAGGATATGAAATAATCTTAAATATTTGTGTACCTAATAATAGAGCTTCAAAATACATGAAGCCAGCTGGGGAGTTAGCTCAGTGGTCCCACCACCTACCTTGCAAGTGCAAGGTCCTGAGTGTGATCCCTGGTACCAAAAAAAATAAAAATAAATGAGGCCCAAACTGTTAGAAGCAAAAGGAAAAATAGAGAATCCACAGTTATAGTGAGAGATTTCAATAGTCCCTTCTTGCTAATTGATAAAAAAATTGGAAACCAAGTGAGGAAACATTTGAATATCATTTTCAGTCAACTTGACATAACCGACATTTGCAGAACACTCCACTGAACTACAACAGAATACTCATTTTGTTCAAGTGCCAAATGAACATTTGCCCAGTAAGACCATATTACAGGTCATAAAATAAATCTAAATAAATGTTAAAAGTGTCAAATTATATAATATGTGTTCTATCAGAATTAAACTAATATCAAAATAAAGCATAAAAAACTATCTACAATTAGCATTTTTTGAAAACTAAGACATTTTTAAATAACCTATGAGACGAAGTCAAAACAGAAATTAGCATTTTTAACTGAATGAAAATAAAGACAAATGTAGGAAAATCTGTGGACTGCTGCTACAACAATATTTAGAGTGAAATTTACTCTAAACAGATATCATCTATTAGGATAGAAATGTCTTAAATCATTGACCTCTACTTCTATATCATTCTTAATGATGAAGGACTGAATGTTTTCTCTGAAGGATATTAGTTGCCGATTTCATTTAATATTGCTGAACTGGAGGTTCTAACCAGTACAAGGCAGGAAAAAGAAACAAAATCATGGGGGGCTGGGGATTTAGCTCAGTGGTTTCGCTGCCTGCTGAGCAAGCACAAGGACCCGAGTTTGATCCCCGGTACCAAAAAAAAAAAGAAACAAAATCATTCATATTACAAAGGAAGAGGGAAACTGTCTTTATTCTCAAATATCATGAAAGACTGATTTTCCATGTAGAAAATCAAAGTAGACTGCCTCAAAAAGCTTCTTGAACTAATAAATGAATTTAGCAAAGTTTCTGAATGTAACATACCTTTAGAAAAATTCAGTGTATTTTCATATATTAACAATGAACACATATATGGATTTTTTAGAAAGATACAAAGGCAATTCAGTGGACAAACAATAATTTTATCAACAAGTATCACTGGAACAGTTGCATATTCATATCCAATAAAGTTAACTTTGATCCATATTTCCTACGGTATCCAAAAATTAACTCAAGATTGGTAAACATCTTATTTAAGATTCCAGAAACACAACATACGAACAAACTTCTACAAGCAGTCAGAGAAAAGAAACAAATCACATACAAAGGAAAGCCCATCAGAATCACAGCAGACTTCTCAACACAAGCCTTCAAGCAGTCAGAGAAAAGAAACAAATCACATACAAAGGAAAGCCCATCAGAATCACAGCAGACTTCTCAACACAAACCTTCAAGCAAGAAGAGTTTGGAGTGATGTATTTCTAGCCCTAAAGGAAAACAGCCTCCAACCCAGATTGATGTACCTTGCAAAATTATCTTTCAAAATTGATGGAGAAATAAGATACTTTAACAACAAAGAGCACCTTAGGAACTTCATGAATACCAAACAAGCACTCCAAAATATTTTAGAAAATATCCTAGGAAAAGACAATGAGGGTCACAACCCCAGGAAATGCAGCAGAATGAATCCATTGGGCATGACAAATTAAATGCAAAGGGGGAGAATCCAACAAAAAGAAAAGGTAATGACAAGGATCAGTCAATACATAGCAGTTATAACCATCAATGTTAATGATCTCAATTCACCAGTCAAAAGAAATAGACTGGCAGAATGGGTCAAGAAGCAAGATCCAACAATTTGCTGCATACAAGAAACACACTTAATTCAAAGAGTAACTCATGGACTGAAAGTTAAAGGATGGAAAACAATATTCCATGCAACAGGAACCTGAAAAAAAGCAGGAGTAGCTATTCTCTTAGCAGAATAAGTGAATTTCAAACCAACATTGATTAAGAGAGACAAAGAAGGACACTGCATCCTTGTACAGTGAACAATCCAAGAAGAAGAGATGACAATCATAAATATATATGCACCAAACACTAGTGTGCCCAACTATATAAAACAAATACTAGTGGACATGAAAGCACTCATACAGTAGTACTGGGGGACCTCAATACCCCACTGTCACAAATAGATGGATCAACTAGACAAAAAATAAACAACAAAATACTAGAACTCAAACTCTTGAGCAAGTGATCTTAACAGATGTTTACAGAGTCTTCTATCCCACAAAATCAGAATACACATTCTTTTCAGCTGTAAATGGGTCATTCTCCAAAACAGACCACATACTTGCTGATCATACTTATTTAAGTAAGTGCAAAGGAGTTGAAGTTATCCCCTGTATATTATCAGACCATAGTGTGATAAATTGGAGATCAATAGCAAAAGAAACTGCAAGAATTTCATAAACACTTGGAAATTGAACAACACACTTCTGAAATACCAATGGGTCATAGAGGAAATTAAAGAAGAAATCAGACAGTTCCTTCAATTAAATGACAATGACAATACAACATATCAGAGTCTATGGGGCAAAGAGAAAGCAGTCTTAACAAGGAAAATTCGTAGCAGTGAATACTCATATTTGCGAAACAGAGCAAGCCCAATTAAACAACCAGATGCTGAACCTCAAGCTTCTAGAAAAAGAAGAGCAGGACAACCCCAAAGCTCATACAAGGGTGGAAATTATAAAGATCAGAGCAGAAATCAATTCAACGGAGACTAAGAGAATGATACAAAAAATCAATGAAGCCCAAGAGTTGGTTATTCAAAAGAATAAACAAAATTGACAAACCCTTAGCCAATCTTATCAAAAAAAGAAAGAAAAGGCCCAGATCCATGCAATTAGAAATGAAAAGGGTGAAATTAAAACAGATGCAGCAAAAATCCAGAGGATCATCAATACCTGCTTTGAAAACCTATATGCTAAGAAGATGGAAAACACAAAAGAAATGGACAGATTCCTAGATACATATGAATTACCAAAGTTGAACGAAGAAAAACTAAAAATTCTAAACAACCCAATATCAATCAATGAAATTAAAAACATAATTAAAACTTTACCAACTAAGAAAAGCCCAGGTCATGATGGCTTCACTGCTGAATTCTACAAGACATTTAGAGAGGAATTACTGCCACCACGATTTAAACTCTTCAGTGAAATGGAAAGGGAAGCAATGCTCCCAAATTTGTTCCTGGAAGCAAGCATCACCTTGATCCCCAAAGCAGAGAAAGACCCAAAGAACTATAGGCCAATCACACTAATGAACATTAGAGTCAAAAATCCTTAATAAGATACTGGCAAACAGAATGCAGAAAATCATCAAGAAGATCATACACCCTGACCAAGTGGGATTCATCCCAGGGATGCAGGGATGGTTCATCATATGCAAGTCAATAAATGTAGTGCACTATGTCAATAGAACCAAGGAAAAGATCATGTGATAATCACAATAGATGAAGAAAAACCTTTCGACAAATTCCAATACACATTTATGATAAAAACCCTACAAAAATTGGGATAGTCTCTACCTCTATCTGATGAAAGCCATCTATAAATAACCAACAGCCAATATCCTACTGAATGGTCAAAAACTGAAATCCTTCACACTAAAATCAGGAACAACACAATGATGTCCACTATCATCACTACTGTTTAATATAGTTTTGCAAACATTAGCCACAAAAATTACACAAGAGAAAGAAATAAAAGGAATAAAGACAAGAAAGTAAGAAGTGAAATTGTCATTATTTCCAGATAACATGATACTCTATATAGAAGACCCTAAGAACTTCACCAAAAGTATTCTGCACATAAGAACCGCATTTAGTAAAGTAGCTGGATACAAGGTCAACACACAAAAATCAATAGCTTTCCTCTACATGAACAACAGACTCACTGAGAGAGAAATAGGACAAGCAATTTTTTTCAAAATAGCATCAAAAAAACCCCAACTGAAATACCTAGGAATCTACCTCACAAAAGAAATCAAAGACCTCTTCTCTGAAAACTATAGCAGTCTGAAAAGAGAGATTCAGGATGATATTAGAAAATGGAAAGACATCCCTTGCTCCTGGGTAGGAAGAATCAACATAGGAAAATGGTCATACTTCCAAAACTGCTACATAGATTCAATGCAATCCCAATTGAAATCCCAGCAGCATACTTCATGGACCTTGAGAAAACAATCCAAAAATTTATTTGGAACAAGAAGAGACCTAGAATTGTAAAAGGAATTCTAGGTAACAGAGACATGGCAGGGGGTATCACAACCCCCAATTTGAAACTATACTACAATGCAATTGTGATAAAAACAGCATGGTACTGGCAAAGAAGTAGACCTGAGGACCAATGGAACAGATTAGAAGATGCAGAAACAACTCCAGACACACTCAGCCACCTCATCTTCAACAAAGAAGCCAAACACCCTCACTGGAGGAAAGATAGCCTCTTTAATAAATGGTGCTGGAAAAATTGGGTTTCGACTTGTCAAAGATTGCAACTAGACCTATATCTCTCACCATGCACTAAACTAAAATCAAAATGGATTAAAGATCTAAATACTAAAACGGAAACGCTGAACCAGCTGGAACAGAGGTTAGGTGGAACTGTTGAAGACATTGGTGTAGGAAAATATTTCATGAACAAAACCTCAGTTGCCCATGAACTAGCACAGACAATCAACAAGTGGGATCTCTTCTTATTAAAAAGTTTCTGCACAGCAAGAGAAACCACCAACAGTGTGAAGAGACAACCCACAATGTGGGAAACGATTTTCACCTGCTGTTCCTCAGACAAAGGTCTATTATCTGGAATCTATGAAGAACTTTAAAAAATCAGACCTCTCAAATTTGAAGACCCAATCCAAAATGGGCATCTGAAATGAACAGACATTTCTCAAAGAAGTAGAAATAGCAAATAAACATATGAAAAACTGTTCAACATCACTGGCCATTCGAGAGATGCAAATGAAAACAATGCTGAGATTCCCCCTCACCCCATAGAGAATGGCTGCTATCAAGAAATCAACCAATAACAAATGCTGGCAGGGTTAGCTGGTGGGAGTGTAAACTGGTGCAACCACTGTGGAAATCAGTGTGGAGATACCTCAAAGACCTAGGACTGGAAGTCCCATTTGACTCAGCTATTCCCCTGCTGGGTATCTTCCCCAAAGAATTAAAAGAATCATACTACAGTGATATATGTGCACCCATGTTCATAGTGGCATTATTTGTAATACTAAACCTTGGAAACAGCCCAAATGCCCATCAACTGAAGATTGGATAAAGAAAATGTGTGGTTTTTAAAAATAAAATGGAGTAATACTCAGCCATAAAAAATAAGACATTAGAGACATTTATAGCTAAATGGATGCACATTGAGGTGATACTCTTAAGTGCAATAAATAGGACACACATGAGTAAATACTGAATGGTTTCTCTAGTGTGAGAAACTGAAAGTGTAAATAAGGACTAAAAGTTATAATAGTTAATGTGAAATAGGAAGGAAAGAGGCAAAGGGGAATTTGGAGGGGTATGGGAAGGGAATGGAATTAATATGAGAAAATGAAAAATGGAAACAAAGTCTTTGTAAATAGGTAGGGATGGAGAAATTGAAGGGAGGGCAGGGGAATGAGGAAAAAATAAGAACCACAGGAGGGTGAAGGGCACACAGGTAATGGGGAAAAAAATAAGAAACAGATACATCATGTACAGGTACAAGCACCCAATAATAAATGTAAACGTATTGTATATCTAAAATGTACCAACAAAAAAAAATTTAAGGAAAAAAAAAGGAACCAAGAGAGATTATATAAAGGTGCAAATTTCCAATGATGAACGTCATTATATTGTATACCTAAAATGTACCAATAAAATTAATATAAAAAGAAAAAACTTCCGTTTGAGATGACCAAAAAGTTTTAGAATTAATGGTGATAGTTACATAGCATTGTAAATCTAACAACACTGAATTATACACTTAAAAATGATGAAATTAGCAACTGTTATGTGATGCACCTTTTCTCACAATAAAAAACTGTTAAGAGAAGGAAAAGACAAGCCACAAACAGGAAGGAAATAGCATATCATGGGTTGGTAAAAGACTTGTGTCCTAATATTTAAAGAATGCTCATAACTTAGTAAGAAAATAATCCATTAACAAAGATAGGAAAAGAAATATGAACAAATACTTCACAAAAGACAATATGAATAATACATAACATGCACATTAGTTATTAGGAAAATGCAAATCAAAACCACTGTGAAATACCACTTGATACCTATTAGAATGGCTAAAATTAGAAAGATAGGCAATGCAATGTTTGGATGAAGATGTGGATGATGAACCAGAAATCTCATAAACTTCTTTTGGAAAAGTAAAATGCTAAAGCCCTGTTAAGTCATTTTTCTGTTGCTATACCCACAATACCCAACACCCACAACTTAAGGGAGTACAGGTTTAATTTAGCTAATGGTTTTTGGAAATTCAGTCCATGGTTGGCTGGCTTCAAGGCATAAACAAATGGTGGAAGGGAATGGAGAAATAAAGCTGTATGTTTCATGGTGGCCTGAAAAGTAAAGAAGGGGAACAGTCCCAGAGAAGAATGGGTGAGAGACCATTTATAGACCCAAAATCATGCCTCTATGATTCACCAAGACACACTCAGAAGCATGCATACTTTACTAATCCAGTAGGCATCTCTTAATCAATGAAATTGATATATCTGGATTAGTGGTCCCAATCCCCTTTGGAAAACAGTTTGGCTGTTTCTACAAAATTTAAACATTTATCATATGACTCAGCCATTTCACTCTTAGATATTTTTCTACAAGAAAAGACAATATACTCTATGTTCATACATAGGTTTGTATACAAATACAGTGATTTGTTTATAATAATCAAAAACAATACAAGTTTTATCAACAGGAAAATTGAGCAAATTTTGTTATATAAATACAATGGACTGTCACTCAACAATAAAAATAAATGAACTATTGATATATGCTAAAACATTGGTGACTCTTAAAATAATTATGGTGTGCTAAAGAAGTTACATATATACTGTATAATTTTATCTTCCCTAAACTCCAGAAGAGTGCTCCCTAAACTTTTTGGCACCAGGGAATGGTTTTGTGAAAGACAGTTTTTCTGTGGACTGGGAGGCATTTCAGAGATTATTTCAGGATAATTCAAGTCCATTAGATTTATGGTGCACTTTATTTTTATTATTACATTGTAATGCATAATAATTATACAATCACCATAATGCAGAATCACTTCTCACTCACGATAAAGTTTTGGCCTGAGTTGTAAGCAATTGATTTATTATGGTTTCTGTGCAGTAAAATCTCTCTACCAATATTTGTATTTAGAGCCACTCCCCGGTACTAGCATCACTGGTTCAGCTCCACTTCAGATCATCAGACAATAGAGTCTTAGAAGGAGCTCGAAACCTAGATCTCTTAAATGTGTAGTTCCCAGTAGGATTTATGTTCTAATGCCTCTGCTCATCTGACTGGAAGTGGAGGTCAGGCAGTAGTGTGAGCCATGGTCAACAGCTGTAAATATAGATGAAGCTTCACTCAGGTGCCGACTCCTGCTATGTGGGCCAGTTCTGAACAGAACGTTGAGGATCCCTGTTGTAAAGGATCCAAACTAGCTGTAATGACTGAAACAAATCAGTGGTTGCCTGAGGATGGGAGGGAGAAGACGTTTGGGCAGGGCTATGAGGAAGCACTTATGAGTGGGCACAAGGATTCTTCAAGGAGTGATTAGTCATGCCAGTGAGCTCAATCTCAGCCATGGTTTCATGGGTACAAACATGCTTGAACTTTTCAGATTATACATTTTAAATATGTAGAGTTTATTGTATGTGACTTATACCTAATAAATCTGTCAAACAACTTAAGAATACCAAAAAAAGTAGCTTTCTCAAAAAAAAAATGCTAAGATGCTTTCTTCTTTTACTGCTAAGAGTTGAGGGAAATATTAAAGGAATGTACAGTGCCCAGTCACTTTTATATGAAAATATTACAGATAGAAAAGAGTGGTGATAGCCACATACATTCCAGATCTCTGAAACCCAGGACATTTTTATCATCTTGAAAAAATGCAATAACATATATTAACTTTGTAAAACACACCATCAATATTAAATTGGATGTAATCTTACTACCTATTTATGTGGCTGTAAACTGGCACATAAACAGGTGATAAATTTTTGTGTAGCTTTTGCACTCTTCTCTACTCATGTGACCCTGTATCTAACATTCATGTGACATGGATGTTTTCTTAAGCTCATGATAAGATCACCAATACAAGACTGAGCTCATGGTGCATTTCCTGACAGCTTTATTTGGCGGTCCGTTTGTAATTTTCTCATGGTTCTCATTTTAACAATTTTCATTTACTTAAGCTTTCTTAAAACTTTGTTTTCTTAAATGATAAAATTGAGACTCTAAGGTATAAATCTAATTTTCATTGAATTTGCAAATCTAAGGTCAAACTATTTTAAAACTTCTCTTCATTTTATTATACAATTTCACAGAGTTTGGGCTATATTTCCATCTTAAAGCATGAGCTACTTTAGGAAATACCAATCTTTATAACTTTTTTGAACATGATGCTTTAGAATGTATCTTGATTATGATAGTTACACATACACATGTGCACATACATACATGGTGGTTCATAGGAATTCAGTACAAAAGATCTCACTTCCCTCTCACTGCTATAGCTTGTGCCTCTAACATCTCTCACGTGGAGCATTTGTATAGTGTCTGAGTTGCTTTTCCTGGGTCTAGTTTCTCATACTTCTAGTCCAGTTCTAATGAGTGTGAGCATCCTGAAATGTGATCATGTCACAACACAGAATAGAACCCTCTTGCATGTCTCCACTGCTTTGGAAACAGAATCCAAATTATTCAGTATGGCTTATGTAGGTTAAGGGTGCCCTCTTTCCATTCTGTCTCACCTCTCTCTGTGTCCTCTTTCTTTCTCTTTTCTGTACCAAGAATCCAACCCAGGACCTTGCGCTTGCCAGGCAGGCATGCCGCCACTGAGCTACATCCCTGGCCCCTCTTTGTCTTCTTTCGTACATGACTCATCCTGCATTGTAATTTTTTCTGGTCTTTGTACACACACTTGCTATCCTAAGGGTTAGTCTTTCCTACCTCCTGAATCTCACCCTTCACATCTCAGCATACGGTTTATTTTTCCTAGAAAATGTTTTTCCTCTAAGCTTTGTCTCTCTGCATAGTGAATCTTGTATTTCTTCTGTCAGAGGCTTTATTCAAGTGATCAGAGTCTGTTAATAGTCTGTTTCTCCCACTATATCATGAGCTCTGTTAGGATAGGTGCTACACCTTTCTCAATCACCACTTTATTCTCAAGATCTCTTTATCATATCTGGTACATTATAGTAGATGAATAACAAGTGGTTTATCATAAAATGAGAAGACACAATCAACAAAATGTATTTGTGGATATTTTAGAGCAAAATATGAGGGCTTTCCTTCTTTTTATTAAAGATCCCCAAGACAGAAAGCGAGGGCTAAACATAAATAAACCCAATTTAGTTTGGTGTGTTTGTTTTTTGAGATAAATATTATTCTACTTGAGCCTTTTAAAATTAAACCAATCTAATTTCCCTTATGTGAGATACCCAGAATAATCAAATTCACACAGAGAGAAAATAAATAGTGGAACTCAGGGCTGAGGAAGTAGAAAATAGGGAGTTACTGTTTTATGGGAACAGAGTTTGTTTGGAATGATGAAAACTTCTAGAGATGGATGGTGGTGATATTTACACAACAATGAATGTAGTATTTAATAGCACTGAACTATACTTTTAAAATGGTAAATATTTTATATATTTTAGTTCAATAAGATATGTAGACATAAAAATATTAAACCAGAATGAAAAACTAGAGTCATTTATAGCTAAATGGATGCATATGAAGGCCATACTCTTAAGTGAAATAAATAGGATGCACATGTGTAAATACTGAATAGTTTTACTAGTGTGAGGAACTGATAGTGTAAACAAGGGTTAAAATGATTAAAATGAATAATTGATAGTTTGAAATAGGAAAAAAGGTCCATAGACGAAGGAGTGAAGGGAGGGGAAGGGGAAAGGAAAAGAGGGAAAGGAAAAACTATGAGAAAAGAAAAAAAAAAGGAAATGAAATCTGTGTAAATAGGGAAGGGCGAGGGGTTGAAGGGTGCACAGGTAATGGGGAAAAAAAAGAACCAGGATATATTATGTACAGGTACAAACACCCATGATAAATGTAAATGAATTGTATACCTAAAATGTACCAATAAAAGAACTAAAAAAAAATATTAAACCAAAGTAAAACTTTCTTATGGATAAAATAGCATGCATTTTTCAGTATTCTGTTATGGCCAGTTATTATTGAAGTTTGAGAGGGAGGATAAGGAGGGAAATAGAAGATACAGAGAAACAGTCATTGGAAAAGGTGAGGCAGAAAAGTTCTCAGGAAATACCTTACGTTATGTATTATGTATCAGGCAGCTTTTATGTGTGGAAGAGTTGTTGGCTCCCGAATCAGTTGTCCAAAATTACTGTTTTCAATCAAAACTTGATTTGCTCTTCATACATAGAGGATTCATATACATTAATTAAGAAAAAGTAAGCATGCCTTAAAATTGACTTTTGAACTTCCAAAAAATTGATCAATATAGCTTTGATTACAAATTCTTTTGATATTTCAACGTTGTTCCTTGCTTTTCTATTGAAGAAATTAACACTGCTTCATTTCATAATGCTTAAGGCTTAATTCAACCAGCCCTTTTTATCAATGTTCTTTTAGTTCACTTTAGATCTCATTTTATATTGTATCTGCAAAACTGCAGTATAACCAAAATTAAAACAATATTTATACCTGATTAATTGCTACTTTAACTGTAATGTTTAAAACCCTGATCTGAGTGTGATAACCCTAGGGCCTTTTGGGGGGATTTTTTTTGCAAGTTTTAGTTTCACCTCCATGAACATCTTGAAGAATGTTTGATATTAAGCTTAAGGGTAGATTCAGCCTATGGCCATGGTAATTGCACCCAAGACCTGTGTCTTATAACCTGAAGATATATTTAGTCCCAGTCATTTGTACCATTATATAGAAGTTGGTGGTTATATGTTCAGCCTGACAGTCCGGTCTATAAAATAGGGACAAAACTAACCAATGATCTAGAAATAGTTATCCCACTGCATTGATGGAGGAGGAAGTAGACAATTGTCAGACAAAGAGAACATGAATTTTGGTTCCCGATACTCTGATAATGAATTAGACATTTAGAGTTCCTATTTTTTCCAGGAGACTATAGATTATTTTCTAGTTATCACATGAACATGAGATAAATTAAAAATAAGAAAAATTAGAGTTCTTTCCTGGCACAATTCTCAACTGTAGAAACTGGAATTTATGAAATCCCATATAAGTAAAACTTGATGCCCTGTATATAGCCCATGTAACCTTGAAGATTTCATTGCATTGTGTGTTTGTAAAGTACATGGTTCAAATATTACTGAACCAAGACTTAGCTAAAGTCATTGACATTCCAACCAAATAAATCTTTGTGTAATGTCTGAGATAATGTGGGCATGGGAGGGAGTGACCTGTTGAGAATCATACATGTGTGGAATCCTTTCTTTGATTTTGGCTTCATTAAAAAGCATGCAAATGAGGCTCCTGACTGAAAATAAATTGCTGAGAGAAAAAAACTGTCATAAGAGCTTTCCAGGTAAAAGAGTATATTTTATAAAGAATGTGTTATTGCCCACTCTCCCTAACATTAGAGCATGCTGTATGGTCTGCTGCCACTTGTATAGAAGACCATCAAAGAAGCAAAAGTTCTTTCATAACTTGTGATATCAAAGTTCTTGCCTTCAGGTTATTAATTGACCATAATTATCTCTGACAAAATCTGCTAACAGTGGTATGAGATAGGATCATCTCCTAAAGTTTTAAACAAAAATGAAAATAGGAACATCAAAACCCCCCAAACCAGTTAAGCCTACTCCATCTTTTGTATGACTGTGCTGGTCAAGTGTTAGGACGACTAGCCCACTGGATTATTCTCTCTCAGTGTTCTATCAGAATTCCTCAGGTTGTTCTGTGATGCATTTTGCCAGGATAATATGTTGCATAACGGTGTTTGTTGAAGTGGTCAGCCTTCTAATTATGTCTGTCTGAAACCACTTCTCAACCTTTTCCCATCAATCTCACACATCCTTTTCTTGGACTGCTTTGTGTAAGTTGAAAAGGCTTTTGTTTTTTTTGGTTCGGGGATCAAACTCAGGACCTTGCACTTGGGAGGCAGGCTTGGTGCCACTGAGTTAAATCCCTAGCAGCACTGGGTAAGTTGAAACAGATGACAATGGTGAGTTTCCAAAATGGCTCCATTAATTTCTCCATTGTTTACAGTGGGATTGAATTGGAAACCTCGAACATGTCAGTCCATTAACATTGCATGTTAGGTGAATATTTATTTAGAAATGATAATTTTTAGTAAGAGACATCTGATTTCATACCTTGTAAAACATAAAGTGGAACAGTGGGCTATCATTCACCCAATGGAATCCCCTAAATGACACTGAGAATGACTTTTAAGTTATTCTAACATGTAGGGTCCGTTATAATGTAAGAATCTATTTCATCACAATATATTTATGATTGGTATGAGGTGACCCAAGGCTTAAAGCTATTTAACATGTGAGAAATTTTGAGTTATTAGTTAACATTTTATGAAATATTTTAAAGAAAATGTTTTTTAATTGAAGAATTATAAATCAAAAAGTAAATATGTATCCAGGCATCATTTTGCTACAGTTTGAAGTTTTGCTTAGAATATTTCTTCCTTTCTCCATGATCAACAACTTGCCTTTTGGGGCATAAATAGCAGAGTAAACAGGAGATAAATAGGACAGGCATATGTGTGTGTGTGTGTGTGTGTGTGTGTGTGTGTGTGTGTGAGAGAGAGAGAGAGAGAGAGAGAGAGATCTGATAGAGAAGTTACAAGATACACTAATACCAAGGTAACAACCACACCAGCACCACCACCACTCCCCACCCCTGGCAAAATAGAAAGGATAAAGCACAACTGTTTTTCAGTTCTATTACCAAACTATTTCTTAGTTTGGAAGAAAAAAACAGCCCAGATTCAGAATTTAAAGACAATATTGCTGTTATAAGAACAGCAATGTAGGAAGGAAGACAATTATTCCCAGGGCAAACAACTTCAAGAATACCAAGGCAAATTGAGAAACTGCTGGGAAAATACAAACTAGAGAATTTCTAACAGTTTTTATCTCGCCATGTGCAGCAGCATAGCAGGAAGATCCTCTTTCCTTCCTCTCACAGTGCTCATCTCTCTCTAGTCTCTTGTATTCAAAGTGAAAATGTGATTCTTTCAATCTTTTCAAGTAGTGTTTTGAATGTTTTCTAACTTTTGACAGTCTTCCTTCCCTTTCCTTGATGAAAATCATGAAATGTTAATTTTTCTACTCAAATGTCAATCTTAATATCCACATGTTTCTTCAGTCTCTTCTCAAAGGAAGCCTCGGATTATAGTCATGTATAAATATCTTGTAATATTCATATGCTAAGGAAATTGATGTGGTGGTTTCCAGTTTTGGGCTGGTGAGCCAAAACTGCCTTTAGAACAGTTCTTTCATTTATATTGATTGAGCCATATTTGTACATCTTTATGGGGTACAGTATGATAAATATATATACTTATATATATGTATAGTGTAATAATCAAATCAGGATAATAAGCATGTCCATCTCCTCAAACTGTAATCATTTCTATGAATTAGGAACTTTAGTACTTCCTATTTTCTACTGACTTTTAGGAACTCTCTACTATTTCAAAATACATTATGGTCATTATAATCAGTACTTACCCTTCTGTGCTATAGAAAATCAGAACTCATTCCTCCTATCTGTGTTTTGGCGCCCCTTCTTTTTATCGTCCCTCCCTCCATTCTTCCAGTGTTTGGTGATTAATATTCCATTCTATACATCTGTTCTTTTAACTGCCACTCTTATTTTTCCTCATAATGCTAGTGACATTGTTATTCACAGAAAGAAGATAGAGGATGAATGATGCATTAATCAAAACTATCTAACAAGGATCACGCTTTTGTGAGGATTTATAATAACCTAGACCACAATCTTCAGAATCTTTGGAAAATAAACCTAATTTCTGAGGGTGTGGATTGCAGCAATCAGAAAGGAAGCTGTGGGAGAACAATGGTTACAGACCAGAGATGTTGCTGTAATGTTCAAAGATGCCTGCTGTAATGTGGATCTCAAAGGTCTCCCAAAGGCAGATGTGTTAAAGGGCTTGGTCCCCAACTTGGCATGATTGGGAAGTGGTGGAACATTTAGGAGACAGAGACTGAGGGGAGGTCTTCATGTCACTAGGGGCGGGCCCTCAGAGGAGATTGTGAAACCCCAGTCTCTTTCTGTCTTTTGCTCCTGGCCATGAGATGAGCAGCTGGGCTTCACCCCACTCTCCTGCCATGATGAGCTGCCTTGCCTAAAGCAACAGAGCCAGCTGATTATGGACTTGAACCCCTAGTTCTATGAGCCAGAATAACCCTTTCCTCTTTATTTGTGAATCACCTCAGATATTTGTTATAGTGAAGGAAAGTTGACGCTGCATGATTACATGAGGATCAAGGCAGCTGAGAAAGTTCGAGTGCAGCACTGGCTCCAGACCCTCTAGGAACACACAAGCTATTAAGCAGGACATTTTCTATAAAATTTCTGTGTTCCTTTGGTCACTTTATTGAAAATTATCACTTTACATTTTTACTTCTACAAAAAATGTATCCTATTAAGTTACAAAATGTACTTGCACTTTTAAAGGTATGTTTAGAAAAGAATTTAGTAAACTGTAACCTATATTGTTAAGCTTTTCTTTAAGAAAAGGCCCTCAGGAGGAGAAGAAACATAGATTATGAATTCTTGTTAGGCAAAGGGACATGATACTTTCTTTTTGTTTGGAATTGGTATGTTTGGAATTCAGAGGGATTAGAAATTTTAATTAAAAAATGGGACTTAGAAGGAATTATAAATTTAAATCACTTTTCCCGAATCATCAGGAATATAGTAGTTAGCAGAAGTTAAAATATTTTAATTTCAAAAGACTAACACAATTCTTATTTCAAGTATAGTGAATGAGACATTTATTAATTATAAAGCTTTTTCTTTTTTATTTTCCCCCCACTTTTTTAGGGAAGAAGATATGAATACCAAATCTGGCTTAACACTGTTTTATCCAAACCTTCCTGTGAATATTCCTGTCTTTGTTTGCCTAAGATTATGTAAAAGACTTTGACTTAGGGACACTTATGTCACACCAGTGACATCAGCTTAAACTTACTGACCATGAGAATAGGTGGAATATTATTTTATGAGATGGAATAAAGTACTTGTACTTTAAAAGAAATTATATAGGAACAGCTTATTATGTATCCTTTTTCATGTGTAAATGTATTTGTTCTCTTGAGTAAGCACGATTGAGGTCAGGACAGAAACAAGTACAATCTGTTTTAAAGTTTTGTGGAACTGTCCCAATAAGCTAAGTGGATGGATTAGCATACCCAGTATTTACAGCGTAGACTCATTCTAATGTTTGAGAATTGGGAATCTCAATTTATACTGTAACCATTTCTTTAAAAAACAAAACAAAATGAGAAAATATTTAGGAAATGGTAAATCTATTGAGTCCTTATTCTAATCATTGGATAGTGCCTTATATATCCCTAAACACTGAATCTGTCTTCCACCATGAGTCTCCTGAGCAGCTCAAGATGAATGTGATTTTTTTACAAGCTATAAAGTCTACAAAGCTGATTGGCTGCAGTGACATTTTATGTTAATGTCACAGAGATTGCTAGAGTAGAAGATAAGAAAAGCAAAGCTGTTTAATTTCCCAAAGATAAGGCTATATTGTGAGGTTTCTGTGACCAAATCAGATATTTTACTTGTGTAACTGAAGAAAGTGCACAGCTGCTGTTGGGAGCTTTAAGGAATTCTGGCTTAATGAGGGGCTTTGCAGATGTCTGTCATTTAAAGTGTATGATAATCATTAGTGCTGCACATGGTCAACTGATAGCAGTTTCCACCTTGATTTTAATATGCGACTTTTACTTCCTCCAGCTGGCACTTGCAATATGAACAGATTCCTTGATAAAATGTAAAGTATACACAATTATATTAAAAATAAGGGAGTAGAAGAAAAGTAACCAGTTTCCTATGCTCAGATATTAGTAACATTGCATCCTAAGAAAACAAAAAGCTTTACTCTCTTTCCTTTAAAATTTTATTTTGGGAATCAGAGGATATTTCTAGTCAGTCATTTAGCTTTGAATTTGTTACACTCAGTGTGGAAACGTATATAAAAGAGAATAGCTAAATTAATTTGTTCTTTAAGTTCATTGAATATTTAAATATACTTGCAGCATCTTTTCAAATCCCATAAAAAGAATTAGCAGCTATTTCAGCAAATACCCCTACCACATTTATAAGAAAAGAAAATCTAAATATGATTGATCAAGTAAAAAAGAACTTACTCATTTCTTTCATTCATTCATTCATTCATTCATTCATTCATTCAAGTACTCATCTATTCACTTATTCATTCATGTGTGTATTTAGCCAGGATAGAAATGGGATAGTGCATGGGATGAGAGAGGTGGTGATCAGAGTAGTTGTGGGTTTTGCTTGGTTTTGTTTTATTTTGAGCTTATCTTAGAAGAAGCTATGAAATGTCATTCTGGCTGCTCTTGATGCATATCTGTCCACAGATAGGTTCACTAGACTAAATCCCCTCTCCTCTCTCTCTCTCTCTCCACTCCCAATCTGTCATTCTCACTCAATGACTCCAAATCCCTGCCCCTTTCTTCCTTTCTTTCATTTACTAACATGTTTGTGTTATGAATCAGACACAGGACCCATTGGAAGCAGGGGCTGGGTTTCCTCATCTCCGTCTCACTAATTTGAAATGCAGCCCACAGAAGTGCCCCTGCCCTGGTCCAGGAGCTCTGGCTGGCTGGGTGAGAGTTCATTGATGTGCTGAATATCACAAAGAACTAATTCTGTGCTGAAAGGTTAAAAAGAAAGGAAGGGGGAGGGGCAAAGGGAAAGGAATAAAGAAGAGGTCTGTGGAGAATGGTTTATTCAGCTAATGAACTTTGCAGAATGGCTAACAAGAAAGAATTTTGCTGAAGGAAAATTGGTCCCTAATGTGACTCCTTCCCCCTTTTTCTTTGGCTTTTTGAAGGGAAGAAAAGTTAGAGGAGTCCATAGTTATATGATTCCAGGGGACAGAAAGATATATTTTCAAAGGCAAAACAAAAACTCCCACTTTGGCTTCTAGTTTATGGTCTGAGGAATGTGAGCAACTCGTGGATTTGCTTGGGCAGCCCTGGCTTCATTTAATGCTATTATGCTGCTGTTGTGACCTCATTTGGTCTCATGAATTTGTGGCACACAAGTCAAATGGCTCGTGAGGATTCTTCTGTACCCTGTCTGCCAACAGGCATGCCTTCAGGAGAAAGAGTAGGTAGTTTGTCTTTATGCTGAGTCCTGCTTTTTTCTGTCTCAAGAGGCACGTGAGTCAGCCAGGAGGATGTCATGGAGAAAAAAGACACTGATCAGAAGTGTAATAAAAGCAACTTGTCTTACTCCACCCTTGCATTTTCCTGGAGTTAGGAGGCATCTCCATGCCTTTGGGCTCTTCTAACCCTAGAAGAGCCTCAGAGTAGAGGCAGGATAGAAGAAATTTGCAAATGACATTTTAAAACAAAAATGCATTCATGTTTAAGCAAACAACCTTGTACGATTCTACAAAACATATTCATCATTTGACTGCCTATGACAAGTGTTCTTATGCCTAGTACAGGCAAAAAGACAAAAACAGATGCTAGGACTAGCACAACTGTGGTTTTAACAACTTTAGGAAGGAAATTTGATTTGCATGCCATTTAGAAATTATTTTGGACACCTTTGACATCAGAGTTATAAAATTATAAAGGCCGGGGATTTAACTCAGTGGTACTGCTGCCTGCCTCGCAAGCGCAAGATCCCGAGTTCAATCCCTGGTACCGAAAAAGAGAAAAAGTTTAAAACACCACCCTACAACTGTATAACTTCCCTGTGTTTGATTTATGTTCACACAAACTGTGAGGGAGAAAGCTTGCACTTTCTCTTTTTCTCTTGTAACTAAATAATGCAGTCATACATTAAGTAGATGAATCTGATCCTACTGTTCTCCACTGGCAAAGTTGTGGTCTTCCTGCCTAAATATTTAGGCGTTAAGGAAAAAGCTCAAAGTGGGAGTAGGACAATTTGCCTTTATTACACTTCTGATCAGTGTCTCTTTTCTCCCATGACATCCTGGAGTCCCTCTTGAGACAGAACAAGGCAGGACTCAGCATAAGGTGTGGTGTAGAAAAAGCTCACGGTTAGGGGAAAGAAGGAGACATTTATTCTCTACCTTTTTGTCCTTTAATTGTAATTATCATTGTGTCTTCATGGTTGGAGGAAACATAGGGTAAGTGAACAGGCCAATTAGTAACCCTAATGAAATTTAATACCCCCTACTTTTCAGTATTTTAAGTTTTTTCATTCATTCAACAAATATGTGCCAAGCATGTGTAATGTGCTAGGCATTGTTCTAGACCCTTGGGACACACTGATGAACAAAACAAATAAAGATATCATCTCTCCTGGGATTGTATTCTAGAGCAAGATCCTTGTATGAGTTGTAAAACCTGATTGCTCAAATTATTTCTCTCCAAATATTCTCAATGTTCTTACTCCCAAGACAACTTCAATTAATATTTCTTCACCTTTTCCATCGTAGTTTGTTTTTTTAGTGCTTTTCCTTCATTCCTTGACCAATGATACTGCACAATCTCATTTCTTGGCCATTTCTTAGATTCACATCATTTCCTATCTCATTGAACACTTCCCATGGACAAAGTTATAGAGGTGCTATCTGAATGGACTTTGTAGTCCTATTTCTATAAATACCTAGGAATCAAATATCTATTCAAAGTAGGGAAGTGTTTTTATTTCTCTCTTTGTTTTTAAAGTATTTACCAAAGGTCAAGGAAGTATATTAACTGCAAATAAAAGAAGTCAATGTTTAGGGTAGACTCTTCACTTCTAGTTTAGCACTTAGAAGCATTGGCACTTGTTTTTTCTATTCCTCTATTCATTTATTTGTTCATTCAGTAAACTTTCAGTTACCGCAAACCCTGTGCCAGATGCTGTCCCTGCTGTGGAGGACAATGAAGATAAACCAAACAGCCACTGCCCTCCAGAATCTGGTCTGATGGGAGACCAGGGTACTTCTTTGCAAACATTATTTCTGACTTAAAGTCCTGAAGAACTTATGTTTCTTCAGCTTGCTTTGATGCTTTTCAGTATTTTCTATGGCAAGTTGTCTGTGCCATTAGAAAAACACATTCTTAAAATGCTGAATACAGATTTGAGTTCTTTGGCATGGGTATACATGTACACATATGTGCGTGCATACACACATGCCAAGATTTATTTTTCTTCAACTTTGCTGAACTGCTTTTCCTTCCACTATCTGCTGAGGCCATATAGTGATATACAGTTCTTTCAAAAGCCTGATGGGATTTATGCCCAGCTGAATTATTTCATTCTGCACTCTATGTCAGTTCCTGGAAATTAACAATAGGCCATTTCACTTTGGTCTTTGATCCCACCGTCTCAGGCATGGTATTTTTCCAGATGTTTCCATCTGGGGTTGCTGTTACCAAAAGGCATAGCACAAATTAAAACAGGCCAAGTCCTGAGGGCTAAGGAATACAATGTTCTCCACCAAATAAACTAGTCATTTGCTACTAAGGCCAGGAAAGGGGAACTCAGACTTCAATATCTGAGCAGTCTATTGAGTTGTTCTTTTAAGAAAAAGGACCAAAAAATAAATAAAAAAAGAAAAAGGACCATGCTTAACCCATAAATTTTACTCAGGTTCCTGTAGCTTCACAAAGACTTTGATTTGGCCTGGTTGCTAGCAAATTATTTATGTTTTGAAATAAGTTAACATGCTAATTTTCTCACAGTTTAATTTCCCCAACTGGTCACAGTTTATAATTTCCCCAACATTCTCAAAGGTCTGACTGCCAGTAGGCATGGGAGAAATTTCTATCACTAAGTCTACCATTTAGGTAGTTGGACAGAGATTAGACAAATAATTATACCTTCTTTCAAAGTTTCATAAACAAGACTTTCATAGCACATTTAAAATAAATGGCAAGAAATGAACTCATGGCAATAAGAGTACTGTGAAGCATTATATGTGAAATTCACTTGATTGAACCAGAAATAAGAGGAATGACAGTGAAAACAGTGCCCCAAGAGAGATTCCCAAGAGATCCATCTCACCAAATGCCAAAAGAGGCCCTGCCCTGGCTGTACTCCGGCCCAAAATGACCACAAGGACTCCTGAGCATGATTCCTAAAGCTCAGTGTGGTATTTTAAAAGCAAGTTCATGGAAAATGACAAGAGCCAGTCCCTGTGATAGGCCATCACTGAACTGTAGCTAAAACCTGACTGTAGAAAGAGTAATTAAGAAGAATATGTTGTGTGAACATTGACACTTCTGTTCTCATAACTAATCTTTACATTATTTAAGGCTTTCTAATTTTATTTCTGTAGTTTAATTTGGTGCGTGAAACAGCAAACATTGCTTATTCTCATTCCTTGGCTAGACTTAAGTTAATGCCCATATCCAACAGAAGGGAGATTAGAAAACGTAGTTTAACATGTAACATTATTTGTTAAGTTTCCTTTCCAAGTAGGAAGTATCTTTTTAACTAGTTGTATGACCTATGATATAGTAAAGTCACTGCTGTGCATATTCCGTTCATTAATGTGTGGATGTGTGACTGAAAAGACATACACATGAGAATGTTCACAAAATTATTTCTGTAGTAACCACAAACTGGAAACTCTTCAAAAGATTATTAATAGTGAAGTGGATAAATTGTGGCATATTTAGACAATGAAATGCTATGGTGCAATGAAAATGAACCAATAATAATTATATTCATCTCTTTGGACAACTGTCTCAAACATAAATTTAGTGAAAGAAGCCATAACAAATGAGTACATAATTTTTTATTCCACTTAGATAAGCACAAATATAGTCAAAACTAATCTTTTCTGAGAGAAGTTAGAATAACAGATATCCTTGGAATGAGAGGATTAAAAAGAAGCAGCAGGATGGCTTTTGGAGTGCTGGTCACATGTTTTTTAATCTGAGTAGATGTTACATGGCATATTCAGCCTACAAGAATTCTTTGAACCATGCCCTTATAGGTACACTTGTCAACATGCACATAGATTTCAATATACTTGTGCAAATGCAAATACATGCTCACTTTTAAAAGAGAATAACAACAGAAAAACTTATTTTAAACATGCTTAAAAAACAGGGAAGTTCTAGATTTGAACTTTAAATAGAAATATAATTTATGAATATCCAAATCTTATTTTCCTACTTTAGAAAGAAAGCAGGGTATTTTTCTGAGTGTATATCAGTGTGGATAGTTTTTATTTATTATTTAACTGCAAACTCTTTGAAGATCTGTCATGAAATGATATTCATTAAAGGTATGCTTAAGTGATTAAAATGCTATTTTCCTCCACAGAATATTCTAGAATTCTTTGATTAGTTATCATTTCTCCCTTTTTTGAAAGTCCAGGGTATTTTTATACCACTTAATGATACAGATAGTACTAATTTATATTGAATTTAATTTTGTAAACTCCTTGTGGCAAGAGCATATCTATTCATTTTTTAATCTTCCGTGATAAAATGCAGGAGATAAACAGTCCAGTAAGGAGATTAATGTACACTCTGGTTGCCAAACTACTTAAGTTCAAGTTCCCTCTATGCTGCTTATAATTTACATATAAAGTTGGGTGATCACTTAGCCTCTCTATTCTTAATCCTCCATATCTGGAAAATGGGGACAAATTTGATGCTTGCCTTTTAGAGTTATGGTAAAGTCAAAATGAATTGAAGCCTAAAGCTCGGACAGCTCCTGACACATAGTCATCAATTGTCAGCTGCTACGTTTAGCTATTAGGCATCATCATAGTATCATCATAATTCCTTAAAGAGAAAAATGAAAGAAAAAATTTAAAAGATGTGGGAGTAATGCTTAGCCAAAAATTATATATAAAATGCAGTATTGCTTAGTAAAGATCCTTTGTGTGCCAATTCCACAATACAATTTATTTTCTCAGCTGTTCTTCAAATATAGTGCACTGATCATTTATGCTAAAATGTGTTTGAATTATTCTACATCAGCCTGGTCACATACACCTAATAAGTTTGAGGCTGTTTTGTTTTAATTTTTTAAACATTGGTTGTCTCCTGATTCAGTTAGATAGGCTAGAACAAATAAGAATCAGTCAGAGCTGAAATACAGTAAAAGTTTCTTTCCCAGCCACATTATAGTTCAGGTAGATTGTACTAGTCAGCTTCTATGTGAGGATGCAAGGACTGAGGCTTTGTCTATCAGTCTACCATTCCCTAAGCTTCATCTCTACCCATATCCAGCTGACATAGGGAGAAAAAGAGCAAGGGGAAAGGCAGGCTACTTTCTAAAAGCCATGACCCAAAATACCACATATCTTCTCCTCTTGTATTCCTTAGCTGAACTTCAGTGAATGTCCAAATACAAGTGAAGAGAGACTGGGAAATGTAGTTTCAATATGGGCCTTTGAGGATGAAATTGAATTCTGTGAAGAGCTAGCAATGTTTGCCATTTTTGATAGTTAGGCGAGGGCTCTGTCTTTCTCCTCCCTGATAATTCTACACCAGATCCAGAAGCTTGTTTGAAAAGGGATTTTTTTCTGCCACACATACACTGATTAGCAAGCAGGCCTCAGTAATTCATGTCTTTTCAGAAGCCCATCAAAGTCTCAGCTATCTGTCCTCACAAATAATTCAACCATAGCTGACATGAAAGGGCCCTGTTATCTAGGAGCAGGACTTCTTCATGGAAGCTTGAGACATGGAATCAGGCAACCACAGTCCTATGAATGATGCCTGGGTGTACCTCTATTTTGGAATCAAACTCAGAAACAATTTCAATGGTACACCCTTCATAGATAGAAGATTCCACTAGATTGTCCTACTGTGTACACAGAAGAGTGAAGAAAGTCTCTAGATTCTTGCCAGTCTATGCACCAGGAATTTCACTGACCAAAACCAACACCTCTCACATCAACTTTTCCAATTATAAAAACTTCTGAGTTAATATACACATAAGAATGACTAAAATTGGCAACAGCCATCCTGAAGGGTGACTTCGAGACGAAATACTGTCTA
This sequence comes from Heterocephalus glaber, assembly GCF_000247695.1. The sequence continues at coordinate 222,667 of NW_004624748.1, read as the reverse complement.
ACAGTAGTTGAAGTCTGTACTCTTAGTTACGAACAGCTAATCACCTGCAGGGTATAAAGCAAGCAGGCTTCTCACACCACATATCATACTGCCCCTGTAGAACTATGTTTATTATAGACATCATGACATTATGAAAAGTAAATTTAGCCCTTTATTCAAACATCCTTCTGACCAAGATATTCACCTGGGAAGGTTCCCTGTAGTAAACCACTTATTTATACTGTGATGGTTTAACATGTAATCATTGCCTGAAATACAGAATGTTGATTGGAAGCCAGGCAGCTGGTCATCAGGAAGCTGTTGTAGATTTCTGCCATTATGTGCTTGCCCTGTGAAGATTGATAAGCAACAATGACTTTCTGCTTTAATAACCTTTAGAAAAGGAAGTAATGAAATGTTAATATACTTTAGAGACTATGCTTTTGGAAAACATACTGAAGCTACTGTGGGATGATCTATCCTCTCAGAGGGGGTGTCCTCTGAGTGGTTTTATATAAAATAGTCCCAACAGGTTGTGCTATAAAGAGCCTCCTCTCCCAAGGACATGGCAAATATATACAGTGAATGCTATTCATACCTTCTTCCTGTCTCATGATGATCTATTGGGGTTTTTTTTAGCCTTTGTTGTTAATGGGATGAGAAGAAAGAGGAGCTGTTTCCCTGAAATGATATTTGAAGTGTGTTTTTAGATCCTAGACAGAGAGCTCATTTCTAAATTCTAGTGTTGCTTTTACGTTCAGTAGTGGTGTTCCAAAGGAGTATTGCAGACCACCCTACGTGGGCTGGGGGGCTGCTGTTTTCATGGAGTTTTCACCATGGCAATGGGAATAGAATTTTCAGCTCTCTGAGCTCTTCTGTATTCCTAAGTAAGTTTGCATAATACTGCTGGGGACAAAGCACTTGCCTGCTGAAAGCCAAATGAATGAATAAATTAGGCCTCAGGATTTTTGAACTGTTGTGAAAGGGTTTTTGTTTCTTGGGTTTTTAACACCCCCAAATCAGTTGGAATATTTTCTTTCTTTAGATGATGTCCCTGACCCAAAATATGATGTGTATTTCAGAGAAATAGGCAATTCAGACACATAGAAATGTAATAGTTGGATGACTGAGCAATGATACCTAGAATCTAGATAGCCTTTTAAGAATTTTTGTTTTAAAGTAAAGCTCTTCTTTGAAAAATTTGTCTGATGTTTCATACTAATCATGATCCAGGACAGGATTATTGTGTCTGGAACAGAAACAGTAAACTCTTTAGAACCTGGCTTAGGGATTTTGCCATGCTGTTGAAGGACGTTGAACAATATTGAATTTTTCTTTTCTTGAAAAGACAGGCCAAGAGAGCCTTATTATAGAACAAATTTATTTTGAATTGATTTCTTTTCCCTAAATCTGTACCTTTCCTTTCCCTTTCTTTCTTTTACCCACATCATGTCTTCCCTAACCAAGTAAGAATTTTAAATAATATTACCTGAGAACATTCTAATAAATTTTATCTAAATAATTAAATGGCTACTTTAGGAAAAAAACTATTGCATATATTGAACTAACATGTTAAATTGTGTATTGTGGAAGGAAGGTATTTAAAATATTAAGTTCAGTTTGACCCAGAGACATACACAAGTCCCTAAAGTTTATCAGGAAATATGATGAAGAGAGTCTGTCACTGTGACTCATTCATAATAGCATCCCAGTGCATACGAATTTCTACTGTAAAGTATTTATATATCAGGGAAGATGAGACAAAGTGTATGTCTTTAAGGGAAAACTCATTTAGGATCATGCCACAAAAGCCATCCAGCCTCTACAGTGGGGTGATATTATCAAAAATCTCTAGATATCCCTCATATTTGTATAGTGGCATTGTGCACTCAGCCATTTTTTTCAGTGTGATACAATGACTTGCTACTGCTGTCAGCGTTGTGATGGCTTTTGACAAAGCATTCAGATTACCTTGGGCAGAACAAGCAAAACAAATGGAAAGTTCTTCCCCTCTTACAGACAACCAATTTAGCCAATTAAAAATGATAACAATATAAACCTCTTGTTCCTTCCATTACTATTAAAAAAATTTCTGTAAATAACATTGCTAGTCATGCTGCTAGCAGCTGAAAACTGGATTTGCTTTCTTGTTTTGCTGTTGATAGGTAGGTGTCATTGGGACAGAGCATCAGATCTTTGTCGGGGCCACGTACATTTGAATTTGGTTTTTATTTTTAAATGACTCCAGCCACAGAAGTTCAATCTAGGCAGAAGGTTAAAGATAAATGTATATTGTGTGTTTGATGCAAAATAGAGGAACTCACCATACCAAAAATAGAATTGGTCCAAAAAGGTGAGAGGATACATTATTAAAGTATTTCATTTTCATGTAATGAGAAATGGAAAGTCTCCAGATAGTTATACATGGCCATGTGTAAGCAATAACCCTGGAAGATCTGTATAAAGATCAAATAAATTACACTAATTAAAATGATTATACCAGGAACTTTGTGACATTGTTTTTAATTTGAAAATGAAAAGATAGTTAATGTGGAGTAATTCGTGTTCTTCTGGTCTAACAGACTGGGATAAGACTTCTGCCTGCATTAGGGCATTTCAGTTTAATTTATGAGTTAGACCACCAGGATATCATCATAATAAAACAGCAATTTTAATTTATCCAATTGAGTTATTATTGTTTGTCTAAAACTCAGCTATTTCTCGGCATAATTGAATGGTTTATTCAGTAGTTTCTAATATTTTAAGGAATATATATATCCCATTTTTACTTATTTAATTTGCATTGAATTTCAAACAGGATTTGAGACAGCTGAGTATAACATTCTGCTTTAAAGCAGGTACAAAGATGAATAAGTAGTCTCTGGCATCTATTTCAGCTACTTAGTTTTTAGGCAAAGTGGAAGCAGAGTACTAAAGATTGTGTCTCAAACAAGCACCTGGAACCTCCCATTAGCAATTAGAAGATGAAGGTCCTTGTTTCTTGTGAAGAGAATCCAATAGTGTTTATATGACTCTGGTAATTGGCTTTTCATGTAGTCATTAATTACTAATTAAATAAGACAACTTTCCTGTTGTTCTCTTAAAGAAAAACATTGAAAAGTCACAAGTTAGTTTTTATTAGTAATCAAGCGCCAAAGAAGATGTTCTACATACTTATGCATATTGTTGTCTAGTGAATGTTAAGAGTGAAACACTATTTTAAACAAATATTTATTATGTTGTAGAGTATCATTTTCATAGCTTATTACATTTACCTCTTATTCATGGCTCAGTTCTTCATTTCAGTTGCAAGCAAATATCTTCAAAGCATTTCCAAGTCATTTTCTTAGCAAATTCCAAGTTTTGATGACATGACCTGATTTTCCCAGAGTTCACTTTCTTCTAAGCTGCTTGGCCCATGCTCCATTTGGCACTTATTTGAAGAGGATCAAGAAAAGTGAGTGAAGATGTTTGTAGCTAAAAGTCTGGAAAAGAGAACACTTATATGCATAGGTAAATAAATGCCTTAGCCTGCATCAAGGTGAACTTCATGCAAAGGTATGGCCAGAATGCATGCTACCCTGAAGACCTTGGTGGAACCAAGTTCTACTCCAGAAATTTTTTCTTAGGGAGGGAATCTATAGCAGTATCAGAGAGACCAGGAAAATTTGGTCAGTATAGACCAAAGAAAAATGGAAATAGAGGATCTGTGGAAACTAATGGAGAAATTATCTATGAAAATTTAAATAAACAAATTAATATAACCAAAGCAGTGAAGGATATTATCTCAAAACTTTATGTAAGTTGCAAAGTTTTGTTTATGAGCAAATTAAATAAAGGTACAACTTCAGACCAGCAGCTGGTGCTGCAAGACCATTTGTGTGGACAGCATGGTCCTGCAAGCTATGGTGATCTAGTGACTGTCACACAGGATTTCCTTCATATATTTATGATGATAGTGTGAAAAAATACCGTGGATCTCTTGCACTGTACAAGTTTACCTCTAAGTTAAAACCTGCCTCTGATGGTTAGCTACTCCCAGTAGAGCATATGGCCAGAAACATTTCTTGTTAATATGACCACAAAATTGTTTGAGGTGATTTGGTGGTTTCCATAGTAACACTTGAATTAAATTAAATTCAAGAAAAATAGCTTACAACCTTAAATGCTTTTATGTTAATAAATCTATATATGGTACCTCAAATATTTAAGTATTTGTACTGAGTATTGTGATTCACTTAAAAATGGATATTTGACTATCTTATTCAGACTTGAAGTTTCAAATTGATTTTTAAATTTTTATTTATTTATTTTTGGTGTTGATAATTGAACCAGCTTCATGCATGCTAAATATATACTTTAACACTAAGCTACCCTTCTAGCCTATAAGTCTAAATGTTAGTAAATTTATAAACAACATGGAGCTATTTGGGATAACTTCAGATATACTATGTTTAAGCCTCACTTTGCTGTTTACAGGAACTGCTTATGTATGTGGTAGGGTTCATTTATACTGAAACAATTGATGCAGTTAAGGAAAGAAAACAGTAAATTTATAAATGTAGTTTAAAATGTTTTGGAATTTGGTTGAATTAATAAATGTGACACGTTGCTGATCAAAGATCACCTAAAAATAATTGTTAACATTTGCTAAATTTCAAAAGCAAATATGAAGATTTTATAAGGTGGACTTAAGAAACTCCAAGAATACTTATTTAAAAAATAACATCTGAGTAATTTTAACTGTCCACACATTGATACTATTCTGACACAGTTCTTCCTCAAATGGTGTATTGTTTATCAAAAAGAAAAGGCATTCAACCAGACAACATTTTACGTAACAGTCTCCAGCCCTAACCCGAAAAACTATCTGCTGCTTTTTAAGGCACAGGACTGAGCTGGACCACAGAGCGAAACTGCACTGTGAATGCTTTATTGTCATTTCCCATTCATCTTGAACTCTGGGGAACTCAGTTACAATACAGAATAATAAATTAATGTCAGTCACACCCATGAGGCCTCTTTAATGTTACCCGTGGCAAAAAATAGTTTGGACAAATTCCATCCCTTACTTTAATAGGATGAGTCCTGCCATTAAGTCAGATTTAGCTTAGGAAAAGGGCTGTCACTGCCCTCCAGCAACACAGACTAATCTTGAGTGTCCTTCATTAGTACTTTTACCACATGCCTTCTTTCACCCCGGAGCTCCCTAGAATTTATTCACCCTCCCTCTCTGATCTGGCCTGTGAACATTACCTTAATTTGCCACACCTGCTTATGTTAGGTGATGTGCTTGGGGGCTCCTTTTGGTCTGTTTGTGTGTCCACCTCCTAAAATAGGCAAGGACATTTATTGCCCCCTGCTCTCAATTTAGGTTACTGCTCTAAAGTTATGTATTTATGATGGATACAGAAAATTCAATTTGCAGATATAACCCAGAAAATGTTTACACTGTCAAGGATTTGGGTGGAAGATAAGCATGTGAAGGAAAAAAAAAAAAAAAGGATCTGAAGGGAGCACATATTTTAGAATATACAAACAAATCTGTTTTTCCTAGCATGGCTTTATGGTTTATTAGACTAATCATTTAAATGTTAGCACAAATGCTTGATCAAAATGAAATAAAGATGGCAGGCAACTTTCAAAATGGAGCTATTTCTTGTACATTCTGTGGGTGAATCTGGTTTCTGATTTAAATAAGCCAAAGGCCACTGACTTTGGCAAGTGTTGCATAAAGTTCAGGAAGACTTGCTGAGTAGTAATATGTAAAATATCTGAGACAGATGCAAAGTTGCAGTGGAGAAAGCCAGTCTGTATTATATGATTTATAAGTTAGGCTGTCTATCTACCACCCACTCACATAAGACTAGGCAGACAAATGTCCGTTTATGTGTGTTACTTCTTATCTTTTTACTCTCCCTGGCACTTTATTTGCTTTCTTTTAGCTTTTATACAGTAATCCTGCTTTTAAAAGATTACAAATTCTCTTCTATCATTAAAAAGTATGGATTAGAAAACTTGACCACACAACACTCAAATATTTGGTGATTTGACTGTTTTAACATGGGAGAGTATATCAATGAAAAGAAAAATACTGAATCCATTGATTGATTCGTTTTGCAGAAATACATACTGAGTACTTCCTATGGCCTAGGCTCAGGACTGAAGCTCCAGATGCTTAAATGAAAAAGTCTAGAAGGCAGAGAGAACACCAAAACAAAGATGATACAACTAACTTTAAAATAAGAGAAAATGCAGAGAGCTATGAGTCAAAGGAACTTAAATTAATTATTTCTTAGCCTTTTGGCTAAGATAGTGTAGGAACCTAAATTAGTGGAGTGATTACCAAAGTCTTTGCTGAAAAAAGGATATAGAAGCCACTGGTTCCCAAATTTTGCTGTGCAATGGAATCACCTAGGAATCTTTTTAAAATACTGGTGCCTGACTCCCACCTTCAGTTGTTCTTTTTATGTATAGGGTGTGAGATGGGCAATAGGATTGTTAGAAGCTCAGTGATTGTAATATGCAACAGTGTTTGAGTGCCAGTGATTTAGGTCAAAACCTGAAGATCAAATCAGAATTGACCTGGTGATGAACACTGACAGAACACTGATTGAATTGACCTGGTGATGAACATTGACAGAATAGTACCCTTTAGGTTGGAAGTATTGTAGACTCTAGGTTCTAAAAGAAGGCTTGTCTGGATCAGGAGCTATGGGGCTACTGATCACTTACCTAAGCCAATTTTGTCTTGTATAATACTGAGACTAATTTTAAGTTCAAAGTAGGTGAAAGAAAGCTACTCCATTATACCTTGGCTACTAGGCTATTGTTATGGCTTGAATATGAAATGTCCCTGAAAGATTCATGTATTGAGGATGCTAACCATTTATCAATTTATCATCGATGAGTACATAACTGAATGTGCTCCTGGGAAGTGGGCCCCAGTTAGAGAAAGTAAGTCACTGGGGGTGTGCCTTTGAGAAGTATACCCTATCTCCATGCCCTGTCTCTGGCTTCTCTACCTCTCTACTTACTGGCTGCAAGGAATTGAGCAGCTCTTCTCTGCCATGCCCTTCTGTCATGATGTTTCTGCCCTGGAGCTAGCCAACCATGGACTGAAACCTTTGAAACTGTGAGCCAAAATAATTTTTTTCCTCTTTAAGGTGTGTTTAAGTTATTTTGTCCCAGAAACAGAAAGGTGACTAATACAGTTATAAAATTTGTAAATGTCAAACCAAATTTTATCACACACTTAATTAATAAATACCCTTTACCAAAGTAGGCACCAAACAGTCCAGGCAGTCTGTTTTTTAAGTTCCTTAAGACCTCAGCTCTCTGTGCTTTTAGGTATGTTGACCTTGCCTTAAATGGTTTACTTAAGGCAAAAACAACAGCATTTAACAGGCAAGGTCCTATGCCGTCTACTTGGTATCATAAATCCCAAGTTGCCCTAAACTAATGGCTGGGCACAAATCCAACTAGGGGTGGAGCCACAGGCACCATTTCTTTAAGAATTATGGGATCAATCTAAGGGATGTAGAACACAGGTCTGGCTGGATTCTTACACCCTGATATAATGGCAGAGGTATGGCTGACATTTTTATTTATGTGCATACTTTGAATATCTTAAATGCCACCTAGTGAGACCTTGTTATTATATCCATCATGCTAATGAACAAAACACTACTTTACCCAATAAAAAATTTTTTGATATTTATTTGCAAAATTTCTCCTCTTCATTGATACACAGGGAGTAAAAGGACTTGCAGTGGCTGCCTGTGGAGTGTGGGTCTTTCTGGTGGTTACCTTGCCACACTAGCCTGGCATCTTTCACAGCATGCTAGCTTGATGACTTCTGGGAATAAAAGTGTAAACCAACTGGTATATGCATACTATCCCACTGATCATACTAAAGTAATATAAAGTAAATTGCAGACTGTATAGCAGAGAAGTAAAGGCCTTCTCTGGGTCTAGAAAGGAAGGAGGCAAGAATAAAATTCTTCTTGGATAGAAAGTTGACACTGATTAACTTCCTTTCTTTCCTATTTAAAGAACACGGCAAGAAAATGGTTGAGGCAAGGCGAGATACTTGGATGTTCCTTTTTTTTTTTTTTTTTAAATGGCAGACGCCTTCATTGTCTAGCTCTGTGAATGACTTCAATTGCCACTTGACAAAAGCTTTACTTTTCTCATCTCTCTTACAACGTATTGATCCCTGTTTTCCCTTGTCTCAATATCTAGAGATTTAAATATTAGTCAAATGTAATTATTAAATTATTTTGTAGTCTTCCTGGGTCATTGTATATCCTGTCTGGTGAATTCCTTCCAGAAGCCTTTAGCTGTTTTTTCAGTAATGAGGTTCTACCTTTGATCAAGAAAAAATCAAAGTGAGGATTTGAGTACTGTGGAGTCACAGCCCTAACCTCTTGCAAGCTGTGAGAGCTACTTTCCCACAGCCAGTTCAAAAGACAAGGCAGGGATTTTGAAATCTGTGTTTCATTTCTTTTTGATACTGTTGGATTATGTAGCTTTTTGCTGGCTAGGCCTTTATGTTGTTCTTACTAGCAGAGATATTTATGATGGCTTCTCTAATTCCAGCTACTCTTCTGCTTTTGTTGCCAGCGGATTCTCTTCCTTCACTGCAGATCATTTTTAGGGTTGCTTTTCATAAGTCAGCATTTTCCAAGCTCTTTTATGGTGCCTCTAATCATGGTCTATATATGTATTGCCAATAGAAATATACTATGGGACATGTATGCCTTTAAAATTTTCTAGCTGCTGTATGTAAAGAGAATGAATATAACTTTAATAATACATTTTAAGTAACCCAATTTATAAAAAATGTTATTTCAACACATACTCAATATAAAAATAATTAACAATGTATTTTCTATTTTTTCATACAGAATCTTTGTTATTTGTGTGTATTTTACATTTTCAACACATTTAGCCACACTTTAGGTACTCAATAGCTACATAGTAGCTCTCATATTGGATAGCAGAAATATAATAATAGCACAAAAAACTTATTATCTAAATAACCATCGTTCATTCATTTTATCATCTGGATTGATTTTGTAAAGCGCATCCCTGATCCTTCTCTATCTTCCCAGTGGTTCTCTTGACCCATGGCACTTATTTTTGAGATGACAGATGAAGGCTGTTCCTGTAAGAGAGCTAATTGCCATTGTGTAATTCCATCCTGTAACCCTGAAGTCTTTAGTTCCACACCCTCACCATTTTGGTTAATTGTTCATGGAGATATAAAAATGATAGAAATACATTGAAGGCTTATGGAGGAAGAGGACTAGCAAGCCAAAAAAGGTATAAAAAGGATTAGGCATTCATGATTCCTTTGTAAAAACTAAATTTTAGGGCCAGGGGTGTAGCTCAGCAGCACAGTGCTTGCCTGGCAAGCACAAGGTCCTGAGTTTGATCCCTGGTACCAAACAAACAAACAAACAAAAAATAAAACAAAACCCCCAAAAACCTTAAATTTTAAAAACTCAAAAGAAAAAGTCTATGCATATACATCTCCAAAAAACTTACAGATATTCATATTGCTTTTTTTTTGTTTTTGTTTTTTTTTGGTACAGGAGATCGAACTAATACTCCTAATCTTTCTACTTTAGCACCAGTCTACTAATTACTGTAGGAGAGACACACAAATAGAGACTGACCCTCTCTCCACACTTTATTGAATCTGACAGCATGAGACAGTGAGATCAGCACTTCTCACTGTTAACGCAAGTCTCCCACATCTACATCACCACCACACTGACAAGTTTCCTCTCTTAAGTGGAAACAGTGAATTTCAGAGAAACAAAAAAATAAACTGGACTTGTTTTTTTCCAGTCTAGCCTCTGCTTTCATTGCTGCTTATGTAACAGGGTTCATGTGAATGACTCTGGCACTGTGGTGCACATTTCTAAAAGTGAAAAAAAGTCATAAAATTACTCACATTTGAAAGGGTTTGGGGAGCTCTGTAATTTTTGGACTTGAAGTACTTGATGTGTTTCCTACAGATGTTTTGTAACTACATTCAACATAGTCACAAGAACAGAATTTAATATCACAAAGCCTTGACAGCAATAATCCAAGTCAGTTTTCTATATATTAAGTAAACATTAATGTTATCATTTTCTCTGTATTTATTTCTTTGGTGGTTAAGCTTGAAAATAGGTGAAACTGATACATGATAATGAGAAGGAACAAAGAAGTTTAGAGTAAACACAGTAGTTGGTGCTAACAGGCAACTTGGTGCTGGTGAACTATAGGAGGATATTGCTAATATCAGCCATCCGTATAACAGTTTTAAAAGGCTGAAAGGCTTCTGTGTACCGCAGCACCATTCCCTGGAAGGGTCTGTAAGTGACAAGAAGACTGTGCATCTGTATTCTCCAGTAGGGGAGCTGCTAGCTATGTGTGTCTGTGTGAAAATATAAAGTGTGGCCAGCATGACTGAAACACTGAAAACATAATTATTTTGTAAAACTTTACATTTTAATTGAATTCAAGTCAATTTTTTTTTACAAGTTAACATCAGAAAGTACCAATCAAAGCAAAGGGTACCATACTTAGGTGCACATTATTGCCATCTTATATTAATGTGGCCCCTGTGGTAATTCCTACCACATTGGGTTTGCTTTCCCAGATCAGATTTTATTTTATGTCTGTCTTTATTAAATCCTGGGAGTCAAAGTCTCCTGACCTTGGGACCCTCCAATCCCCTTTGGGTGCTGATAATGAAACAATTCATCTCACCTCAAATGCACTAGGGAGCATTAGTCATAACATTTTGGTCTTCCAATGAATTACTTTGTTTTCCTCAGCTTGATCTTTATAGACCACTAGTCTTTCAATCCCTTGTGCTTCTCCCTCTTCCATAACCAAGAGTTAATAATTCCTGCCCTGCTTTCCCAATTCTACTACCCTACACTTCAATTGAGATGTACCTACTTGCATAAATGCTTTTGATAGTAGTTCAGAAAGAACTTGTTCACTACCTTTCCAATTTTGTATCCTTTATTAATAATCAATTTTCTTTTCTAATAAATGCTAATTAAAATACTCATCTTCCAAGTTTAGAGTTTCCATTTTAACAACCTGCAGAGTCTAAATTTAGTTTTTCCTATGATTCCTTCAGACCATTTTGAAGAGAAATTAATACATAAGAACCACATTAGATTTTGTTTCTATATATACTTTCTTGACAAAATGGCTGCAAGTACTAGAGAAATATGGTTAGTTCCAGATTTTAGTATTAGCAACAGAATAAAAGATTATAGAAAGTAGGTAGATAGATTTTTCTCGACAGGGAAAGGGATTAAGAGGTGGAGGGAAAGAGAGGGAGGGATGGATAAGGGATGAAAAACAGGAATGGGGATGTGTTATGTACATACCAACTCCACACAAGGTATGTAAACATTATATACAGCAAACAGGTACAAAAAGGAGATTAAGGGATGTGTGGGAGGTGGAGGGAAGGGAAAGGGGATAAGAAAAGGAATTAAGATGTGTTATATACATGTACCAACTCCACACAAGAAATGTAAACACTATGTATGAACCTATGTACTAATAAACTGAAATAAAAAAATAAAGAGGTCTTATATTGTAATTAAAAAAAAGACAGATTGAGCTCATTTGGCTTACACACAGTTGTTTGTGTTGAAACTTTGAAAAATTTTGTTGAAATTTGTATAGCATCTGAATAACCATGGTTTTAAAAACTTGAATTTTTCCAGTCATTATTGACTCTGGAAAAGTCTTGGAGTTGTAGGATCATTTAACACATGTTAAATATTTGTAAAAATAAATGCTCTCCTGGTATAGTGGGTAGCTTAGTGGTAGTGTGCTTTCCTAACATGTGCAAACTCCTGGGTTCAATCCCCAGCAATGCCAAAAAAAAAAAAAAGTGTTGTCTTGTATTAGGGTCTGGTAGCTCTTTGCTATAGTCAATCAGCAATGTCCAATATGGTAAACTAGTACCAACAAACGTTCAAAGGCTGATGAAATGTATAGCTCTACTGAGTCACCTCAAAGGTAGGATAGCAAACACTGAAGTGTCTGCTGTTACTCTGCCTTCCACAGAAGAGCTTTAACCCAGAGGCAGTCAACAAAATACAGGTATGAACATTTCTTACTGTTTGCTAAATTAAAGGAAGAGCCTCACAGGTCAGGTCCAAAGAAATCAATGTAACAAGGTAACTTTTCATTTTTAAAAAATTGTATTACCTTCTCCAAAGTGTTCAAGGAAATGTAGTGCTGATTCTTAAATCATTCTTGTATTAATCACATTTCCATCACTGGGACAAAATACTCGATACTTGCAATTTAAGGAGAAGTTTATTTTGGGTCACAGGTTCATAGGTTCCATTCATGGTCCCCTCACTCCAAGGCAGAAACATCATGGTGGAAGGGGATGGCACAGGAAAGCTCCTCACCTCATGATGGCCAGAAGCAGAGAGAAAGCAAGAGAGCTGAAGAGGCAAGGTGGGTAGGAAGAAAAATACACCCTTCCAGACCCTTCCAGACCTTTTCCTTTACCTCTTCCAACCAGGCCTTTCCTGTAACAGCACATTCAGCTATGAACTCAACAGTGGGTTAATCCCTTGTAATTAATCCCTTACAGTGCCTTCATGATCAAATCACCTTCAAAAATCCCGACTTCTAACTATAACATTCATATAACATTTGTGAGAATCCACAGGCAATTGAATTGCTTACTCAGAAGCTCTATAGGAATGCAGGCAAAGGAGAAATAGGGGATGAAGCCAAAATCTTTCTCTTTGGTTTCCTTGATTTCTCCTCCACATGCTGCAGCCACATGCTGCAGTCCTTTGAGGAGGGCCAATGGAGCACACACTGAAAATTGACCAGAAGAGCTGCTGAAAATATATGCAGTGACAAGGTGTCTGCTAAGAAGCTGTCTCCATCCCTGAAATGCTTTTTATGGCATTCTGTTCTGGCTTCTGTTTCTCTCCATACATGCCCACAAGCATGCATATGTTCCAAGTTGCCTAGATCTCAAATTAATTCAATAGTTAAGTAATAATTCAGAATAAATTGGACATTTCTGAGATCCCCCCAAAACGACAGTGGAGCTTATTTTCTACTAACCAGCATCTCCAAAGAATAGGCTTATAAGGAAATGCAAATATCAGCTTCAAAGCAATTATGTATATTGAGAAAGGAGAAACTCAATAATCATGAAAACAAGAATAAAGAGGAGAAAAATGGCCAAATCTTGAGATGCCAAAGGAAAGGGATATATGACCTTACTTTACCATTATCATGGATGACTTGTGCGGATTAATTAAGTAAAAGTCTGTAAATTTCATCAAACTCTTTGGAGAAAGGAACTATTTAAATATAAATTATAGTTATCCAGCTTATGTCTGACATGTCAGGCATGCATGGTTAGCTGTGTCTGGTAAGTTATGCTTCCTGCAGGTTATAAAGATGAGGATCTCTGATAGACCTCCCTTCTTTGACCCAGCAGTGTGGCAGAGATTTATGGTACCATGTGGCATCTGAGGACAGGATACTTCTTTGAACTTTGTTGTTGTGCTTACAGAAACCAGAATCTCTTGTTTGCATCTTGTTGTAGGCATTCCCTTAAGAAATAGCTGAAGGGAGGCAGGAATTAGTAAACTGAGAAAGCAATGTTCTACTTTTTAAATCTTAGTGCCTATAAGAGAAAAAAAATAAGCAATGAGAGATGAACATATTTTTAAGCAGGTGTTTTAGTTTCCTAGGGCTGTATTACAGTGTGGCATCAATCAGGTAGCTTAAAAGAACAGAAACGTATTCTCTTACAGTTTTGGAGGACAGATACCTGAAATAAAGCTGGTGGCAGGGCCATGATTCCTCTGAAGTTCTAAGAGTCTTCCTTAGCCTCTTGCTAGTTTCTGGTGCCCCTGAGTGTGACCACAAACTGTCTCTACCTCCAGTGTCTGTGTGTCTTCACCTGGATGGCTTCTTAGGAGGACCCCAGTTGTGTTGAATTAGGGTCCCACCCTCCTCCATTGTGCCCAAATAAGACTGTATTCTGAGGTAGTGGGGATTGGCCTTGCTACACCTCTTTTCTAAGGAGAAGGGAACACAGCTGACCCCATAGCACCAATTTAGGGTCATTTTCAAACGTGCTGAGCAGGTGATCCTTGCCCTCATACCAAATATCACATGACAGCTATGGCAGGAGAAGCCTGGAGCCCAGCTCCTCTGACCTGCAGTCCTCCTCGTCTCCTCCTTTCCACCCGTGTTCATGCTCTGCACACCCCATGGATAGCCCACCAGGGCTTCAAGGAGCACAGTCTAAAGCTATGGAAGCACATATTCCTTTGGGTTCCTTTCTCAAGTCAAATTCCATTCCCTTATAGAAATCAGCTTTATGGAGCATAACTTCTGAAAATACTGTTTGTACAGGTTGTTTAATAGCAGTTGCATTTCCTTTGTTTATTGGTTTTACTATTAAGGAAATAGAGTCTATGCTGAAAACAAACATCCTCCGGTGTCCCCTCCCTGGGTATCAACACCAACAGCCATTCATTAGAACTGGATGAAAAGCCTAATATAGTTTGAGGGCTGGTTCCACCCCCCTAAATTTTAACATCTATGTAAAACTGTGGCTTACAGCTCACCTCTTAGAGTCTAGAGTCTGCTTCCCCCTTTAATAAAAATTTGGAAAGGAGAAAACTCATTCCTAGAAAGATTGTAATGATTTATATTCAATTACTTGCTGTGAGGGGAGTGGTAGGGTCCACCAACTAAACCAATGGCTTCCAAGCAGAAAGACTGAGGCTCATGCTACTACATCTGCCCTGAATGGTGGAAACCTTAGGTGGAGTTGCCCAGACTCCTGGGGGACTGCAGACTTGCTTATCAGTCACTGGGAGGCTGGAATCCTTCTGGCAAAGAGAAAGGATTGCAGTTTTTAGATGTTTCAATCCTGGAAGAGGAAGCTCTGGGAAAGAGTACACAAAGCAACCCAAGGGGTAGAGTCCTAATGATAACTCCATAAAAGGAGGCTTTAAATGGTCTCAGCTGATCCATATTTTTAGAAAATTGTTTTAACTCAGCCTGCCTGCCTGTAATGCTATTGCCAGAAACAGCAACGAAAGGGAGATAAACACAGGGTTGTAATCTTTTTTTCTTTTTAGTGCCTCCCGTGAGGCCCTGGGTAGTACAAATCATGCTCAACAGGCTTTGATTAGCAGCTATTCAGTTCTTCCCAGAAAGGAGACATTCACATGAGGCACTGTTCTCCCTTCATAGATAAGCTACACATTGTCCATGGAGGCTGGTTCCCCTGAAGAAGCCTGGGCTAGCCACCTCTTTCATGCCTCTGGAGACTGTTCTCTTTGCAGCCTTGTAAGGTGGCAGGGCCAGAGAAGTCTGTGTCTCACTTATGGGGTAGCACTGGGTTATCTATGAACCTTTTTAAATGTAAGTGGCCTATGCTAGTCACATCAGCTACTTTCTTCTTTCTTGTGTGGCAATGTGGTATTGCATTTAAAAAAACAACTTTCAATAGAGGAGCATTTCTGATTCTTTTCCTACCTAACTGTATCTTTGAACATATCCCCTTATCTTTTTGAGCTTCAACTTAGGTTCATTCTTCTAATACTGAGCTACAGTACATACATTTAAGAGGAGATGGGTAAGATGCTATAGCTATGTAAAGCCACAGGATAAACCCGAAATCTCTTACCAGAGCATCACTTCTACTCCATTTTAGGAAAAATGTTCTGATATATTTTTTAAAGGGTCACTTGTGGAGTAGAATGGAAAATTCCGTGATAATTTTTTCAAAGAGCTGTGAGGAAAATCTGCCTCAGAATAAATTGATTTACACTATGGTTCATTCCTCTGTGTTTTTAGGAGTATTTTGATGGCAAAGTTTGAGAAACACCATATGAGATCTTTTCACCTCTAACATTGGGGAATTCAGCCCCTTAAGGTCTCTGGTAAGATGAGTTATGCACCTTTAAAATTCATATATTGAAGCCCTAATCTCATGACTGTATTTGGAGATAAAGCCTTAAAAAAATCATAAAAAAAAATAAGGCCAGTAGGGTTAGGCTTAATCTGATATAGTGACTTTACAAGAAGAGGAAATTTGGGCACACGGAGGAAGGACTGTATGAGGACCATGAGATGGTGAGCATTGGCAAGCCAAGAAGAGAGGCCCCAGGAGAAACCAGCTCTGTCAGTACCTTGATCTTGGAGTTCTAGAATGTAGATTTCTAAGAGAATAATTTTCTTCATTGAAGTCATCCAGTTTGGGGTATTTTGTTATGATAGCATTAGCAGACTAGTAGTTTCATTTGCCTACTGAAGTCCAGCTTCCTTAGCTCAAAATTAACAACCTCTCCAAAGGTCATTGATCCCAACCCCACCATTTGACCACTAAATTCTTACTCTTTTGGTTCTAAATTTGTTCTGTTTTCATTTTGTGCCTTCCCATTTACGAACATGTTATCTTTACTCAGGATAATTGTCTTCACCTATAGAAATCTACTCATTCTATAACAGCCACTTTCCATTGTATTTCCACCCTGACATGAGTTGACTTTTATCATGATTATTAGTTTTGTTACTAACAGGACACCAGTATACCTTTGGATTGTGGTTGTTTCTGCACTCACTGTCAGATACTGTAGTATGTGGAGCACTTCCTCAGTTCTTTTTAATTCTTCTATGTGACAAGCATCAGGTTGGGCAAGGAATCAAAAGCCTGTCAGCTCAATTAATGAATCAGTAATCATCAATATTATTTTATTAGATGTATTTAAACTATATTTTATGTTCACATATTTATTACCTATTACATATTAATACTATTTTATTTTATTTATTTATTTTGGTACTGGGGATCAAATTCGGGTCCTTCCGCTTGCAAGGCAAGCAGCGGAACCACTGAGCTAAATCCCGGCCCTAAAATGTTTTAGATATACTCATTGTTTCAACCTTGGGTATATATCTGGTGTTCAGCTTTTAGATTTTTGTTTGTGTAAAATTTATATTCAGATAATAGACCATCAAGCTAAGAATGAGTATTCCTGATTGTACATTCTGACAAGTCTGCAACGTGAGATGCAGTATTTACTCATTTTGGAGTATCTTTTACTTTTACTTCAGTGTGCTGATACAGATAATTTCTTGAAAATGATATAAGTGATTTCTTTGTAATTTTATCTTAGTATTTTTCCATTATGAAATACTTGTTGAACATGTCAATGTATATTTTAAATACTTTTCATATTTTTAAATATTGAAAATCACTGAAGACAGGAATTAGTAGTTTAAAAAACTCAGCTAAAGTGAAAAAAACTATATTGTGTCGACTAGAAACAAAATTCTCAAGTACTTTCAAAACTTGTTTGGGACTGGTCATTAAATTACAGATGGAAAAGTAAAAAGTTTCAGTTATACTTGACATTTTAAGAGAGAAAGAAAACAGAAAGGAAAATCATTATAGATGCCTTGAAAGAAAATTGTTTTCAAATTGTTGTCTGTCAGCAATTCCAGATGGCTTTGCTGTGTTTTAGTGGAATTGATAGTATTTTAGAAAAACCTGAGGAAAATACATGAGGTTCTTATTTCCTGATGTCCCAGAAGGTAGACAAAGGAAAAATATCTTTAAAGAATTTTGAGTGCATTGGCCACCTGTTCCAACTTATTTATGGTGCACACCAATAATCTTATGATATCTTTATATTCTCTAATTTTTTACAGGTAGAAAGGATATTTTATGAGTATAGATAATGGAAATAATGTATACTAAGTTGAAAAGTTAGTAGAATTCTGTTACAAATGTCTTACATGTTCTATTCAAACTACATATGTGCACATTTGTACATATTATACACATACTAAAATATGCTACATGTATAATATATAATTATAAGATTTATGCACATGCATATGCACACACATAAAATATTTATGTTAATTCTTACTACATGTTCATGATAGAAGTTTTTTTCCTATTTTACCGAAGAAGAATACTGCCCAAGAGAAAGGCAAGAACATTGCCTAGGATTGCAAAACCAGAGGAGAATGTCACCAAAAGACAAAATTACAACAAATTTAGTTACAGGTCCAATTGGATTTTTTTTTTTTATCCAATTGGCTTTTATTTGTGACTCCTAAATCAGAGTAGCCCCTGTCCTACTAAATAGAATAAGAGCTCCTGCTGGGCAGTTGCACAACAGGTTTTTTTTGTTGTTGTTGTTTTTTGTTTTTTTTTTAAGGTGAGAACAAAAACCTAGAACAGTAAGAAAAAAGTGGCTAACCATGGGTTACTTCAGGTTATGTTTTTGTAAGTGATTAAAACAGAGGGGACTTACGCTGGCTAAAACTTGCTTGTTTAGTGATTCGGCTATTATCTCTCTCCTGATATCTTAGAAGATCAGATAGCAACTTAATTTGGACATGCCAGTGTGGAAATGAGCAACTCCATTTTATTCTGGTCTGTTGATGACTAGTACAGGAGCTCAGTTCAAATCAATCACCTCCTGTTATTGTATTTAACCTGAGCATACTTCTAAGGCTATTCTCTTAATCACCACAGCGTTTCTCATAAAAGGTATCAAAATCATTAGTGCAGACTAACCTGGATTAAAAACTAGCCTCTGCTAGGATAGTTTGTGAAGACAAAAATCTGTGCAACTTCATGCTTTAATAAGCATGAAGCTGTAGTTGCCATCAGAGTATGTAGAACTTAAAAAAAAAGGTGGCATATAAATCCATGATGTATTTGTTTTCATTACTGCATAGAATTTTCATTTCATCAAATGGAGATTTTGCTATTTCTTTAAAATATGCCTGGCATCCTACTTTAGTGTTGTTTAGTTTAGGTTAGGGAAGCCTGATTAAATTTTGCAAGGACTTTGGAAAGATGTGGAAATGAATGGAGAAAGTTTGAGCACAAGGAATCTGCCATTTGTCAGCATTTAATGCCTTAGTTCAGGACATTGATGGGAAAAAAGTTTGACTCTTCCTTCTCAATACTGTTATGTTAGAATGGAACAGTTTCCGAAAATAGAATATACCCAGTCAAAGAAACCAAGGAAAAGCCTCAGTGACCTCATCATTCCTTAGAAGATTCCTCTATTTGTGTTCTTTACTGCCTCGGGTAATTTTATGCCATAAGGATAATAAAACTCGGAGAGAAATATTTTCCTCCGAGGCGAAGCCTGTATCCGGGCCTATTCTGAGTGACTCTCTATGGGGCAGCCTCCCCTCATGTGTGCCCATCTGCTATGCCACCAGCTTCTGGAGCATCCATCATGCACTTGGCAGTTGTGTACCTTGCTGTGATGTCACAGCATTTCCAGAAAGTGCAGATGGCTTTATTCACACTAGCCCTGGGGGCAATTCTGAGGCTAGGAGGGAGTGATCTGCCTATAGCTACTGCCAACAAGGATGAGCCTGGCTGCACACCCCAGGCCCTGTGGCTCCAAAGCTGACTGTCCTTCCTGTGCCAGAGTCTCCTAACTCAGGACTTCATTTGAGTTAAAACTTGACCACCCCCCTTCTTCATTCACTTTGGCCTTAGATAATAATTAAAAATTTTAGCAGCCATATGACAATGTTGACTCCCTGGCCCCTTCTCCCCACCCCAGATTCCTGCTCCCCCCTCTTCCAAGGGAATCTGATTATTCACAGCTCACTAGTTTCCCACTCAGCCAGTCTCTTCTCCATGGTCATAGGATCCATGGTCCACTATGTATTAGCAAGACAAGGCATTCCTCATGTGATCCCCACAGCATTGGAGCAGCAGAGTTTCACCAGTGTCTCTGTCAAATGAGGCACAGCCCCTAAATTTGCTCCAGTTCTTGGAGAAGCCAGTGTGCTGCAGAACTGTTTTCCAGTGACTGTATCTGTATACTGCTTGGCTCTCGATCCTGTCCCCATGGCCCCTGCAGTCACTCACCTAGGCCTCTGGAAGGATGACACAGTGAGCCTGTCAGACATAAATGATGCTATTTCCCATGCCCAAAGCAAATCACTCTAAGGGCCCAGGGGAAAGAAATTGAGTTAGAGCTTTACCAGGAATCAAAGCAAAGATCTGTGTGGATGTCTGGGGAAGGCTGAGAGGTGGCTGGGGATAGCATTCTGCTTCATGATACAGAGGTGTGTTGTGTGTGAGACTTCAGACACATGATGTCATCTGCCCTACAATATGAGCAGAGCTGTCCCACGAAATAGTGCATCCTGGTGGCAGTGCACTTCCTTTTCATAAAGCAACTGCTATATAAATGAAAATAAATGTTCAGAGTTTACCTCCCCATAACTGTTTCTTCATAAAAGGGAAGCTACTTCTGTATGGGTTGCACTATGCTGGGACTTTAACCACATTTTATCCAGTCTTCTCAAGGACTCTCCAACTCCAAAGTGCTTGTTGCTGGGAGTTTACCACTAGAATCAGGGTAACTGGATTTGCCAACATGCCCCGAGTAGTCTGACTTGGAATTAGCATTACATTCTCTTTCTCTTTTTTAATTATTTGATGTTTGTATTATATAATAATGATATTCTTTGGGGAAAATTGGTACCTGCATACAATTTATCTTCCTCATTTTCAATCTCTTTATCAGTCTTTCCTTTGCTTACCCCTGCCCCAACCCCTTCCCCATCATCAAGAGTTTACCTTCCAGCTTCCTATTATTTATTTATTTATTTAAATTTCAAGTTTTTCATATGAAAGAAAACATGCAATATTTAACTTCTGAGTCTGGCATATTTTGCTTAGGATTGCATTTTTAAACCAAAGTTGAGATGGGTTCAGGATTTGCACAGTGAATGTCCTTCTAGTTGCTTTTTGTTTTCTCATTGGAACTTTCCTGATAGGATATTGTTGGAGCCTACCTAGCCTTGCTTCCACAGAGCTTTTACATTAAAGGGTGAAGATTATGTTAGGTTTTTTGCTTTTTGGTTTTGTTCTGTAAGGTCATTATCACTTTGTATAAAAAGTGATCCTTAAGGAAAAATATCTCCACTGAGAACTGACCTGAGTGGCCATGTTCTTTATGCTACGGGCTTGTGAAGTGTCTCCTGAGGTTCTGAATGGTATTTCTGGGTCAGAGAACTGAAGCAAGTTGGTCCTATTTTTAGGTTTTAGGATAGTTGTTCAAGAAATGTGAAAAGGTTAGAAGTATCTCTTGCTCTAAATTTGTATATAAATCACTTGCAAGTTGATGGGTTCCCCATTAGCACCCTCAGGCATTAAGAATGCGTTCTTCAGGCCTCCGAGATAGCTCAGCTGGGAGAGCGTCAGACTGAAGATCTAAAGAATGCGTTCTAGTGTCAGTTATGGCTTTTGGATCTAACTTTGTGCCTGTGTCATGTGTTTGCACAGGCTACTGAGCCAAAGGAAGGAAGGGGAATAATATGCAAATGATGACAAGAAACTTTATATATACTGAGGGTTGAAACCTATCATGACAAACAGCCCTACCCCTACGCCCCCAAAATGTATTTTTAGATCAGTAGAGGTATGGAAAATTGGATAAGTGATAAAACACATTTTCAAACTCATTAACTGTAGGACCTATGTGGTGGGTGGGAATAAGGGTGCTCACCATACATTTCTTCCAACTTTTTTTGCAAGTTTGAATTTTTTCATAATATGTTAAAGGAACAAAAAGAAATAAATTAATTCATAGCTGTAGAGCTGTGGTCAGTTTCAGAAAATACATTTCGAAGATATGAGCAAGCAATAAGGTAGATCCTCTGCTTTTAATTAGGTCATGATTTTTTGTGTGTGTTTGCTTTAAACTAATGACATCTACAGCTGCTAATGAAGAATCTGAAATGTTTATAATTGTAAGCAGCAAGATTGCTATTAATGTTGATACACTACAATATACTGAAACCCTATTAGATGGAGTGCTCCAAG
This sequence comes from Heterocephalus glaber, assembly GCF_000247695.1. The sequence continues at coordinate 200,775 of NW_004624748.1, read as the reverse complement.
CCAGGCACTTTACATCTTTATAATTTATTTCAAATTACAATGCTAAAGATACCAGGCACTATGCTACAGAGATGGAAACCATTAGGTCTATTTTATAGATTAAAATCTGAGCTCACAGAGTCAAAGATGTGCTGCCAGGGTCACTCGTTGCTGGGGTGTTGTCAGGATTCAAACCTGACATGGACATCAAAGCCTGCTCTATTTTCACTGCTTGGAGTGTGGTCTTGGGTAGCAGTCTCTGCCTGTCAGGTGCTGTTTGAAATGAAAGAGACTGGACCTGCCCCATTGCTACAAAGTGGAATCTGCATTTTGAGATGCTCCATCAGCTGTTCCTTGTTCCTTGTGCGCATCAGTCTGAGCAATGCTGTACTGGCCCACACTTTCTGGAGAATTTGCTCCGTGTCCTTATTATTCTCCTAGAATAAACATAGCCCATCTTAGATCAGTGAAAATGAGCATTTTTTTTTTTTTTGTCTCAAAGGTGCACCTGCAGAGCTGAGCATGGTTACCTTCCTTTCCCGCAGCCACAGAGTGAAGACAGTGAGCCAACACTTCTATTCTTACAATAGGAGCCAACCACCCGAGTTTGTGCCTCAGCCCTGCCTCTGGTCATCCATGTGATGAATGGACACTTTGATTGCCCCACCTGTCTGTGTGACTTCATTTCTTCATCAATCAAGTGGAACATCAGTTCTCCTTCTACTTGCCTCATGGAAAGACCAAAATGGCAGGGCATGGGAGGGGGGTGGAGGAGGATCAGAGGGAACAAAGTCTTCTCCTCAGGGGCGGCAGCAGTGTACTGGGCCTTTAAGCCTTTGCTCTAGTAGGAAGGTTCCCCAGGCTATGGCTCCTTCACTTTCTCTTACTGTACTGAGGTTTGAGTGGCTGGGGTGAGCTACTGGGTGGGAGTTGATTGCTCACAGTTCTAGATTTCTCTTGCTGGGGCCCTCCCTGCATCTCATCTAAAATAAGGACCTTCTTTGGGAGAAAAGGACTGGGTCAATATCAGGTTTTGGCCTGAACCAAATACTATAACACCCTTTCCACCCTGCAGCTTAAAATCAAAAGTTGATCAAGATCATTTGTTGACTTACTGTGAAGTTTGGTGGCAGCCTCTTTACAAATACCATCTCATTGAATCCTTGTAATAGACCCTAAAAGGCAGGTATTTCCCCCATTTTATAGACAAGGAAAGTTGAGTTCTAAAGAAGTGAAATGGTGGAAGTGAGGTGCCCTTAACTACTGCCATTAGAAAGATGTTGCTTTCAATATGATACAGTTTGCCAGAAAAGTGTCACATACAAATTGAAAAATCTCCCCCCAAAGTTTCACTGTTTGAAACAATTTATTTTTTTCTACCAATAATTGCCTGGGATCCTAGAAAAAGAAAAGATGACAAGTCACTCATGGCTGAAATTAGCTTGTGTATTCTTGCTCTGAGCTAAGGTTTTCGGGTGCCTAACACGCTGTATCTGTCTTTCATGTCCTCTATCACATGAGCTGGAAAGAGAAAAGAAATGAGAATTAATGAGCCATTTTGAAAAATATTTTAAGAAAACCCAAAGTCTGCTGTCTTCTGCAGGGTGTTTTCAGCAAAGAAATAACCTTATTGTGAATTGGTAAAATATTTTGTATAGTTAAAAAACAGCCCTCTTTCTATTTCCCATTTTAGAGTTTAGAAATACCTCTGATCATAAAGAGCCCATTGCTCATTTTGATACCTGCAGGTGCTTTTGGTGGACAGAAGCTCTTTGTGTGCTAGAGCTCTCATCCAGAGTGACAGCACCCGGGGAAGGGGGAACTTGCAGAGCTCCAAAGAGACTGTCCCTTGTCTTTGATTAGAGGCAGAAGTGAGAGTGTTCCCTGCAGCCAAAGCACAATCAGTCTTGAAGAAATGATGACTTGAAATCTGTCTTGATCCTCCTCCCATTCACCCTTCACTGGGAAGGAAAACCCAGAGTTGAGACAGTGATTTCAGAGGCGTTGGAAGATAGAGGTTAGGAGCACTACAGGCTTGGGGCTCAGACACACCGGGATGTGTGGCCCTCAGTCCACCACTTAGTAGCTTTGAGTATAGATCTGCTCTAACTTTTAGTTTCTATATTCATAAAATGGATGGAATTGCATATTTTATATATCTATTACATAACTAATGCATGATTTTTCTGAGGCTTTTGTAAGTACCAAATAAATCATATTACTACTATTTAATATGTAACAGATATTATGAATGAGTGAGTTGAATACAGGTAAATAGGGTTGAGTTTCTGGCTGTATGATGAGCTTTCAAACAATCATGGAGTGTGTCACAACAGGAGAGGGGCAGGAGAGAAATCTGTAGCTCACTGCTGGGATATCAGGCCAGGGAAGGCTGTAAATCTAGGCCTCTAAGCCTTAAAAGCCAGTATTGTCATGGTGGAGTTTGAGCATTAAGCTAAGGAGTGAGGACCCTGGAGTGGGATAATGATAGGTGAAAAAAAGCCCAGGGTTGGGATCCTGGAGCCCTGGGATTAGTTTGAGCTCTGTGTCTGTGGACAAGCCTCTCACATCTTCCATGCCTCCATTTCAGAAAACACTGAAAGGAAGTATAACTTAGTAGAGCCTCACCAATCCTCCTTGTCATAGAATAATAGTTTACTCCTAATTGCATTTTCAGGGTCTGAAGAGTTATAATACTGGCCCATGCTTTTGTTTCCTCCTCACCACTGGACTTGCTTTGCTATTACATTTTGTAAAGGAGCCCTTATCTGGGATGAAAATGGATGAATATAGTGTACATAAATTAGCATATGGAGACTTTGAGATGGAAACCTGCCAACCCCTTCCAAAGAGAGGTTTAGATAACAGGCTGCAAGATTGAGCAGCTTTCATGAGAACAGTAAAGAAAACAATTTCCCTCGGTGCTTGCCACAGAAAGGGAGATAAAGGAACTGGAAGATGGATAAAAGTATCCAAAAAGCATAAAAGAGGAGTTGATGGGAAATGTGGGTGTGACCACTGATGGGTGGAAAAAGTCAAGCTATAAAAAAATAATAAACTGTGGAAAAAGAATGGAGCAATAGTCATGGAAAGAAAAAAGTGAGCTCACATAAAAACTTTCTTGAGTAGCCTGGAAAAAATAAGGCTTTGTAAGTTTAACATGAGGACTCTATTCTTACCACCTATGGGGAGTAATTGGCATTGGCTGACTAGAAGTTTGTTTTGCCTTTGTCAGGTAAAAGTGCCGAAGACCAAGACCAGACCAGGCCACAACAAGCCTTTATTAGGGGAATAGATCTGCCGGGCTGTCTCTGAACAAAGGAGAGACAAAAGCAATATGGCTGGGGCAGGGAGAGTCTTTTATAGAGACTGGGGTGGGGCTTGTAG
>NW_004624748.1:159912-175993 GCF_000247695.1 Heterocephalus glaber | reverse complement strand
ATTTTATTACATTTTCAATTTCACTCATTGTAATTGGGGTGTTTAGAATTTCTATATCTTCTTCATTTAACTTTGGCAATTCGTATGTATCTAGAAATCTCTGGCATGCTATTTTTGAAATGTTATTCTTTTGGTCAGAGTGTCCTGAAATAAAACTTGCTTTTGTTCCTACATGGCAGATTATTTAAGGAGTGCATTCACTTCAGTGATTCAGCCAACAAATATGTATGGAGTTCATACATATGTATGCACCATACTTGTGCTAGGTGCTGAGGATATGGCTTCAACTATGAATTTTTTAAACAAAAAGACAATATTCATTGCTCTTGAGAAACTTAAAACTAGCCATCAAGGAAGATATTCAAAAAGATAATAAGCATATGAAGAATGTTATACAAGATGTGTCAGGTACTACAAAATGGGCATTGTGATTGACTTGCTAACTTTATTTCATATTAATTGGTGAGTTTAAGTAAGAGACTGACAAATATTTCAGTAAAGATTCAGATACTAAATATTTTCAGCATTGCGAGCCAAATGGTCTTGGTTCAACTACTCAATTGTGCAGTTGTAGCATGTACAATTGGTACATATATAGGACACATGTGGCTATGTCCCAATGAAGTTATTTATTCACATAAACAGGCAATGGGGTCATTGCTTGACAGTCTTTGATTTCTGACAGAAAATACCCCTAGCATGCCAAAAATAGCTCCATTTCGGATGTCCTCAATACTGATTCTTGCAGCCTCTGTGTTGTGAAGAGAATAACCTAAGTTAGTAACTTGTTCTGCACTAATTGTTAGAAACTTTGTCCAGACATATGGTAGGGAAAATACATTCACTTGTCAGTAGTGGGCTTTAGGACTCATCGTTTATGCTGTCCCCAAATATGGCATCTTGGCATTTGAAAAAACAGCAGAAGCAAGAAGGTTTCTCTGACCTTCCCCAGCCTTCTCCTTAGGACTTTTGGCAGTAGGAGGCCTGCACTGAGAAGCCTTATACACTTACCCCCTAGTGTACTGTATAATATTGTACTACAATTCTCTCATTGAATGGTGGTGGAACACAAGGTGGTGTTATGCCTTGTATCTGGATGTCCCTCTAAGGCCTCATGTACTCATAGGTAGGATGGATCTAGGGTGTATGATACTGGAATTAAGAGTGTGTGGTACTAAATTAGTTCACTGATTGGAATTACCATAGTTCTGAGTGTGGATAATGAGGAGACCCACCCTAGATGTGGGTGGGATGACACAAAAGACTTGTAGCCTGTATAGCATAAAAGGGAGAGGGAGGCTTGCTGCTGCTTGCTGTCTTCTGCCTGCCACACCATAAACCATTTCTCTTCTGCCATGTACCCCTGCCATGCCACCCTGCTTTTGAACCAGCCAACTATGGACTGATACTTCTATACTGTGAGCAGAAAGAAACTTTTCCTCTTTTAACCATGGGTGTCAGGTATTGTCTCAGCAATGAAAAAAGTAAGACAGGTGACAAGCACTATAAATCAGTCTTGGTCACCCTCACTTCTCACACTGGAATGGGATGGGAAAGGTTCAGTCAGCCCATCAGGGCCTTTGAGACAGAAGGAAATAGATATTCCCAGAGGCTCCTAAAACAGAGGTCACATGCAGAGAGGAGAGGCACCAGAAGCAATGCTCTCCCTCAACTGGCAGTCCTTCTGACCAAGTGGGATGGTGGAAGTAAGCAGCAGAGTAGGAAGAAAATGGGCAGAGAAAGCAGCCTGTGTATCAGCCACCCCCAGAGCTTACCTTCTTTAGGACCTTCCAGCATTATTAATGTACAGTAATTCACCTCCTTATTGGCTAATGTTTGTGGTCTACTTTCCCTTATAGCTAAAAACAAGTAGTTACTTGCTGAGTTACTTCATCTCAATTCAAGACATCTGAGCTCGCCAGGAGGGCTTCCGGAGGAGTTTTTATTCTTAGCAGAGTCCTCAAGACTGTGTAGGGTTTAGGGAGGTAGAGAGAGAAGATGGATGTGTTCTAGGGTAGCATGGAGGTATAGGCTGCAGGGAGGGCAAGAGGAGGAGCCAGAAAGGAGCTTGCTTTGTGTACTTCTCTCCTGTTTCAACAGGCTTTAGCCACTTACCAGTCAAGTTATTTAAATACAGGATGACCCAAAATTGCATATTTTTTCATTAATTTTTATAAGATAATGTAACAGGAAATATAAAAAAAACAATTTTATTGAATTTATTCAATAAATTTTCCATGTAAGGTATATCTTGAAACATTCGATATACAATGCAACATTAAAATCTGGACAGTTGTGTAAGTCTTTTTTAAAATTCTTACTGCATTTTTACATTTCTCTGAATAACACACTACACTGTTGTGTTGGCCTTTCCTTTTTTTCTGTGATTGGTATAATTTGAATAAAATATCTACCCACTAAATGTAATGATGAAGACAAATGGAATGGGATGGGAAAAGTTCAGTCAGTCCATCAGGCCCTTTGAAACAGAAGGAAATATCCTGGCCGGTCCTTTTTGCTACCTGTGTTTTTCAATTATTTAGTCTATCAGACCTAGTCTAAATTGTAAAGGACTTTTTGAACCCCCTTGTTTTGAATAAATAACAAATGAATTTCATATTGTTTGGTCCAGAAGGTGCAGGCATATTTTATAATAATATTTTTTCTCACTTTTTGATTACAGAATAGCTTGTTAGATGTTGGGCAACTCTGTCAACACCACCAGGAATTATTATAATCATTGACCACTATTAGAATTTTTTGTTTCATTTCTTCTTTCAAGTTCTATCATTTCTGTATTATGAGTAGTTGACAATAAGGAGACATTGTTTTTTCTTTCCATATCATAAGGCAGACTTTCCCTCTCTGATATGCTAACATTTCTCCCTTTTTCAGTTTTTTCTTTTGCAGACCTCTTGGCACTTCCTTCCTAGTCAGTCTCGGTGTCCCAAATGTATCCATTTTGTATTGTAAAATATCACTGAGTTCTGGAGAAGTATAAAAATTATGTCTAATGTACTTATGATAAGTGTTTTTATAGCTTGTACCACAAAATTATAGGTTATTTTCACAGATAAAATAAACACAAATTAGTAAAAGAAAATAATCAGAACTTATTAGATTTCGCTAGAAACAAGCATCAAAGGTGAATACAATGTTCTAAATAAAAAAGTATGCAAAAATAATCAACATAAAACAAATAAATAAACGTATGAGTGCAGAAAAGAAACAACTGGTTGAAATGACCACTTCCTGAGCAATGCCCAGGGTAGTCAGCATGTAAATAAACATGTAAGTGGCACTCAGGGTAAACTGTTAAGTGGTTAGTCCCTAGTACCAGCCAGGATAAGTCGTACAGTGTAATACTTTATTTTGGTTAGGAGGGCTAGGAAGAATTCTCCCAGGGGATTAAACTGAGACCAAAGACCAAAGTAGTAGCTAGGCAACAAGAAATTTCACAAAAAGCTTACATTTGTGGTTGAAACGCAGTGTGGTAGTAATCTAATGTAAAAAATACCTTCTTTTCTAAGAAAGGAAGATGGTGGAGAATTATTTGTTTGGCTTGTTTGTTTAACTATTATTACATGCCTTTAAATTTCATAAGTCTATGATTATTCATCAAGTATTTTTATATTGCTTACAGAACCTTGAAACAATTTTTTAAAAACCTGATTTGGGGCCAGGGTTTTAGCTCAGTGGCACCATGCCTGCCTGGAAAGTACAAGGTCCTGAGTTCGATCCCCAGTACGAGAAAAAAAAAACCCACTTTTACATATCAGATTGTAACCCTGCTTACCTTTGAGTCATACTTATTTATGAAGAAGAAAGGAACATTTATGAATTTGCAAATTTTTATTTTTTATTTTTTTGATACTAGGAATCGAACCCAGGGCCTTGCGCTTGTGGCCTTAAATTTACACATTTTTAAAACAGGAAAACAAAAATCTAAACAGACTGCATAATGATTATCTAAATTCTTTATGACAAGTACAGTTTACCTTCACAGTAGTACTTGAGCTTTACTTTTGCAATCAGAAGCAATTTTTTTGAGAATGTCGATTTTTAGTCTCCACACCACAGAAATTATGATTTTCCCATTTGTGTTGAAGGCACAAATTATTTATATAAGTCAGGGACTTTGGGGGTTAGGTTACAAAAGTGTGACTCAAATTAGACAACATTTAAGGTCTCTTTACAACAGCAAGGCCAGAGCTAAGATGAGATGCAGACTTGTCTGATCCAGGATCTCAAAGATGTAATCCAAGGCTCATGTTTGGGAAGAACCATATGAGACTGGCTTCAACCACCTGCCAAACTACCACCTGCAATTTGGCTTCATTCAGAAGCTACTTCTTCCCATGAGTTTAGATGCAGTTGGCATTTGTGGCTTTGAACATCTTGGTTTATATTAAAAGGCAAGAGAAACCTTTCCCCCAGTCATGGAATAGAAGTCTCACTACTCTACTTGACCTGACTCTGTTGTGTGTCCACTCTTGAATACGTAACTGCCTCCAGAGAGTGCCATGTGCTGATAGGCTTCTTAGGGTCCAATTTGGATATACTTGGAGTTTTCTGGAATTAGATTTCACTGAGAAGTTGTAGGACTTCTAAGTGGCAGATGAGGCTGAGGAAAAAAGGCATCTCAGTCGATCTTTCTTTTGTCCCACTACAGTATCCTGTATTCTTTCAATCAGTGTAGCTTGTGATTGAAGACGAAGACTCAGAAATGGTTTAGGCTGTATAAGCATTAATAATGGTGATTTTATTTCTTACTTTTTGAAAAAACAAAACAGTACAAGTGATAATAATAATGCATAGTGTAGTGTAGTATCAGGTACATAATAAAAGTCCAATAGGTGTTCACTGTTAGACAGGACAATATTTAATGAATATTTGCTGATCAATCTTTAGTCCTCCTTTTACATTCCATAGCAATTAAATTTTGATTTACACATTAAGCATAAGGTCTTTATAATCAGGTTGTCCAATTGATTAAATTCATGACTCAGACACTTTCATCCACCAAAGACTTTTCTAATTATATCCTTATGATCAAAAGTAGTGCTTCAATTAATTTGTCTTGCTAATTTGCCAAGTAAATTTGAGTAATTATTGCTTTCATTTTGCTATTTAATTTGATTAAGATGCCATCATGTTTCTTGTTCTTGAAATCATGCTGTTGGTGTCTTAAAAACAGTGTCATCGACTCAAAACTCTAATACTCTCACTATTGGAAAAGATAAGAATTTGTTTCCTTTCACTTTCAATCTAGGGAAGAAATTTTCTGCACTGTCATTTGAACAGTGGGCATCCCATCCCAATGTCTTTGGACACATCTCCTTTAGTTCTTGACTCAAGACTCATAATCTAGTATTTTATTTGGAAGTTGCAGGAAGGACAGTTGGCTAACGATGGGAATGAAGAGTTTTTCAGGCTTGGTATTCATGGGTGCTTCTAAAGCTAAGTGACCTGGTTGTCTGCTGTCCACACAGAAGCCTCTACTACTAGAGATGATAATAGAGAACTTACCATTGGCTTTTGTGACATGTAATTTAACAGGCAAAGTTTTGGCTAGAAGTTAGAAGGTTCCTAATGCTCATGTGGGTAATTCATGCTCAGGCGGGCCAAGGAGATGAGGTTCTGACCAAGAAGAGCCAGGCATTCAAGTTTTGTGCCAGAGCTTACGTGTCTCAGACAGTAAAGTGACTGTCACTCAGTTTGGCAAGAGACCTCTCACACTTGGTACACTGGTCATTGCTTAGAGTGCATTTTATTATTCTATTATTAGATTTCTATTTGGGAAGCTAGTTAATAGTAAGATGTTGAGCATATGTTGAGATTTAGCCATATTTAAAGTCTTTATAGCAGTGATGGTGTCTTGCCTTCTCATGGCTATTCACTGAGCCTGTTCCAATCTTCTAACACCTATGTTCAAGTTACTAGAAGTCCTTGAGAAGGTTCATCACAAGCCTGGATGCCCTTACTTGGAGCCCAAGAGAGCAGAGGATAGCAGAGCAAAGTGAGGCAGCAACTGAAAATTAAACCAAGACTCAAACTGATTAGATTCTGGGGGATCCCCGGGGCACTCTGGAAGTTAGCTCCAGATGATGCTGGGAAGCTTCCAAAGGTTGAGGCAGCCCAACTTGGCAAGTGATGGATGACATGACTGAGTGAAGTGTTCAGGCAGGCACCTCCAAGGCAAAAACCAATCAGCTTTTCGGGTCACTTGGCCTTCTTTAGGGACCTCTTTTCATACAACAAAGGGTTTTCAACATTCATCCCAGAACATGGAGAGAATAACACATTCATCTTTGAGACATTCATTTGACCTCCCCATTCCAGTGTGTCCTATGATAACAGTGAGAGCATAAATACTTTCATTTTAAGTTATAACTTAGTATATGTCTCTAGTCCTGCTTTAGGTAAAACTATCCCTTTTTGTGGAATCATAGATCTGATTGTTTGCTTCTCTAACCACATCTTGGCAAGTTTCAGATTTGCAGCTAAAGTTCTTATTTTAGTGTTTGTTATTCAGTAGATTCATTTATTAATTCAACAAACATTTATTAAGAATATTCTAGGTACCAAGTTGTGCTACACACATGAAATAATGAGTAAGATTGAATGATCCTTACCTGCATGCCATGTAGCTGCTATCTATGAAATGGTTAAAAAAAGGGAGGGAGATCAAAGAGAAAGGAAGGCAGGAAGAAAGAAAAGAAGAATCCTTACTGCTAATTTTTGACAACAGAAAGGCAGCTGGCTTCATATCTCTGTATATATTTGGACACAGGTACCCTGACAAGAACTGTGGCATTCATCTGTAGGGACTAATGGTTCAGCCATCTCCAAGAAAACAAGAAGGGAAAGGAAAAATTATGAGAAAAGAAAAAAAAAATGGAAAGGAAATCTATGTAAATAGGGAAGGGTGGAGGGGCGATGAAGGGCACACAGGGAATGGGGAAAAAAATAAGAACCAAGATACATCATGTACAGGGACAAGCACCCAATGATAAATGTGAATGTATTGTATACCTAAAATGTACTAATAAAAGAATAAAAAAAAGAAAACACATCAAGGTCAGGATCATAGTTCAAAGAACCCAATACACTGTTGGGTGAAAAAAGAAATTGTTTTAAATTATTTTCTTCCTAATTCCTAAAAGATTATTCCTACTTTTGCATTAATTCTTTTTTAATGCTTCATTCAGTAGCTTGCAGCTGGAATTCAACAGTTGCAGCAGAAAGGAAATTCTCTTCAGAAACTTGTGGGAAATAAGATTTCCTGAGCTATTATATCTTAAGAACTATTGAAGAAAACATTCTGGTCTTTCCTTTAAAATTCTCCTTCATTTAAAAAAAAATTTAGAAAAAAAAGATGACTAAACTACTAAGTAGTGTGCCTTTTTAGAGGTAGTATAAAGTACTTAAGGTAGTTTAGGATTATCAACAGTTTAATTGTAATTATTCTGTTATATTACATGTTCTCAACTATTTCCTACCATGTTCCATTGGAATTTTAATCTGGGGCCAGAAAAACATTAATTTTAAATTTATCTGTTTTTGAAATATATTTTTGTTGCTCTGGATCATCACTCAGGAAGAACTTTGATCAAGTGACTGTGTCAATGAGATATATAAGAAAGAAAGGACAATTAAGACAAATTGACTATATGAATATCATCTTGAACAAATTTGTAGGCTTTATCAATTTTCCTGGTAGTTAGGACTTGGAGATAAAATATCCTAACACTAGCTGACTCCTGATAGTGTAATACTGACTTCCTGGGGGAGGGCCCCTGCCTGCCTCCTGCCCTCAAGGGGATCATAATTGAAAAGAGTCACAAATGTGTCTTATCTAATTGCATAAGTTCTGAATAGTAACACTGAGGAAAGATCATTCCCTAGTGTTATTGGGAAATTTACCTATACATGCACTTAAGAGGAGGATTGTTTCCGATCTTTGTATTAACAACAACAACAAAAAAAGTTCTGCCTTAGAATTGAGAATTCATTTCATTGTGTTTACTTATGTGCTATTGACCTTATTTTTGTTGTTCATTTTGCCTTTATTCCATCCTTTATTGGATGCCTTTATTCCATCCTAAAAGATGGAGAGCAACCACTTCCTTTTAACATATCTTTTCCAGTTAGGGAAAAGCCATTTGCAAGCATTATTGATTAGTAATGCATCAGAAGGGTTTTGGGGGAAAATACAATAAAGTGATGAAAGTATTAATGTGACCTTTAGTATGATTTTCAAGCTGGGAAAATGTTGACAAAATTAAGGTCATATAGAAAAATGGACCAAATAAGCAGTATGTTTGGGAAGCTTCATTTATCAGTGCTTTTCAGGAAATATCATATGAATTAATTATTCCAGATAAATGTATTTTCTTCCTAAAAGGGTAATTACTGGAAAAAATAAAAATGAACAAACCATGAAATTAATTTGAATCTCAGTTTTACTTCTTTATAGCTGTTTGATTCTGAACAAATTATTTGACCTCTCAGGACTTAATTTCTCTCTGTGTCTCTCTTTCCCTCCTTCCCTTCCACCCCCCTCCTTCTTTCCCTCTTTTCTCTCTAAAAGAAGGTACAAAACCTGCTTCCTAGGTGACTGTTAAAAGGACAAAATAGAAAGCATTTTGCATGTGGAAGAAATAGAACAAATGTTAGTCCCCCTTAGTTCTACTCTAAATACCAACACAGTCCTTATTTTAGTCACAGAGAAATAGACTAGAATATTCTGTACTTCCCCATCATTTCAATATATATAAAACATAAACAAGCCCCTTTTTTATCAAGAGTGATTAGATTGTCCTAACTGCTATTTATATTGGCACAGTGCTATTGGCCTTTCACTAAATAACCAAGATTGAAGGAAATTTTTATTTCTCTCTGATTATGTTGTTTATTTCTCTCTGAGTATGTTGTTGTTTTGCAATAGTTTTATATCACACTGTCATCAGTTATTCATTCCTGCTATTAATTATGCTTTTCTCTCCTTATTCCCTAGCTTCTAATTAGTGTCCCTTCTAATAATCATAAATCATTATGGAATCGTGCTTTAAGGGAACGCTGTTCAGTTTGCTGTTTATATGGGCTTTGTATCTTTGAAGCACTGGCTTTTGTATGCTCTGGCCAGAATTTTTTAACTTCCTGACCTGGGGTCATACTTTGGATAGCTGAACATGTCAGTTGCATATCTAGCTAAGTATGCTGTTTTGAGTTACAACTAGATGTTTTGATGATACTATTGAATGAGTTCAGTGTTACAGTAATGGATTTATTTTAACTTAAGGTTTCCAGACCCTTCAAGGAGCCCATAGTTCACCAATAGGTTTCAGAGAATTTGTGAAATTAGTGAGATGATATGTAATTTTATATGTTATGCACATGTACTTTTTTTTCGTACTGGGGATTGAACTCAGGACCTTGTGCTTGCCAGGCAGGTGTGGCACCACTAAGTTAAATCCCCAGCCCACACATATACTTTTTTTGGAAAGATTATTCATAGTTTTGAATTATTGTTCAGATAGTTTCCTGATATCTGATATTTAGAATCTCTGACCAACATTGGGAAAAATTAGAGACCCCAATACTACACCTACCCTCCCAACAATCCCCAGGAAGCTGGAAAATTGTGGAACCCCTTTGACTTAGCTTCGTTACCTATGAAAGTGTTTGCCAAAAGATTGTTATAGAAAAAACAGCCTTGCTTATAAGAAGCATTACACAAACAAGCACTACTATATATAATTCTAATGTGAAATTATATCTGAAAATGAATGTTTAACCTTTCTAGTGAACTAACTACGCTTTCTCTGTGGACCAGAACCAGTTTCATTTGGGCTGCTATTGGAGACAGGTCTCCATGGGTCTCACATGTCAGCACATCTTGTAGCAGAGGCACTTTGTTAATGACCATCTTTTCAAAATATTTTTATAGTAAACAGTCTTGGAAAACAGAGCAGAGCCCAGGTTCTTTTGTCTAGTGTAATAAATATTATCTCCCTCTCAGTGGAAATCAGACATAATCTCTTGCAGCTCATTGTAGAAGAGTCAAGTTCCCTAAGCTTGGGGCCCCTCAGCTGTGGCACAAACCCACTGTGTTTGCCTCAGCCCTGTGGAATTCGGGAGGCAAGGGGAATGGACACAAGCATGAAGCTCATACTGCTTGCCACTTTGGATGTGAGGAACACAGTCTCTAATTCGGGACACTCCTATCTCTTACCAACATCCATGAAGTTATGGTGGCCTAACTTGCCATTAAAATCTCAGACCTTCACAATTCTTGACACCACTGCTACAATGCTTATAAATCACGTACAATTTCTTCAACATAGAAGGTACCATGTGTGTGTTCAGCCCAAATGTACACTGCAGGGTGGAAATCCAATGCTGCTAGTACAAGTGCTGCCACCATTCATATCTTGACCAACACTAGAAGTTTTATTAACACAGCAATTGTCAGAAATGGATTTTTATATTGATGAGATTAGTGTCGTAATTATCATGATAGATGTTTAAAAATGGATTTTCACTGGTGACAGTAAAGAAAGTAAACTGTAGTGGCTAAAATAGCAAGAGATACTCTTTATTTTTACATGAAAGGATTGAAGCATTCATCTGGGCATAGAGCCATTATGCTAAGTCAGAGTGATGGTCAAAATATTTACCAAGCAATATGTCATAGACTCTGAACAATCTGAAATAAAACAAATGCTGGCCACAATGCTGAACCAGGCTCCCATGGAGTCCCCTATGCCAGGTATGAACTCTTTGGTTTCTGGAACATGAAGCTAAGATTCTCTACCATACTTAAGAGAAAAAATGAAAAGTAAGATGTTTGGGAAGTTGGGTGCCAATGGCTATTTGGGTTCAGAGGTGCATATTTCAGTACTTGGACAACCAGTACAGTTCTAATCATTCATTCTAGCTATGGCCTTGTTGCTCTTAAGAAGGGTATCCCCCACCCCACCCCACCCAAAAAAGAAGAAGAAGAATGGTATCCAGAGCTTTATCATCACTAATGGAGTATGTTTCTAGTCTTTGGTTTTCAAGATTTCAGAGAGAGAAAGAGACAGAGAGACAGACAGACAAAGACAGACAGAGATGGACAGAGACAGAAAGAGAAAGAAAATTAGGATTTAACTAGCTCCTAGAGAGGTTGATGAGCTGTTTTGTGCTTGAAGTTTGATTAATGTTTGTTAAATAAGTATCTCTATGTGTAGTAGAATTTGGTCTGAGACTTGCTTCCTCAGAACTTGAAAATAAGGCTGTGAAAGAATAGCTACAACTCACCATCTCCCACATTGTTCCAGCAGGTATTGGAATTTACTAAAAAATGTCACAAGCTTGATCTTGACCAAATTGGATTTAGCTCTGTTCCCAATAGCTGCTTTATAAGCAAAGAGGGTTCGTTAGAGAAAAGCTCTTGGACTGAGGGCAGGTGACCAAACGTTAAAGCACTGCTGCTGCAATACAGTCCAGTTTAACTGGATATGTACAGAGAATATCCAAAGGCTGCTGGAAATGTGACAGGTACAGACAGGGAGAGCAAATAAAATGTCATCCCTATGTAATGCAGCATTTCTTCCCACTGGTTTTTGGAAAATTGGCTGCAGCCATAGGGCACACTGAGGATCAGCATTTAGAGACATGACTTTTTCACATTCTCTTTTGGGTCATCCACAAGTGAAAGAGTATGTAGCCTTTATAAATAGCACCTATGGACAGACACTAAAGGACAATCTTTATCGCTATACACTCAATAAAGCCCTGCTGGTTATCTTAGCAACCCCCACATGGAGATGGGATTCTGTGTCAGTTCACAGTGTGAACACAAAGGCCACTCTGTACCTGTAGATAGAGCCAATGTCATCTTCACAGTGGATTATCTCTAGAGAAACTTTTAGGATGGCTCCAGTGCTAAAGAGGAAGGATTAATAGCAAGGATGCTGGCAGAGATTCAGCTGGCTACACAAAACAAAGGGTAAACTGCTTTTTGTGTGTAGTAGTGCAAACATTTATATTAAAGAAATGTATCAAGTGGATTACACAACAGCAGTTCATTTGATTGGTTGGAACATAAGAATTCAGATCCTGCTCCACTCAT
The DNA here is from genome assembly GCF_000247695.1 of Heterocephalus glaber. The sequence continues at coordinate 163,872 of NW_004624748.1, read as the reverse complement.
CCTGCTTTTCAAACATTTACACGAAAATTTAATTATACTTCTGGAAGAACCAGGGTTATTTCTGTTTCTTTGGCATTTCTTTGCAATGAGAGATTGCTAAATAGGCAAAGGATCTTTGCCATCTTTTTTATGTCTATGTGACTCTTCTTGGAATCTCAGGATGCAGTGATGCAAGGTCTTAATTCAGCATAAAGTTTAGAAGGAAGAAACCTGGATGGAGCTAATGTGAAGGAAAAATGATTAAGTTTGGTATGGTGTGAAAGGAAAAAAACCCCAAGAGCCCAGATATGAGAGGAAGTGAAGAAGCACTTGTTCCTGGCAGTCGTGAGGGTGTCTAGCTCTTAGCTCTCTGATTGGCTCACGTCTCCTGTCTTCACTGATGACATAACCCCTGCTCTTTTTGCTCTATCTCAGTTTCTTCTGCACCAATGGTTTACTAATATTGACATGAAGTACACAGTCATCCTTTAGTATCCAAGAGGGATTAGTTCAGGGCCCCTTCTGAATTCTCAACTCAGAGGATATATAATTCAGTTATGTAAAATGGCATGGTATTTGCACATAACCCAACACATCCTCTGGAATACCTCAGATTATCTCTAGATGATGTTTAATGCCTAATCCAACATAAACATTATATAAATAGGGGTTGAGCTATATTTTTTTAGAGAATAATACATGATAAAATGTCTGCACATGTTCAGTACAGACACAATTTTATGGGGATATTTTCAGTCCACAATAGGTTGAATCTGCAGTACAGAACCAGCAGATACTGAGGGCCAACTGTAAGTCCAAATGCCCTGCTTTGTTGACAAAAGATGGTTTTGACTTATTTTTCCCCCTCAACTTTATACTTCTTTGCTCTGGGTATATAAAATTATTTTTTAATGCAGACAAGTTATTAGGTGATGTATGTACTGATTACCCAAATAGCACTAGATTTTTGGTTAAATATAACTCAGCAATGTCAGCCTGCTGTAGTTTGGAAGTTATGAAATTACAAATTATAAGCAAAGCAAAGAAGTCATTTGTTAAAAAGAACACAATCAACAGATCTGGGGAAGTCACTTCAGTTTACTGGACAACAGCATCCTCATGAGTAAAACACAGGAGGTATCCTAGATTTGAGGTATGAAAACTATGGGCCAAATTTGGTCTGGTGGTTTCTTTAAATAAAATTTTATGGGAACAGAGCCATGCTCATTCATTTCTTTGGCTTTTGCACTAAAACAGAATTAATTTGTTCTTCAGAAAGGTTTCTGAACTAAAATACTTACTGTCTGGCCCTTTTCAGAATAAAATTGCCAATCCTTGACCTCGTCACTCTTCCCCAAGCTCCCTTTGGGCTTAGGATCTGTAACACTGTGAGGTTATTGATGGCAGAAGTGAGAGAAGGATAAAGTCAGAAGGACATGGAAATGGAGGTGGTGTGATGTGCCAGTTCTTGACACGGCTTGAATTTAAAAGAGGCTCTGTCTTGTTCAGGTTTAATCCCTTCATAGTAATCCATGACTCCCCATCCCTCCTGCCTTCCTGTCTTGCCTGAAGCATTCACAGCTGGAGCTGCCTGGGGACCACTGATTGCACATAAAAATCCTGTAGCCTTTCTCTGTGGAGCATGTGCTTCACTTGTAGAAAATCCTTCAATTATATCACCTGGAAAAACTCCTTTCCTTCCAAAGGAAATATTGTTTCCCACGTAGAGTATATAACCACTTCATCTCGCCAGGCCAGAAGCATTTGTGAGGAGAACGGGCCCTCTGTGTCCCTGTGTGCTGCCCTGGGCCTCTGTGGGCTTCTCCAGGAGAAGATGGGTGGTGTCCTGGGTACACAGATCCTGCACATATGTCCACTTCACACGGCTTCATAGATTGCAAAATTCATGCTAGAATGTCAACGCTGGTTAAATGATTCAATTTGTAGACTGGCTTTGGTTGGTTGGAATGGGATGAGGTTTGTGTTAGATGGGATGTGGTCAGAGGGCAGCAGCCACCTGAATATGTGTGCTTTACAGACTTACAAATGGAATGCAAGAGGGCCAGTGAGGAAAATTACAGAATAATAATGATCAGTACGCTGGGGATGTAGTTCAGTGCTAGGGTGCTTGCCTGCCATGAGTGAAGTCCTGGGTTTCATCCATAACCCCAAGTAAAGGTGGGTGGATGGGGATAAATGGTCATTATTACACTTTCTCATTTTGCACGCCATATGACCAGCATATTTATTGATTTCCTGCTCCATATGTCACTGGACAGGCTCTAAGGAGGCTCCGCAAAGAGGAGCTAGGTACCTCAAACCCATGCCCCCACCACCATAAAGTAAGATTCTTCTAGTCTTGTTACAGAAAGATAATTTCAAGTCACATCAGTGAGAGGTATAAGAATTATTAGGCAGAGTTGAAGAGGTACATACTTAGAGAAAATAGAGTGAGGGGACTTGAGAGAGGGACACTATGGTCAGTGGTTGGAGATATATATATTTGGTCTTGGCGGTATCCTTTAGGGTAGATGATCTAAGATGTTTTGCCTAAAACATTCTTTGAACCACATGAACCTGTTTCTTCATCTTAAATTCATGTTGCTACCCTTTTCTTTATCAACTAAGTTAATTTATGGACTTACAGTATCTTTAAAGGATTTGGATATGATGGGCCTGGAAGAAAAAAAAAAGCCTAGGAAGCATAAACAAGCCTAGGGAGTAAAGGTATGGAGTACAGATATGGATGACATTGGGTTACTTTGTTCATGCCTTAGGACTATAGTTTCCTATTCTTCTTACCTATCTTTTTTTTTTTTATCCTGCCTCACTTACAGTTATAAAAGTCCCTCCCTGATTTTCTCTGTAAGAATATGTACATATACATGTTTATGTTTACCTTTTGTTTAAATTAGTTTAATTTTGATTTAGAAATGATTTTAGACACATCAGAAAATTTGCAAAAATAATTCAAAGAATTCTTGTATATCCTTTGTCCAGATTCCTCTGTTACACTGATCTCATTTGCTTTACTTTCTCCACCTCCTCCCTACTGCATTCTTTCTTTCTCAGGCATAATGAATGACCTTCCAACCTAGACTAAAAATAACAATCTCTTCTCTAGCAGTAGGATTACCGAAATTAGGAAATTAATATTGATGCACTACTCTATGTATAGACTTCATGCTAATACATTTAACATACAGAATCATTAATACAAGAAATGAAGTTTATTGTTCATTTACTTATTATGGACTTTCTTTGTGCTTTATGGTTTTCCACTTACAGAATATAACAAGCATTAAGCACTATTTAAAATCTCCAGGGCTGGGTGTGTGGCTCAGGGATAGAGTGCTTGCCTAGTTATGCACAAAGTCCTGAATTCAACCCCCAGCACCACTCAAATCAACTCAAATCAAATCTCAGATGCTCAAAAGCTTTTCAAAAGCTTGCTTTCTAAGCATACACATTGTTGTTAGGAAGTGTTAATATTTGAGGAAAGGTGTTCCACCACTCTTGGCCCAGAGGAAGGGGCTTCCGGGCCACCATCCCTCCCGCTGCTCCCAGCCCAGAGGTAGGGGCTTCTGAGCCGCTGTCCCACTGCTCCTGGTCCAGAGGAAGGGGCTTCCCAGCCACCATCCCTCCCACTACTCCCAGCCCAGAGGAAAGGACTTTTAGACCTCCTACAGTCCCGCCGCTCCCTGCCCAGTGGAAGGGGCTTCTCTACCACCGCTTCTGGCCCCTGTCCCACCTCTCCCAGCTCAGAGGAGGTGAGCTGCATGGGCGCCAACAGTACCCCCCTGCCCCCCGAGTCAAAATGAGAAAACATGTAAACAAGTCTCAAAACCAGACTTCCAGATCACCTACAGCAACCCCAAAGGGAAATGAGATGAAACACTCTGATACTCAACCACCTGGACCCACTGAACTGGCAACAAAAGAGGATCTGGAAAAAATGAAATCAGAAATAATTTCTCAGAT